>CM053401.1:111957347-111975342 GCA_028644305.1 Xerus rutilus | reverse complement strand
GCATCAGGCGGTGGGCATAGAGATCATGTGCCCCTATGAAGTCATGGCCAAGTGATACAATAGGAAACCAGATTTCCATTGATCAGCACTGCAAACCCCGTTTCACTATATGATAGAGGCTAATATGCTTTAGTGGTTTGTCCAGAAAACTGGCCCTAGAATAGCACTTTGATGTAGGGAAAGCATAGATGGGTTAGTAAAGTGACACACTTTTGACTAGCGGCTCAGTTCCACATATGTAAAGAGCAAATTTCCAAACACACAAACATATGCTATTCTTGATTTCTAGATAAACAGAGTAGCAGTGTCATGCTTAAGGAAGTGGGTGATGTGGCACAAGAAGTTTTATAATTATGGTGCAAAAGCTGATGTTTCATGTTAAGGTTTTTTTCACCTTGATTTTTGTATTGCATTAGTGTCTTAACCTGTGGTTCTCAGACTTCAGTGTGTATGAGTACCACCTGGAGAGCTTTCTGGAACAATTTACTGGGTTCACTCCCAGAGTTTCTGCTTCCATAGGTCTGTGGCAGGACCAAGAACCTGCATTTCAAATGAATTCCCAGGAGATGGCTTCTCACTGCCTGTCCAAGACCCACTTTGAGAACCTTCTGATAGGTATACTTTGGTTCACATAGACTTACATAATTAATCCAGAATCATGATTTCCAATCCATCAACGTTTTCCACTTTGAGGAGGATGATTTATAGCTAGGTGGAAATCCAAGAACTGAGAGGGTTAAGAGTGTTCAATGTGGCAACAGTAGTTATGCAGTTTAGAGTGGGCTGGAATTAAGAGATCACTCTCCCTATTGTGGTGTCAATGTTTCTCCCAAAAATGATGTACTGCAACTTAATCCCCAATTCCTTTTGTCAATGGTATTTGAAGAGAGGGCCTTTGAGAAGTAATTAGTGTTAGATGAGGTCCTGAAAGCGGGACTCCATGATGGATTAGTGGCTTAGATGAAGAAAACAACTGAGCTGCCACGTTTCATTTTTCTCACTGTGTGGTGCCTTCTGCCATGCTAGGATGCTGCAAGATCCTCACCAGATTTGATCCCTTAATCTAAGACTTCCCAGCCTCCAAAACCGTAAGAAATGAATTATAAATTGTTCAGTCTGTGTCATTGCATCATAAAACACAAAACAAACTAAGACACTAGGTCATTCAAAATCCTTGCCAGAGTGCTAAAAATATTTTCTTCAAGAGGGCCATAAGAAGCTGACATGGAGCTACTTGACCAGACCCATGTGGTAGAGCTGGTATGATGGAGACACCACCACCTGTTTGTACAGTACTCACTACACTGGCCTGTGGCCGGCTAGCCCTCAACACTTGATGGAGACAGCAGCTTTGTGGCCCAGTGTCATAGACTGAATTGTGTCTCCTCAAAAGCCATGTGGTGAAGCCTTCACTTGCAATGCAGCTGAATTTTGAGATAAGCCCTTTAAATAGGTAATAAAGTTTAAATGAGGTAATTAAGGCAGGCTCTAAATCCAGTGTGAGTCCTATCTTTATAAGAAGTGTAGAGTAAGGCCAGATGCGCACAGAGGGAAGAACACAGTAAGGATCCAAGGAGAAGGTGACCTTCTATAAGCCAAGGAGAGAGGCTTGAGGACACAGGTACAACTCTGTCAACACCTTGATCTTGGCCTTCTAGCATCCAGAACTGTGAGAAAATACTGCTCTGTTGTTAAGGGCTTCATTGTGTAGTATTTGTTATGGCAGCCCAAACAAACTATACAAACAGAAATTTGATCTCTGTGCATTCTTTCCTAGCCATGACTGCCGAGACTTGCCTGCTACCCTGCTCCTAACTCAGATTCTTGGGTCTGATATAGTCACAGTCCATGTCTAGCTTAAGAAAGAAAAAAAGGCAGAATGTCTCGCTTGTCACACCCAGCTTCTGTAGAACACATTACAGGGATAGTTTTTGCTTCCTACCCACATACTAAAGATGAGGAATTCCCCCAAGTAGGAGAGGGAAGAAGCAAGTGCTGAGCAGCCAGAAAGAACTGGCCAATACCAGAAAGGAAATGGCAGAGCAGGGTGGTAGATTAAAACAAAGGAAAAGTTTTTTGAGTTCTTTATATATCCTGGAGATGAGTGCTCTATCGAATGTGTGTGTGGCAAAGATTTGTTCCCAGAATGTTGGCTCTCTGTTCACTTCATTGATTATTTCTTTTGCTGAGAAGAAGCTTTTTAGTTTGAATCCATCCCATTTGTTAATTCTTGATTTTACTTCTTGTGCTATAGGAGTCTTGTTAAGGAAGTATGGTCCTAATCCGACATATATGTTGTAATTCTATACAATTTACAACTAGAGAATTCATATGTTATCTTCCATCTATGTTCAACGAATCAAATTGCGCTCTGTTATTGTGTAAGCCTCAATAGAACAAATAAATAAAATATGGGAAAAAAAACAAAGGAAAAGGGTGTTGATATGCAGAACAGGATTTAAAAAGGGTCTTGTGCAAGAGATTAACCAATTATTTGCTGAATTTCATGTAATCTGCCAGATTAGGGTTCAGAGATAAGTTCTGAGTGCCCTGTTCCTCATTTGCAGGCTGAGACGAAGTTAGAATAAAAGCTAGTTTGATACACAGGTGCCACTTTCTCAAATCCTAAGCAAGGAAAGTCATATTATTGTTATGCTTTGGATATTGTTTGAGTGTGTCCCCTAAGGATTCATGTATTCAAATTTAAACCTCCCCATTGTGAGGTTTTAAAGTGGAAACTTAATCCAATGATAATGCTTAAAGATGGGGGTCTTTTGGAAATGGGTATCATTAGAAACGGTCATTAGGGTAAAACCCCATGATTGAATCCTGGAGGAGAAGAGACCAGAAGAGATCTAGTCACTTGCATTTGCATGCTTCTTGTCCCTTGCCATGTGACTCCTTGCACCACCTCAGGTAACTGCCAGCAGGAGGGCCATCATCACATTCTGCCCCTCAACCTTGTGCCTCTAGATCCATGAGCAAAAATATAACTCCCTCCTTTAAAATTCACCACATCTGTGGTATTGTGCTATTGGCAATGTAAAATGGACTAATATACCTACCAAAAAACTAGATCCAGAAAATATGAGATGAACAAGTGGACAGATTACAGACCCAGAGACATAGATTACCCATGATGACCCCTTTAACAAAGAGAAATGAGATTCAGAAAGAAGAATTAGTTCTCAATCTAGGGGAAATCTAAGCTCAGAAACAAATGTTCCAGAAAAAACTGTTACACTTTTCTCTAAAGCTATAGTTCTCAGCTGAGATAAGCGCCTGCTGGACCAGGCTCTCCATCCCACAGACACACTTACTCCTGGGCATTCATTGACTATCATGGAAAAACAGAGACCAAACAATTTTCTATTTTTCACTCTACTGGTCAGGAATTTCAAATCCCCTACTTAATTATGCCATTTGAAAAATCATTCACTGAGTATATATTTCTCTTTTGAAAAGGCTGTCTTTCATCTTAAAGAAGAAATGAAAAGCAGAAGCATATTAGTCAAAGATGTTGACATGAGAAGGATGACATCTTTTTCTTATTTTTCTTTATTTTTGTTTAAAATATTTAATTGACAAAGATCATATATATTCAAGTGTACAATGTGATGATTTAATATACATTGTATAATGATTACCAGAATCAAAATAATTAACACACCCATCACCACCCAAGCTGTGTGTTTAATTCCATAATTTATTCACTTTAAAACTGTAAGTTTGTATCTTTTGATCAACATCACATCATTGGTCTTGCCCAGCCTCTGATAACCACCATTCCACTTTCTGTTTCTATAAGTACTACTTTTTTGGATTACAGATACCTCATTTTCATTATCTACCAATTGTCTCTATTTTGCAGGAGCCCATATCACAGAATTAATTTCTCTCATCCTAACTACTAATTAAAATATCATATGAAATACAATATTTAATTATAATAAATGATGCAATTGTTTAATTTCAAATACTAAACCCAATTGTAAGTTTACATATATGAAAGAAAAATATTATCATTCAGTTATTTCAGATACTTGCTGGCATGGCTGCTGTCTATATGTTTGCTAGCAAAAGTGAAACTACTTGTTATTCAGTCAGTGAGTCCTTACAACAAAAATTAAGCCCTAGCCAATAATTTCCATCTCTCATTTATAATTTTCCTGGCCTACATTTGCTAAGGCACTGAGTGGGTTTGGGTCCAGCCTGAGACAGGGCTCTGGAATGTTGCTCAAAGACCCATGTGTTGAAGGCTTGTTCCCCAGCTGTGGCACTACTGGGAGTGGTGAAACCTTTGCAAGGTAAGCCCTCGTGGAAGTCTCAGGTCATTGAAGCATACCCTAGAAGAGTATAGGAGGACCCATTTCTTTCCCTTCTCCATTTTTCAGTTCCTGGCCCTGAGGAGAGCAGCTTTGCTCCACCACATGCCCCTGCCATGATGTGCTGCCTCACCACAGACCCAAAAGCTATAGGGTCAACTGACCATGGACTGCAAACTCCAAAACTGTGAGCCAAATTTAAGCCTTTCCTCTTTACAATTCAATTATCTCAAATATTTTGTTACAGAAATGGAAAACTGACTCACACAGGGACTCATCACTGAGGCACTGGGGTAATAATTTGAAGCTTGGCAGGGTCTCAAATAAAATCCCATCTCTATACCTCTGTGACCCAGGATTCCACTGAGGCCAGGATCTGGGCCTTCCTGCAGTACTGGGTCAAGATTCTCAGGGACTAACTTTGGTTTTGTTCTTCATTCACTTTGGCCAATTCTTTGTTCATCCTGAGCTGCATGATTTGCCTGTGAGCAGCTAACACTTGTCAAGTACTGCTTATTTATTCCTTAAGCAGAGAAATAGTAGATGATGAGGATCTGATTGTACCTTACATACCTTCTACTTGGAGAAGTTTGAAAATTAAAAACCCTTATTCCCTTAGCTCCCTTGCTGCTAGAATCCAGGATACAATTAGTGTCTGGCAATTAGATGACCTTGTGTTGTGATTTGTATTATTATATTTTCTTTCTAATTTAGTCTTGAGGTCTCTCTCTGGAGATTGGCCATAAGCCAATATAGTCATTCTTCGAGAGCCCTGACCAAGGGAAACAGGTTTCAATGTGTCAGTCAGGTGAGACACCAAATTCACAAAATAAGAAATTTATTATTTCCATGCCCCCGAGAGGTTGGAAGTGCTGACAAGGGGTTGACAGGAAGTTCAAGTGCTGCCAGGACTTTAACCAGTGTATAAAGAGTAAGAAGTAGAGGGAGGGAAATCTCCTGTAGGACTACATATTTTACTAAGGTCCCTGAACAGTATCCCTTAGGTTTCCCCCACAGGGTTTGTGGATGGCTAATGTAAACATTTGAGAAAATAGAGACTAACTGCATGCCTCTAGTGTTGTCCTTAGGCTTTATTGTAAGTCCCCTCCGGAGTTCGCATCTTCTCACAGCCTATGCAGATGCGGGCTGCAGGGAAGAATTAGCCGGCAGCCCAACACGGGCTGCAGGGACCGGAGTGGCAAGCAGCCCTCATGCGCAAAGGAGCGCAGACCATGTGGCATGGCCACCCCCAATGCTGCAGACCACGGGGAACTGCGAAGCGAGTAGCCCGCAGGCGCGGAGGAGCAGCTGGCCAAAGGCTGATACATAAGCAGGAACCAGGAAAAAAGGACTCTGAGGTTGGCAGGATGCCCTAACCAATACTAAGGGGTACAGGACTCTAGATACCTTCCTCTTCCTGACTCAAGCCCTTCTCTTCTAGCCTTAAGCCTTCCCCTTCCTGACTAGGTCCTTTAAATTCTTTGTATGGCGGAACACATGTGCATTTCTCCCATTTTGCCCTCTTGAGCGGGAGTTCCTCCGGGAGTGTACTTCCCAATAAAGCCTTTCCCAGTGGTTTCATTTACCACCTTTTGGTCTCCTGGCTTTACATTTATAAAGGTCAGCAACTGTGGGTGTGGTTGGGTTTGGGGTTGTAGGATGAGGAACAAGCAGGCTGTGTGCTCAACACATGGGGAGGGCAAGTTTTCACTAGAAAGGAGGCCAGAGTACAATGAAGTTTCAAACAACTTGTCCAAGAATTGAAAAAGAGGTGCTTGGAGGCTAGGCTGAAATCCTGTTCACATTAACTGGTTCTGCTGGCAAAGAAGGTAGTGGTAATTAGGAGGCTTTGTGTGGCTACTGGCATTCAGGGCCCTTCTCCTGCTTTCTGAGCGAAAGAAATGGATTTGTGGAGATATAGGTTCATGACCTTTGATTTACAATGGAAAGGGTGACTCAGAGGCTAAATGTCATGGTCTCGGAGGTAGGACTTGCCCTTTGGATGAGATCTGTGTCACTATGGATCTTATACCCACCCTGCAGCCATTGTGCCTGTTATGCTAAGTACTTCTGTGTATTAAATCATTTCCTGGTTAAGAACCCTGAAGTGATTTCTGTTTTCTGCAGTAAACCCTAACCTTTATATATGAGTTGAAAGGGATCATAGACAGTGCTAATATTCACTGCCTAGATCTTGATCTTAGATAAAACTTTAGCAGTATTGTTCTTGTATACCAGAGAGAGAGAACTCAAAAGTGTGACCTTTCCCTAGCACATAATACATAAACTGGTAAATAGTCCTATCATGTGAAAATACATTAAGAAATGGATTACAAAAGTTTGTGGTCACATTTTTAAGATTTAGTGCCTGATTTAACTTTTCATATAGAAATTTATATATGAAAATTTATTTCATTTTCCAAAGCCGCCTTATATTTTGTAGTGGAGAATGCCATGGGAGCTACCAGCTCCTAAGGAAAAAATAGAACTTTGCTTTTTCCAAGTATTCAAAATATATACTCAATTTATTTTAAAACTAATTAGTAAATGTTTTCCTTAAATTCTGATATTGGATTTTAAAGCCTTCTAGAGACTGGAAGAAAGGTCCCTTAAAATATGTTTTCTTGCATGGCAACCTGGAGATGTTTAGAGAAACCAATTTGAAAGACAAGGGGGTCGTCAGAGAACTGAGGTCTGGGTACACCATGGACACAATCCAGTGGACAAAAAGTAACAGGCTACTTGGATTGTCCCATGTTTATAGCTTGTAGTGTTACTAAATTATTCACCTTTCGCCAAAATGACTCTAATCAATGGGTAACTTTTTTCTAGACTCTTGTTTCATGTTATAGTACACTTTTCTCTTCTCCAAAAAACTTTGAAAAATGACACAAATTAAAGCTTTCCAGCCGGGCGCGGTGGCTCAAGCCTGTAATCCAAGCACTTTGGGAGGCTGAGACAGGAGAATCACGAGTTCAAAGCCAGTCTCAGCAATGGCGAGGTGCTAAGCAACTCAGTGAGACCCTGTCTCTACATAAAACACAAAATAGGGCTGGGGATGTGGCTCAGTGGTCGAGTACCCCTGAGTTCAATCACTAGTACCAAAAAAAAAAAAAAAAAGTTAAAGCTTTCTTAGACTCATGCTTTACTCGGTGTTTCCATCATCAAAAGATTTGGCAAGAACAACCAGAAGAGGAAAATTTTATTTTGACTTAAAATTTCAGAGGTTCAGTCCATGGTCAGCCAACTCCATAGCTCTGGGCCCAAGGTGAGGCAGAACATCATGGCAGAAGGGCATGACAGATGAAAGCAGCTCAGGACATGTCTACCAGGAAGAAGAGCGATCTCTCTGCTCACCAGAAACAATATAATATCTATAGTCACACCAGTGACCTACTTCCTCTAGTCATAACTTATCTACCTACAGCTACCACCCAGTTAGTCTATATGTGTGAATTAGTCCACTGATTAGGTTACAACTCTCATAACTTAATTATTTCACCTCTAAAAAGTCTTGCATTGTCTCAAATATGAATTTCAGGGAGGATATCTCATGTCTGAACCATAACAACTCATTTCCAATACTTTCTTTTGTCAATTGTGGCACTGTTGACAGATAATATGTGTGAAATGTCCCACCTTTTCTTTGTATCTAGCTCTTATAAATGCATGTCTTGTTCCCTCTGAGAAAGAAGCACTCAGGTAAGCTGGGGTCCAGTCTTTGCTCAAGAGTGGAAGTCAGTGGCCTGCTCAAGGCAGTCTCATCCCTCACCTCACACATTCTCCCTACCCATTCCTTTTCCACAGAAGCAGCTGTGATATGACCTATAGAGAAATGGTGAAAACTATCTGGAATGATACTCTAAGTTTCAATATTTGGAGATTTTCTGGTCCTGGGCACTTAAAACGTAATTATAAGCTGAGCATGATGGTGCACACCTGCAATCCCAGCCACTCAGGATGCTGAGGCAAGAGGATAGCAAGTTGCTGGGCAACAACATAGAGAGGCCCTGTCTCAAAATAAAAACATAAAAATTGGTGGAGGTGAGCATAGTGGTATAGTATTTGCCTAATATGCACTAGGCCCTGAGACCAATCCCTAGTACTGTAAAAACCAGCAAAAAAAATTAATTGGGTACTACAGTGACACAGCCACATCAATGTTTTAGCAGCTCAATTCACAATAGCTAAGCTATGAAACCAACCTAGGTGCCCTTCAATAGATAATAGATAAAGAAAATGTGGTATATATATACAATGGAATATTACTCAGCCACAAAAAGAATGACTTTATGACTTATGCAGGTAAATAGATGGATCTGGAGAGTATTATACTAAGTGAAATAAGCCAATCTCCCCCAAAAACGAAAGTCAGATGTTCTCTCTAATATGCAGACACTGACACACAACAAGGTAAATATTGAAACTCCAAATATTGAAACTTATCTCAGAGTATCATTCCAGATAGTTTTCACCATTTCTCTATAGGTCATATCACAGCTGCTTCTGTGGAAAAGGAATGGGTAGGGAGAATGTGTGAATGCAGGGGAAGAATAGAAATTCAGTGGATTAGACAAAGGGAAATGAAGGGAAGGGAGGGAAAATGGGTATATAAAAAACAGTAGAACAAATCAGACATAACTTTCCTATGTTAATATATGAATACATCACCAATGAAACTCCACATCATGTATAACCACAAGAATGAGATCCTAACTAGAATAAATTATATTTCATGCATGTAAAATAGTCAAAATACATTCTACTGTCATGTATATCTAAAAAGAACAAATAAATAATTCACTGGGGACATGATAAATTTTCCAGTAAATTTTCTATTTAAACTATCTTGTGGTAACTATCTAGGCTCCTGAACCCCCCAAATCTCCTCCTATTTACCCTCTTTTGGGGCAGAAATGGAAAAGAGAAAATGTTAGAGAATATGCATTTTTGTTAAGACATCTCAGACCACACTAAGATTTTTTTAAATCAAGACATTCTATGGCAAATATCAAGACTACACATCATAATAAATGCTGGTGAGGATGTGAGGAAAAAGGTACAATCATACATCGTGGGTAGGACTGTGATTTATCCAGAAAGCAGGGTGGAAATTCCATAAAAAAAACTAGAATAGAACCACTGTATGACCCAGCTATCCCACTCCTTGGTAGTTATCCAAAAAGATATAAAATTAGCATACTATAAGGATGCAGCCACATCAATGTTTATAGCAGCCCACTTTAAAATAGCAAAGGTATGTAACCAGTCCAGATGACCATCATTAGGTGAATGGTTTAAGAGAATGTGGTATATATAGACAATAGAGTTTTACACAATCATAAAGAAGAATTAAATTATGGCATTTGCTGTTAAATGTGTGGAACTGGAGGGCATCATGCTAAGTGAAATAAGTCAGATTCAGTAAATCAAGAGTGGGTTGAATGTTTTCTTTCATATGTGGAATCTAGAGCTAAATAAGGAAGGAAAGGGAGAGGATTGAATATTATAAAAATATAGGGGAGATCAGTGGAATAGAAGAAGGAGATAAAAAAGAAGAGAGGAGGGACTGGAAGAGGGAGGAAATGCAGAATGAATTTAACAAAATTTCACTGAGTATATATAAATATACCACAGTGAATTTCACCTTTGTGCATATCTATAAAGCACCAATCAAAGATCAATAGATAAATTAGTGGAAGAAAGAACAGTAGAGTAGTGAAAGGAGAATAGGGGGTAGGAGGAGGGGAAGGAAAGAGGGGGCCCCAGAGACTCAAATGGAGTAAATCAAATTCCATGCATATATAAATTTGTCACAGTGAACCCAACTATTATGTATAACTATAATGCACTAATAAAAGTAAAAACAATCAAGGCATTCTAAACCACGCTAGGATGTTTTCTTAATTGAAAAGGTAATACAAACCGCAAGACTTGCCAAAGCATGAGCTCACTTAAGCACAAGTGAGAGATTTACTAGGCACTATTTTTACCATGTGAATGAGAGAAACTACAGTTGAACCAAAGTAAAACTATTCACTGCTTGGTATTTTACATATGTTTTGATCTCACTCCAATTAGCTGTGTTACCTAACCTCTTGTTCTTATGTGAAAATAGTGAATTAGAGATGCCTCTCAGAATTGGTGGTAACTAGATTTGACAGATGCTGAACAACGAACCAGCTGCTGAGCTCAAGTGAAATATAGAGCTCCCTCCTGCTGCTCTAATTTGATCTAATTTGTACATTTGTCTTTATTCATGATCTTATGGGGAGAAAAGGATTGTTGACAACAGCATTTTAGATAGAATTAATTTTAAGGCCTATGAAAAGCTTTCTTAATCTATCACATTTATTGTCCTATCCCCCTACCCACTCTTTTTAAAAAAATATTTCTTTTAGTTGTTGATGGATCTTTATTTTATTTTATTCATTTATCATTTATTCATTATTATTTATTTATATGTGGTGTTGAAGATTGAACCCAGTGCCCATGCTAGGCAAGTTGTCTACCACTGAGCTACACAGCCCAGCACCCCCCTACCCACTCTTGATGGCTCACTATGCTATTTGACCAGAGGAGGAAGTATTCACATACAGAGATTATTCAACATTCTTCTTGACCCTGGCACGTGGCTCATACCTGTAATCCCAGCACTTTGGGAGGTTGAGATAGGAGAATCGTGAGTTCAAAGCCAGCCTCACCAACAGCAAGGTGCTAAGCAACTCAGTGAGACCTTGTCTCTACATAAAACACAAAATAGAGCTGGAGGTGTGGCTCAGTGGTTGAATACCCCTTAGTTCAATCCTTGGTACAAAAAAAAATTCTTCTTTCTGATTGATAGGCTATCTTGCCTTGACCACAATTTAATAAGGCTGCCTAGTATCTTAGTTAATGAGAGGATTACAAACATACCTTCTTTTGCTTCTCCTAGCCTAAAACTGAGGTACAGAGCAGACTCACAGTGGCTCAATGTACCATTTCTTGACTTATGGATGGTGCAAAAGTCATATATATTAAGTGGTAACCATACTTCAAAATTTAAATTTTAATATAGTCACCTGTTACACATTCCTCTCATGACTCTGAGCAGCAGCAGCAGCAAATGACAGCTTCCAGGTAGCCACGTGGTTATGAGAGGAAACAACCAACACTCTACAGTGTGCTGTGTGACTAAGCAGAGATATTCAGTAGGTCAGGTGAAGCAAATGCATTTTCAGCTTAGGATATTTTCAACTTAACAATGATGGGCCTATCAGAACATTAACTCCACTGTAAGTCCAGGTTGGAAAGCACCTGTACTTCTCATGTGAGCATGAGTTTCTCACCCATGAAGAAACAATGGGAAATTATTTTATAAAGACTAACAGAGAAAATGGACAAAGCATTCAAAACAAGTAGGCCCAAAAAGAAATAGGACCCGGAAAATTAAATAAAAAATGGGGAAGGAGATAAAAATTGCATTTTCAATCTTCCTTCCCATCTCTGTGTGCACAACCTCTGCTAGGCTGGAAAAATGGTTAAACCCATAGTCATGTCCAGCACAAACTCTCCTCTTCTGTCTGGGGCAACACCTCTCCATACTCTACCTCCACTGGAACAAGCAGTCACTACCAAAAACAGTGGACACAGCTGCCAGACACAGACTCTACCGTAAGAGCAGTGGAGAAGGAAGCCCCAAAGTCAAGACAGCAGACAAGAAAATCATATTCCCCTCAGTGTTTTAGTACATACTATCCTAAATGGTATGTGTAGATTTAAACAATAAATAACAGATCATGATCAACTGCCTCCACCCCTGCAAAAAAAAAAAAAAAAAAAAACACAGTCTGGAGAGACAAACCATCAATCAGCCTTAGTCTCATTTTGAACAAAAATGTCGTTTATGAACGTTTTCATATCAGAGACTTCAAATAGCCATAACTAATATATTAAATGTTCTGATGAAAAAATAAACAATATCAATGTCACATGGGTAATTTCAGCTGAGAAATTGGAATTATAAGGAAGCTTCAAAAGAAATAAAAATATAAATAATTTTTAGAAATAAAAATAGTTATTGAAATAAAGAATATCTTCAACGACTCATCAGAGGATTTAGAGCAATCAAGGAAAAAATCAATGAAACTGAAAACAGGGCAATAGAAAATCCACTTACCTATCACATTTTGCAGAAAACCAAATACAAAGAGAAAATATCAGAAGAGCTACAGGAAAACAACACAGAGGAATGGTGATGCACATTACAATGAACATATGAAATATTATGCAAGGAGAATGAGATTGGAAGAAAATGGAGTGAAATGTTAAAAGTGTTAAAGAAAAGCACACCAACATGGAATTCTATATTCATTGAATTATCTTGAAAAAGTGGAGAGAAAATAACCACTTTCTCTGACAAACAAAAACTAAGGGAAGGTGATGCCAATATCTATGCAGGAAGGAATGTTAAAGGAAGCTTCAAGCAGAAGGCAAATTATGCAGGTCAGAAACGTGGTCCTACGTAAGGAAAAAAAGAGCATCAAAAATCAAACGAATGCACAATAAAAACATTTTGGGGGATTGAACACAGGGCCTTGTGTGTGCTAGGCAAGCATTCTACAAACTGAGCTATATCCCTAGCCCACTTTTCTTTTTCTTTTTCTTTTCTTTTGGTACTGGAGATTGAACTCAGAGGTACTCAACCACTGAGCCACATCCCAGCCCTATTTTGTGTTTTATGTAGAGACAGGGTCTCACTGAGTTGCTTCGTATCTTGCCATTGCTGAGGCTGTCTTTAAACTCTCGATTCTCCTGTCTCAGCCTCCCTAAGTGACTTTTCTTTTTCTTAATTGACCTAAATATAACTATTTAAGGAAATAATAGTAACAATGTATTGTGTGATCATAGCATAAAAATAAGTGAAATGCATGTCGACAGTGACACAGGGGACTGGAAGAATTAGGAGTATTCTGCTGTAAGGCCCCTATCTCATGCATGGAGTGCTATATTCTTTGAAAGTGGATTTATATTACTTTAAAATATATGTTGTTTTTAAAATGTGTATGTGTTTTAAAATATATTTTTAAACATATAAAATTAGTTCTAGTTTTTAAAGGAATTATAGTAGCATTTCAAGAGAGGAGATAAAACCACATTAAACTATCA
Source organism: Xerus rutilus (assembly GCA_028644305.1). Classification (NCBI taxonomy): domain Eukaryota; kingdom Metazoa; phylum Chordata; class Mammalia; order Rodentia; family Sciuridae; genus Xerus; species Xerus rutilus. The sequence continues at coordinate 111,961,870 of CM053401.1, read as the reverse complement.
ATCAAAAGTGGAGATTTAGAAAAGGGAGAAGGGCAAGCAAGAGATAAAAATGATGAGTTAAAAAACATTACAAAAGTGGTAGATTCTAATTCAAATATATTAATAACCACTTTAAATACAAATGGTCTAATCAGAGCAGTTAAATGACACAGGTTGTAGGACTGCATAATAAAACAAGACCTAATGTGTGCTATATACAAGAAACCCACCTTGGACATAAAGACTCAAGTTAAAGGTAAATGAAAAGAAAGGATATACTGTGGTAATACTCATCCAAAGAAATATAGAGACAATAAAGATATCAGAACAAGGAAGATTATCAGGGATAAAGAGGAACAGTACATAAAACATTAATTTTCCAAGAAGATATCCTGCATTTGTAGGTAAATACGAGTTTTAAAGTATATTATACAAAGACAGGATAGAGAAAGGGAGAGGGGCAAGGGAGGGAGGAAAAGAGGAATAGAGATAAGGAAGGAGAGAAGATAAATAGGGAAAAATGTAAATATGTAAATTAGTAAGTGGGGAAATTGGGTCAAGATTTATAATGGTTATTTATATTATTCTTACAACTTTTCTGAAAGTTTCAAGTTATTTCAAAAGTATTTAAGAAATACAAAAAGGGAAAAAGTCTGAACAGTTCTTTTACCAAAAAAGATATATAGATGGCAAATAAAAATATGAAAAAAATTTCAACAATATTTATCACTGAAGAAAAACAGTTTGAAAAAACAATAAGGTACTACTATATACCCATTAGGATGGTTAATTTATTTTTGTGTGTGATCATTGCTTTTTTTACCCAATTTTTATCAGTTTTTAAATTTTTTTATTTAATTTTTATTTGTACTTATTAGTTATACATAACAGTAGAATGTATTTTGACATATTATACGTATATGGAGTATAACTTATCAATGTAATTGTATGTTAATTCTGTCAATAAGATGAATGGATAAACTTATGAAATGCTATTCATTAATAAGAAGGAATGAGCTATTAAGCTATACAATATGATACATATTTAACTTGCACCGTTAAGAGAAGGAAGCCAGTCTGAAATGGTTATAGTCTGCATGATTCATTCATAGGATCTTCTAGAAAAGGCAAAACTGTAGAAACAAAACATTTCAGAGGTCCCTATGGATTTAGGGAGGGCAGAGTGCTGACCCTGTGAAGTACAGCAGATTTTATAGGCACTCCTGTGAAGGAGATTTTTTTTGTCTACTTAGGTATACATGATAGCAGAATGCATTTTAATTCATTGTATACAGACAGAGCACAACTTTTCATTGTTCTGGTTGTACGTGATGTAGAATCACATCATATATGCAGTCATACATGAAGTTAGGACTATGATGACCATCTCATTCCACCATTTTTACTGTCCACATGCCTCCTCCCCATCCCTCCTCTTTGACCAAAGTTCCTCCATTCTCACCATGTCCACTACTCCATTATGGATCAGCATCTACTTATAAGAGAGAACATTTGGCATTTGATTTTTTGGGATTGGCTTACTTCACTTAGCATGATATTTTCCAACTCCATCCTTTTACCTGAAATTCCAATAATTTTATTCTATTTTATTGCTGAGTAATATTCCATTGTGTATATATAACACAGTTTCTTTATTCATTCATCTATTGAAGGGCATCTAGGTTGGTTCCACAGTTTAGCTATTGTGAATTGAGCTGCTATAAATATTGAAGTGGCTGCATCACTGTAGTATGCTGTCTTTAAGATTTTGGGGTATAGACAGAGAAGTGGGATAGCTAGGTCAAATGGTGGTTGCATTCCAAGATTTCTAAGGAATATTCATACTGCTTTTCTAATAGACTGTACCAATTTGCAGTCCTACCAGCAATGTATGAGCTTGCCTTTCCCCCCACAACCTTGCCAACAATTATTGTTGTTTGTATTCTTGATAATTGCCATTCTCACTGGCAAGAGATAAAAATCTTAAAGTAGTTTTGATTTGCATTTCTCTAATGGCTAGAGATGAACATTTTTTTTTCATGTCTGTTGATCAATTGTATATCTTCTGAGAAGTACGTGTTCAGCTCCTTGGCCCATTTATTGATTGAGTTGTTTGGTTTTATTTTGGTGTTAAGTTTTTTGAGTTCTTTACATATCCTGGAGATTATTAGTGGTCTATCAGATGTGCATGTGGCTAAACTTTGTTTCCAGAATGGAGGATCTCAGTTCACTTCATTGATTGTTTCTTTTGCTGAGAACTAGCTTTTTAGTTTAAATCTATCCCATTTATTGATTCTTGATTTAGTTCTTACACGATAGGAGTCTTGTTATGGAAGTAAGGTCCTAATCCAACATGAAGAAGATCTGGGCCTACTTTTTCTTCTATTAGGTGTAGGGGCTCTGTTTCATTCCCAGGTCCTTGATCCACTTTGAGTTGAATTTTGTGCATGATGAGAGACAGGGGTTTAGTTTCATTTTGCTGCATATGGATTTCCAGTTTTCCCAGCACCATTTGTTGAAGAGGCTATCTTGTCTCCAGTGTACATGGTTGGTACCTTGTATAGTATAAGATAACTGTATTTATGTGGGTTTTTCTCTGTGTCTTCTATTCTGTGCCATTGGTCTACATGTCTATTTTGATGCAAGTACCATGCTGTTTTTGTTACTATAACTTTGTAGTACAGTTTAAGGTTTGGTATTATGATGCCTCCTGCTTCACTCTTCTTGCTAAGGATTGCTTTGGCTATTCTGGGTCTCGTATCTTCCAAATGAATTTCATGACTGCCTTTTCTATTTCTATAAGGAATGATGTTGGGATTTTAATTGGAATCTCATTGAATCTATATAGTGCGTTGGGTAATATGGCCATTTTGACAATATTGATTTTGCCTATCCAAGAGCATGGGAGATTTTTCCATCTTCTAAGGTCTTGTTTAATTTCTTTCTTTAGTGTTTTATAGTTTTTATTATAGAGGTCTTTCACCTCTTTTGTTAAATTGATTCTTAAGTATTTTTTTTTTGAGGCTATTGTGAATGGGGAAGTTTTACTAATTTCTCTTTCAGAGGATTCATCACTGATGTATAGAAATGCAATTGATTTATGGTTGTTGATTTTATACCCTGCTATTTTGCTGAATTCACTTATTAATTCTAGAAGTTTTCTGGTGGAATTTTTTTGGACCTTCTAAGTATAGAATCATGTTGTCAGCAAAGAATGATAGTTTGAGTTCTTCTTTTCCTATTCATATCCCTTTAATTTCTTTCATCTGTCTAATTGCTCTGGCTGATGTTTCAAGGACTATGTTGAATAGCAGTGGTGAAAGAGAGCATCCCTGTCTTTTTCCTGTTTTTAGAGAAAATGCTTCCAATTGTTCTCCATTTAGGATGATGTTGGTCTTGGGTTTAGCATACAAAAGTTTTACAAAGTTGAGGTATGTTCCTACTATCCCTAGTTTTTCTAGTGTTTTGAACATAAAAGGGTGCTGTATTTTGTCAAATGCTTTCTCTGCATCAATTGATAAAATCATATGATTCTTATCTTTAAGTCTATCAATGTGATGGATGACATTAATTGATTTATGTTTCTTGAATCAACCTCACATCCCTGGAAGGAACCCCACTTGATCATGGTGCACTATTTTCTTATTATATTTTTTATGCGGTTTGCCAAAATTTTATTGAGAATTTTTGCATCTATGTTCATCAGGGACATTGGGCTGAAATTTTCTTTCTTTGATGTGTCTCTGTCTGGTTTTGGTATCAGGGTGATACTCACCTCATAGAATGAGTTTGGAAGGGTTCCCTCCTTTTCCATTTTATGAAATAGTTTGAAGAGTATTGGTATTAATTCTTCTTTGAAGGTCTTGTAGAACGCAGCTGAGAATCCATCTGGACCTGGGCTTTTCTTGGTTGGAAGGCTCTTGATGGCATCTTCTATTTCCTTGCTTGAAATTGATCTGTTTAAGTTGTGTATGACCTCTTGGTTCACTTAGAATAGGTCATATGCCTCTAGAAATTTGTCAGTGTCTTTAGGCTTTTCTATTTACTGGAGTATAAATTTTCAAAATAGTTTCTCATTATCTTCTATATTTCAGTAGTGTCCATCGTGATATTTCCTTTCTCATCATTAATTTTAGTAATTTGGATTTTCTCTCTTCTTCTTTTCATTAGGGTGGCTAAGGGTTTGTCGATTTTATTTATTTTTTCAGTAACCAGCTTTTTGTATTGTCAATTTTTTGAATTGTTTCTTTGGTTTCAATTTTGTTGATTTCAGCCTTGATTTTAATTATTTCCTGTCTTTTACTTCTCTTGGTGTTGGTTTGTTCTTCTCTTTCTAGGGCTTTGAGATGTAGAGTCAAGTCATTTATTTGTTGACTTTTTTTTCTTTTAATGAATGAGCTTAATGCAATGAACTTTCCTCTTAGCACTGCCTTCATGGTGTCCCAGGGATTTTGATATGTTTTATCAGAATTTTCATTTACCTGTAAGAATTTTTGTATCTCTTCCTTGATGTCTTCTGTTATTCATGCATCATTCAATAGTGT
>CM053401.1:111940120-111957247 GCA_028644305.1 Xerus rutilus | reverse complement strand
GTTTGTTTGATATACATAGATGCCCCATTGTTTGGGGCATAGATATTTATGATTGTTATGTCTTGTTGATGTATGATTCTCTTAAGAAGTATGAAATGTCCTTCTTTATCCCTTTTGTGCTAACTTTGGTTTGAAGTCTACTTTATCTGATATGAGGATGGAAACTCCTGCTTGTTTACGTGGTCCATGTGAGTGATACATTTTTTCCCACCCTTTTGCTTTCAGTCTGTGGATGTATTTTCCTGTGAGATGAGTCTCTTGAAGGCAGCATATTGTTGGGTCTTTTTTTTTTTTAATTTTGTCTATCAGTCTATGTCTTTTAATTGATGAGTTTAGGGCATTCACATTCTGGGTTATTATTGAAATATGCTTTGTAGTCCCCGTCATGTTGGTTTATTTTTGATTTTTACCCTGACTTGGTTTCTCCTTTGATTGGCCATTTTTTGTTTGTTTGTTTGTTTGTTTGTTTTTTAGTGTAGTTCCTCTCTTTGTATATTTTCATTGTTGTTTATCATTTCCTCCTCATGGAATATTTTGCCAAGAATGCTGTGTAATGCAGGTTTTCTTGTAAATTCTTTTAACTTTTGTTTAGCATGGAAGGTTTTTAATTTCATCATCAAATTGGAAGCTGAATTTTGCTGGATATAAGATTCTCCATTAGGATCCATTTTCTTTCAGAGCTTGGTATATGTTGTTCCATGATCTACTGGCTTTTAGGGTCTGAGCTGAAATATCTGCTGAGATCCAAATTGGTCTCCCCCTATATGTCACCTGATTCCTCTCTCTTGCGGCCTTTAAAATTCTATCCTTATTCTATATGCTGGGCATTTTCATTTTCAATATAATGTGCCTTGGTGTAGATCTGTTGTAATTTTTTACATTTGGTGTCCTGTAAGCCTCTTGTATTCAATTTTCCAATTCATTTTTCATATTTGGGAAATTTTCTGATATTATTTCATTGAAGAGATTGTGCATTCATTTGGTTTGAAATTCTGTGCCTTCTTCTATCTCGATAAATGTTAGATTTGGTCTTTTGATGCTATCCCATAATTCTTGTATATTCTGTTCATGGTTTCTTACCATCTTCACTGTATGGTCAATTTTATTTTTAAGATTGTATATTTTGTCTTCATTACCCAAGGTTCTGTCTTTCAAGTGATCTAGTCTGCTGGTGATGCTTTCTATCGAGTTTTTTATTTGGTTTAGTGTTTCATTCATTTCAAGAATTTCTGATTTTTTTTCACAATCTCTAGCTTTTTTTTTTGCTACCTGTCTTTGCTCCCTATCACTTCGTTGATTGATGGTTGCCTTTATTTGCTCTCTTATTTCTTTGTTGGAGTGATCAATTTTTGCCTGTATTTGCTCTCTTAAGTCATTCTTTAATTCACACATCATTTTAATTATGTACATTTGAATTCTTTTTCTGACTTTTCATCAATTGTACCTTCAATGGATTTTATTATTGTAGTATCTTAGTTCATTTGGGGCACTCTCTTCCCTTGTTTATTCATGTTGATTTTGTGTCTTCATTTCTTGCAATGCCGATCTGAGGTATTGCAGTTTCTACCCTGTAATCTTGTAGTGACACTGCGGATTACCTATATCTCACCTTGGAGTTCACTTCCAGTCCCCAGCAGGTGTCCCCAGATGTACACTACTGCCACTAAAGATGGTAGCTGTGATAGTGGAGGTAACTCAAGATGGCAATGGGAGTGGCCTTGGCTAGGTTCCCGTGGCAGTCCCTGAAGGTGCTCCTGGGCCCTGGTCTGTGCTCCTGACAGTTGTCAGGAACCCTGGCATGGAACTGGCAGTGGTCCAGGGCCTCACTTAGGCCAGGTATCCCACAGGGGTCCCCAGAGGCAGTCTTTCTCCTGGGTCTGGGTTCCCTGTCACTGGCAGCTAGTGGTCTCGGGTCTACCTTTGACTTAGCTCCCACCACTGTCCCTGAAGTTCATCCTGGACCTTGGTCTGTGCTCCCTCCTGTCAGCAGGAACTCTGGCATAGAACTAGGGGCAGTCCCAGTACTCACTTAGGCCATGTCTCTGAAGGATATTTTTCTAGGTGGATCTATTTAACACAATAATGTAGTGGTGAGTAAGTGATGGTATGCATTTGTCAAAACATTTAGAATTTTATGGTACATAAATTAACCTTGATGTATGAAATTTTTTTAAATATGGAATTATTGTGAAGCCCAACATTGAATGAAAACTCTGAAAAATAATTTAATAGTATTATCAATGCATGTCTTCACCTTATTTAAGAGAGCAAATAACTTTGGAAATGAGTGGTAATTATAAGACTAAAAACAAAAGGAATGGCTCAATAGTTTGTACTACTTGGTATGAGTTAATAATATTGAAACTGCCTTAAACATATGCATGCGGGGACTGGAAGAAAAAGTAAATGAATGGAGGAGGATGGTGGAGTATGGTGGGAGTCTGATTTTCCCTGCTGGAAAGGCTGAAATTACAGATATGCAAGAATGAAAGGAGAGGATGAATCACGTGGTACTGGATTAGTTTGTAACATTAATATAAAGTCATGTTGACCTTAAAACAGATGCAGTTATACATAGAGGTGTGTGTGTGGGAGAGGTGTGTTTAGTATGTAGGCACACATTTCCTAGCTGAGTTCACTAAGAGTCTAGAAGCAGTGATGGCAATGGCAATGAGCACACAAGGACCCAGATCTGGTTTTCTTTGTACCATTCTCCACAAGAAGGAGTCAGGGATCATTCTAGGCTTGAGGTGGGGAATATACAAGATGAGCCTGGAGAACTTTGTAGTGCTAGAAAAAAAAATGCTTGAAAACAAAAAGATCTGAGCATGTCAATGGACATGAAAGTCAATTGAAAGACTTCCAATAGCCAAAGCCAATTTGACACCAAATAAGTAATGCGGTATTGGATTATAATCCAAAGAACAAATCAAATATCTATAAGCCTAAACAGATATAAACAAATCATTGAATAAATAAATGAGGAGAAAGAAACAAATATCTTATGCAGAGAATTCTGAATAATGTATGCATCAACGAGGTGCTAGGGCTGACCTCTATAGCACATAGTGACCTGCTAGTGTAAGCAGCTCCTAGTAACTGGCAAAGAAAAGAGGAAATGAGGAGAAGGTAACTATACCATAGAAAAACCTGACAAATTTCAAAGTTAACATAAGCCCTGTTAATGGCCTCTAGTCCTGGTGTGATATGATGAAATGGCACTTTACCTCTTTGATCTTCCTCTGAAGATATAATGTCATCTTGCCATAAGAAATTGTCAGATAAACCCAAATGGAAGCATATTCTACAAAATGACCACTAGATGTTCCTCAAAACTTTCAAAGACATTGAAAGCAAGGAAAATCTGTCATTCCACAGAAGATTAAGGAGATATAACCACTAAATATAACATGACATGCTAGATAGGATACTGGAATAGCAAAAGATAATTTATTTCAGTTTTTATTGCAATGTTAAAATTTTCTTCACATTGCCCTAATAAGAAATAGTAAATGTGGATCAATGAAAATAAGAAAAATAGTCCAAAGTATGGTTCTGAACAGGCACTTCAAAGAAGAAACATGAATGGACAACAAATAAATGAAGAAATATTCAACATCTCTAACTATTAGAGAAATGCAAACTAAAACTACACTGAGACTTCATCTCATTCCAGTCAGAATGGCAATTATCAATTATACAAGTGACAATAAATGTTGGTGAGAATGTGGGGGGAAAAGTGGGGAAAATGGTACACTCATACATCACTGGTGGGATGGCAAATTAGTTCAATTACTATGATAGGGAGATTCCAGTTATCCCACTCTTCAGTATATACCTGAAGTGCTTAAATCAGCACACTACAGTGATGGAGCCACTTCAATGTTTATAGCAACTCAATTCACAATAGCTAAGCTATGGAAACAACCTAAGTGCCCTTCAACAGATGAATGGACAAAGAAAATGTGGTATATATACACAGTGAAATATTACTCAGCCAAAAAGAAGAATGAAATTATGGCATTTGCTGGTAAGTGGATGGACCTGGAAACTATAATGCTAAGTGAAATAAGTCAATCACCCCAAAGACAAAGGCTGAAGGTTCTTTCTGATATGTGGATGATGACAGACAATAAGTGGGGGGAAGGGAAATTAATGTTCATTGGAGTAGATAAAGGGGAAGGAAGGGAAGGGAGGGAGGATGGGAATGGGAAAGGCAGTAGAATGAATCTGACATAACATTCCTATGTTCATATATGAATAAAGGACCAATGAAACTCCATATAATGTAAAACCACAAGAATGGGATTCTAATTAGAATATGTTATACTCCATGTATGTATAATATGTCAAAATACACTCTACTGTCATGTATATCTAAAAAGAGAAAATTTAAAAAGAAAAAAAGGGAGGAAAATATTCTCAATCAAAGCCTATCATATTACTTAACTTTAAGATACCTGTTAAAACTTTAAGATATTGCTTCCCTTTGGCAAACTGTGACTGACTAGATATACCTATTCAATTTAATTTCTTCACAAAACTTTACTAAGATAAAAAATTTATCTTAAAATAATACAGGCAGATACTAGGACAAAAGAAAAGGAAATTATGTTAATAAAACTGCCAAAGAAAAACTGAAAACTATTTTAAGCAACTCAGAAAACTGAATTTTATGTCAACTCAAAATTTCTAAAACCTCAGGAATTTAGAAACATCTTGATGGCTTTGGAAATAAAAGCTCATTATATATTGGCACAAAGAATGTTTAAAAAACTGTGACACTACCAGATATCCTTCCTTCCTCCATAAGACACACTCAAAATAGCTGGTGAACCAGTAAAAAATAAAAGAATAAAATAAAGAATAAAAGTCCAACAGTTTATTCTCTCATGAGAGTAACACAAAGAATTACTTGACATAGGGTACCTGAGGCCAGGGAGGGGGGCATAGTTCTACACACAGCAACATTAAGTGAAAATATATATGGTTATGTTCCATCCTCCAACCCTCTTCCCCAATAGATAACCAGAAATCTATAAAGGAGGTTGGTAACTCCAGACCGCCATCTGCAGGGATTCCAAACAGACTGGGATGAAAAACCCACAATGAGATCAGGGGCCCCAGTCAATCAAGCCATCTTTTCCATTTGTACTTTGCAAAGCCAACCATTGACCTTTTCATGAACAGATCATGGGGAACTATCATAAAATATGAACAAACAGCAAGAATGATCAGATAGCTGAGGGAATTCTCTTTTATCAAAGAGAAGGATCAAAACCTAGCAATAGAGAAAAGGCTATCTGAAAAGAAATCATGCAAAGAAATAAAACCTTAATAATTACAAAATTAACATTATAGTACCTCTGAATTATATTTTTATAGTATCTTTAGTAAGAAAAGGGAAGATATTGCATCTTTGAAATGAGAACAGGAAGTTGTTTTAAAAAATATTATGAAAAGCAGGGCAATTGGGACTGGGAATATATCTCAGTGGTAGAATGCTTAGCAAGGCCCTCAGTTACATTCCTAACACTTCAAACAAGAAAGGAAACAGAAAAGGAAACAGAAAAGAAAAGGGAAATTTTGGTGGGAACGCAAAACAATATAGCCACTTTGGGAGACAGTTTTGCAGTTTCTTATAAAACTGCACACTCTCTTGCCATCTGATCCTGCAGTCACAGTCCTTGTTATGTATCCAAAGAAGCTAAAAATTTATGCCCAGGTCTCCTATAAACCTGCACATGGATGTTTACTGCAGCTTTATTCATAATTGCCCAAACTTAGAAACAATCAAGATGTCCTTCAGTAGGTGAATGGATAAAAAGGAAAACAAAACACTCTTTGGTACAACCAGACAATCAGGATAAATGCATATTGCTAAGTAAAAGTAGCCAATCTGAAATGGCTACATTCTGCATGGTTCCAATTATTTAACACTTTGGAGAAGACAAAATTACAAAGACAGAAAAAGGTCAAAAACAGCCTGAGATTAGTGAGGAGCAAAAGATGAATAAGTAGAACACAAGGCAGTGAAAATATTCTGAATGTTAAGGCAGTGAAAATATTCTGAATGTTACTATCTATGCCAATATACATTGGCCCAAACCCTTAGAATGCACACCACCAAATGTACTAATGTAAGCTATGGGCTTTCTGTGATTGTGAGCAGTCAATGTATATCCATCAGCTGTAACAAGTATCCCATTCTGGTCAATGTGGATAATGGAGGGTGGGGAGGATTATGCATGTGTAGGGTAGGGTCACAAGGAAAATCTCTGTACCTCAATTCTGCCATTCACTTGAAACTTCTTTTAAAACATAAAGCCTTGAGAAAAGTCAAGAAAGAGCTCTTGTGAGTTAAAATTAAGTTGTGTAAAATTCAGTAAACATGTTGGATGATATAAGTAGGGAAATTCAGTAAACATCATAGACAGTAAGATTAGGAAATTTCCCATATAGAAAAATAAAGCCAAATACATGATAAGAAAAATAGGAGGTCCATTTGAGAGATCTAATTCTCAAAAAGGAATTTCAGGAAAAGTAAAAAGCATTAAAAGAGTAGAACATCATTTTTTAAGTTTTTAAAGAAGTGTCTCAAAATTGAAGGACACAAATTTCAAATTCAAAAGACGGATAAAGCACTCAACACAGTACATTTGAAAAAAAAATCAAATCAAGCCTAACATTGTAAAATATCACAGTTCTGGGAACAACTATATCTGAAGCTTTCAGAGAAAAAAAATGTCAGGTACAAAAGATGAAGAATAAAAATGTCTTTGTATTTCTCAGTGGCAAAACTGAAAGCTTTTGCCAGCAATAAGGAAAAACTTTTAAAATTCTGAAGAAAAATGTATTCTAACCTTCAATCTAGAAAAATTATCTATTACAAATGACGGTTGAAAAAATGTGCCTTCCTTCTACCTTTTCTCAAGAAGCTACCTGAAGGAGCCGTAACAAAATAAAAAGGTAACTCAGTGAAAAGGTCCAAGCATCCAGGACATAGGGATCCCAGCCAGGAAGGAGCCACAGGACATCCTCAGGATAGTAGCGAGAGTACAGAATGGCTGCTGGGAAGCCCACTGAACACCATAGCAAGCCTGAAGTCTCTTGGGGAACTTTCTTTAAGAATATGGAACATATGTATTTTAATGAGATTTAGACGTTTGTGGGAAAGTGGGGCTCTATGCTGACAATTTTCATAGGAAACTATGCAAATGAAAACAAGGCAATTGACTTTGAGGATAACAACACATGCATAAAAAAGAAAGAACGAAAACATAAATGTATGCTAGGCAGTTCAACTATGGATAGCATTTATATAAGACAATAATGTACATAATAAATATTGATTTAAACATAATTGTATTGAGAAGAGTGGAGATAAGGCAATGTTTGTGTGTGTGTGTGTGTGTGTGTGTGTGTGTGTGTGTGTGTGTGTATGCTACCAGAAATAGGAGATGGATTTAAAAATCTCTTCCCATAGAAAGAGTGTCAAACACTGAAAAGTTGAGAAGTGGAAATATAAGCATACTATATATAGAGAAAACAAAAATAAAAACCAGAAGAAACATTTAAATGTCAAATCCTCTGTGAAATAGAATATCGGGATGTGTTTACAGTATTTTTTTAAATAATAAACCTTGTACAAGTATTATAAACTATTTAGGTACATAATATTGATGCAATAAAAAACTAAAATAAAAAGGGAGACTTCTAATGTCTTACAGTACATCTTAGAAAATGCTCCTGTTGAAGGTCCTGTGACTCTGCAAGAAAAGGTGAGGCTGTTTTTCTAGAGAGCTGTGCGCCAGGAGCCTAGGTGAGGGCCCTGAAGGCTTTTCTTTATTTTCACATCATACCAAAAAGCTCTAACTTCTGGAAAGAAACAGGAATTGGTAGTTGCCATGGACTGATTCTTTATCCCATAATGATAATTACCATTCTCCCAAGCTCCTGCCTTTTTTTATAGACACCATCTCATTCATTCTTGTCATAATTTATTAAGTGATATTTTAAGCTGCATAATCATATATCACATGGAATAGTGGAAAGTGTTCTGAACTAGAGATCAGCAAAGCACTATCTTCTAAAATGACTTAAATCATTCCTTAGAATGGGTTATGCTCTTATAACAAACTACTCCAATATCAGTGGCTTGACAATAAATATAGTAACAACTATAATAATCTATTTAGCTATTACTATATGTCAGATACTGTCATGCACCTTACAAATTGCTCATGAGCACAATATGATCAGCTAAGCACTAGTAAGAAGAAATGAAATCTCAGATACTTTCCTCAAAATCTGCCTTTAATAAGGCCTTCCACATCTCAGAAAATGACTATCTTTTGAGTTACTCAAACCAAAACCTTATTTTCTTTTTCACTTATCTCACAGCTAATCCAACAGAAAACTCCATTGCCTCTACATCAAAACACACAAGTTATCTAGCTACTTATGATGACCTCATTTGCTACCCCCTCAATCTGAGCTGCTCTCATCTTTTACCTGGATTGCTTCCATGGTCAGACTAGTCTGCCCATCTTCACCCTTGCTACTATATTTTCCATTCTTCATGTAGCAATCAATGTTATAACTGAAAAACCTACATCACATCTGACCTCCACTCAAAATCTATGGATTGACAATGACCTTTAGTGATTTGGCCTCAGTGGTTCTGTTTCTCCTTCTTACCACTTTATTTATTTATTTATTTATTTATTTATTTATTTATTCTAATTAGGTATACATGACAGCAGAATGCATTTTGAATTATTGTACACAAATGGAACACAGCTTTTCATTTCTCTGGTTGTACACAATGTAGAGTCACACCATATGTGCAGTCATACATGTATCTAGAGCAATGATGTCTATCCCATTCCACCATCTTTCCTGCCCCCACGTTCCTTCCACTCCTCTCCTTACCCTTTGACCAAAGTTCCTCCATTCTTCCCATGCCCTCACCCCCATTATGGATCAGCATCCACTTATCAGAGAGAACTTTTGGTCTTTGGTTTTTTTGAGATTGGCTTACTTCATTTAGCATGATATTCTCCAACTCCCTCGCCTCTGGCTGCTTTCTCTCCAGCCTTCTTGGTATACCCGAAGTACACAGCTTTTCTCATACATAAAGACTTCCACTGACTTCTCCTTTATTGAATGTGCTTTGTCCAGATATTTGGCAATCAACTTCTGTTGTAGACTGAGTGTTTGTGTTCCCCAAAATTTATATGTAAATCCTTTCCCAAGATGGGACTAGATGGGATTAGTGCTCTTATAAAAAGTAGAAGATATCTGTACCCTCAGTCCCCTGCCACATTCATATTGAGGAACTTTGTGAATACACATCAAATCATGAAGAGGTCTTTACTATGAGCTGAATTGGCCAGCACCTTGATCTTGGACTTACTAACTTCCAGAATTAGGGGAAATAAATATTTACTATTTAAGCCAGTTGGGCTATAGTATTTTGTTATAGTAGAGTTGACCATGACAAATTCTTTAACCCTTCTAATATTTGCTCACATATAACCTTTTCAATTAGGCCCATTCTGATCTCTATTTAATATTGCATTTGGACTTATATCAACACCCAGATTGTCTCTTTCCTTCATTCTTACACTTTCCCTTAGAATTTAGCACCTTCTTTGAATAGAGAAAGTACTTACGCTCTTACACTTGAATGCAAGTTCCAGATGGCACAGATATGAATTTGTTTGTTCACTATGATTTATTAAACTCCTAGAACAGAGCCTAGCAGTTAATAGGTGCTAAATCATAGCACCAATATCATGGTTACTTTTTTTAGAGGGATGGAGGGGATCGAACCTGGGGTCTAATGCAAGTTTAGCACATGCTCTACCACAACTGAGTTATAAGCCAGCCTTATATCTTAATTCTTAACACTGTTGTCCAGTAGAAGGAACCAGGGCTCCTCAGAAAAGAGTGTGATTCCAAGGCTGGGACAGAGAAATACAAGACATGCCTGAAAGACCTTGTAGTTCCAGAAAACAAGGACATGCTCAAAACACTATGATGGCAAGTTTAAGGATATAGAAGTCAACTTGAAAGCTCCCAATGACCAAAGTTTAGAGAATCTGATATAGAAAACGAATAATGATAGCAGGATATATGATACACACACACACTTCAGTTAATACTTTAATACTGATATGTATAAATGAGTGAATAAATGAGCACATAGAGATAGCTTTTTCTTATAGAATTCCAGTTAGTGTATATGGAAAGAGTGAAAAAATACAAAAATGACCACTAAACAGTGGGATTATTTGTAGGTGAGATGCACTAAGAGATGTCAAAATCAGTGGCATAAAGAAGAAATGGTATTTACATAATGTCAATATCTTTCCCAAAGTATTGATTAATTATAAAGGGGGAACAGTTACACTACATTGGATAAACTCATCAGACACCATATCAACCAAGTGAACAAGATATAATAAGACATTATGTATTTTTTATATGATATACTCAAAAGGTTGCAACACTTTTGCCATTGCCATGAAAAAGCAAAAAAGAAAAGAATAAGAAAAGGAAAAGAAAGAAAGAAAAAATAGTGACCTTAATCTGACCAAGAGAAAGCATCAGATAAGCCCAAATTGTGACCATTTGTGAAAGACAAGGAAAGACTGAAGAACTGTTCTAGAAGTGAAAAGACTAGCAGGATATGACAACCAAATGCAATGTAGAACCCTAGACCAGAAAAGGATGATATGCAAAAACTGGTAAAATATGAACAAAGAATGGATTTCATTAATTATTGGTGCATTTTTCTAGTTTGATGAATTTACCATGGTCATATGTGATGGCATTTTGGGGAGATGAGTTAAGGGTACACAAGAACTTTATATACTGTCATCATAACTCTGTGTAAGTTCAAAATTATTTCAAATTAAAAGCTTTCCAAAGGAAATGCATCAGTATTTGTTAAATGAATTAATTTTATCTATAAAGTTAAGAAGTTTAACGGAATTTCTGATCTGCCAATTTTAAAATAAATCCATGAAACAGATGTGAAAATTTATAATCTTTTCGTTTTAAAAATAGAGGAGAATCAACCTGGGACAATTCTGTTAGCACTCTCATTCCAAAAGAGTCAGTAATTGACAGTTGATCAAAATAATTTTGTGTAGTAGACAGCGTTTCTGATTGATTGGACTGAGATAAATAGATACTTTGGCACTAATTAGATAATTAAATTGAGTAAATCTTTGGTAAAATAAATACATGGGTAATTAAAGAACATACATTGTGAATAGGAGAACATTTTGAAAATAATACAATTAACTCACTGGTAGAAAGCTTGAATGCTCTGAAAATTTGATGGCTCTGGAAATATTTGTTTTGTTTATTTAATGATATAAAAGTTGCACACAAGATTTTCACTTGTGATGTCTGAAGTTGGTCTAGGTGTGATTAGAAAGAGGAGAGAGAGACAGCATTCCTCTTGCAAAGTTTCAGTGAACTTGAGTCATGATGTAGAATGGAAGAGTTCCTTCTACACATTCCATGTACAGAAAGAGTTGGCCTTGGTGGAAGGCATGATATATGTTCATTTGGTCCTGACAAACTTCAACTGTTTTAAAATATCTCAGGTTACCAGTAACACATCTGCTAAATTTTCACTTCTTCTGGGGGCCAGTGTTGAACATCCCATTGAGTTAAAAATGTTTCCTTTTTAACCTTAAAATATTAAAACCTTTGGAATTCCCAATTTTATTTTAATTTTTCTCAGAATGTTCCATAATTTGAATTTCTATAAAACTCCAGCACTCTTATCATTACAGCTAGGTGTTCTGTTTGTTTAGTACCTACATTTATTAGAATTTATGACCTAGTAGATATAAACTCAAAAACATGGAAAAACTTATTATGAGAGGTCAAGTGATAATTTAAAGATGTCCCAGAAAGAATTCTTCACGGGAACACAACTTCAATCTGGATTCTCGAGTTATTCAGTATTCTTTATTCATATTGCTTAATTTAAAACAACCTTCCTCATTCAAGTGACTAAAATTGGTGAATAATAATTTTGAACTTTTACCTCTTGTGCTATATAATTTTGAAACATGAAATCTTAACATGTATAATACAAACTTTCACAATAGAAAACTAAATGTAACTTCTTACTTTTCTTTCACTCTACAAATATAGACATTTTTATTGTGACACATAATGTCCACATAGTATTAATAACTCTTTTTTGATATTAATAATTCTGATATATTAGTATACTACTTATGTATCCAAAGCTAAGTATTCTGTGTCCATCATCATATTTATCTTCATAACATTGTTCAGATAAAGAAACAGTTCATAAATTCTCAGTACCCTCCCCACAGTGGCACAGTGCCTGCATGGTAAACTCAGATCCAAACTGAGCTCAACTAATTCTATGGCCAGAGTTAACATTGCCACAACTGTCACACAAATAAAGGCTTAAAAATATAGAGAAGGAAAATGGAAGACAATAGGATACTATCTATATGGACATATATACATATAGATTATATGTACATATATGCATATGTATGTATTATCTAAACATAATATGAAGTTGGAGATGGATATGTATATTTCTCATGTTTTTCTGGTTTATTTTTGCCTAGTGACAGGTGATAGGTAAATATGAGCTCAAATCATTAATTAGAAAAACAATGCCAAACTATATATATTTATATCAGAAATTCTGATTTGACATAGGTTCTGTCCTAACAGGCAATATAGAATAGTCACTGTGATTCTGAATGAAGAGACTTGTATTTCATTGGTTTTACTGATTTTATGTGCCAAGATTTATGACAAGCAGAAAAAGCATGAAAGAAAAGTGATACCATATGTAAGTTGTTTCAGGAATCTTAGCCAACCAATGGAGAAACTAACGAAAACAGAATGGGTAAATGTAAGCCTAAGAAGAGTGAGCAGGGAGGGCACTTCTTTTTTTAAATATTTTTTAAATTGTAGATGAACACAATATCTTTATTTTTATGTGGTGCTGGGGATTGAACCCAGTGCCTCACAGATGTGAGGCAAGCGCTCAACTGCTGAGCCACAACACCAGCCCAGAAGGGCACTTCTTAGTGACATATGACCATCTAATAACTGTGTTCCACATTACACAGCATTTGTAGCCCTTTATTTCATTATGCCCAACCTCAATTTTGTGAAATATGCATGGCTTTAGAAGTAAATAATATTATATGGCTAGTGAGTAAAGAAACTGAGTAGGAACTAATTCTTGATTGCTTTTCCTAATGCCAGGCAGCCTTACTGACAGCATTCATGACTAAATCTCAATGAAAAAGTAAAGAAACAAATTTTTCAAATTTTCCTTCTGCCCCATCTCTCTGACTCTGTGCCAGAGAAGATTATCTGTTTTTAAGGGCTCATGTGATAAGATGGGTTATCCAGATAGTGCTGAATGAGCTCCATATCTTAAGGTTTTCTACTGCACATGTGGTATAGTATAACATATTCCCAGGGGCCAGGGTTTATGGCATAGATATTTTGGGACCCTCATTCTGTCAGTCACATCATCATCCTTTCACTTATTATTCTGTAATATTTGTAGCAGTATTGTGAGTAATTAATGAGCAACTATGAAAAATTCCTAGGATAATTAACACTAAAAATATTTCAAGATACAGGAAAAATCAAATCACTGAGATCCCATACTGTATACCAGAATTATTGATGGCCCAATGGACCTTTATGTTAATGATAAAATAGAACTACTTTTAGTTCATTAAAAACAGATTGTTCTTTTGGAGGGAGGATCTCTAGAAAAGAATAGAATTTTGTAAAATATAAATCCTCATAAATGTTTTGAACTTGAAAAACTCAGAAACAAAATGTAGGTCCAATGGAAACTCATGATTTTCCAAGGACTAAACTTTGGTTAAAATAATCAGCAATTTGTAAATGACATCATGTCCACACACTTTGTGAAGTGATGAAATAATTGATTCTCTCCATTCAATTTATCTATCCATTCAACTTATTGTATAGTTTTATAGTTAGAGGGAACATTACCATGCAATTTATTGAATGCACAAGTATTGGCATAGAGTAAGGCACTTAACTTTATAAAATATGATGTAATAGCAATAATAATTGTTCACATTTACTGAGTTCCTTCATTTATTTTAAAAATTTATGAGGCACATGGCATGCATCTTATCACTTCGAGCTTTCACATACCATTCAAGGTAGGTAGTAATGGTTTACCTGTTTTTATGAGAAATGTGAAATTCAGTGAGGTCATGGGAAACAAACTTAACCTGTGCCTGACACTTTTTACTTTTTTTTTTTTTTTTTTGGTACCAGGGATTGAACTCAGGGGCACTCGACCACTGAGCCACATCCCCAGCCCTATTTTGTGTTTTATGTAGAGACAGGGTCTCACTGAGTTGCTTAGCGCCTCGCCATTGCCGAGGCTGACTTTGAACTGGCGATTCTCCTGTCTCAGCCTGCCTAAGTGCTGGGATTACAGGCGTGAGCCACCGCGCCCAGCTTACTCTTAATATTGACCCTGTAGCATACAATGTCAAGGTGTTATGGTTTAGATATGAGGTGTCTTCCAAAAGCTCACGTGTGAGACAGTGCAAAAAAGTTTAGCAGTTGATCAGGTTATGAAAATCTTAACCTAATCAGTGCATTAATCCCCTTGAAATGGATTAACTGGGGGCCTTCCTTTGGGGTATACATTTTGTCCCTGATGAGCAGGACTCTTTCTGCTTCCTGGATGCCATGTTCTGAACTGCTTTCCTTCTCCACTGCCTTTTGTCATGATGTTCTGCCTAACCTTGGGCCCAGATCAACAGAGCTGGCCATCTGTGGACTGAGACCTCTGAAATCATGAACACCAAATAAACTTTTCCTCCTCTAAAATTGCTCTTGTCAGTTCTTTTGGTCACAGCAGCGAAAAAGTTGACTAAACCTCAAGGAACGGGGAACAGTCGCCCTTTGTTGTCATGTTCTGTCTCTGTTACAGGGAAGAAGGAACTTCTACCCACATTCTCTCCATAATGGGAGATGGAGGAAACAATCCCAGCTCTTCTTTACCTTTTACTAGAATGTCACATGCAAAGGGAGAAGTTGATATGCTTGCTTGGTTGGAAGCTCCAGTCACTCACGTATGATGAGTCATTGTGAGTTCATCATCATGTGTTGAAGTTCACTGCTCAAGGCAGGTAGTATGGGTGTCTCCATTTTTTTGAGAAATGTGAAATTCAGTGAGGTCAGGTGTGTTGGATGCACCATAAACTTAATGTGTGCCTGACTCTTCTCTCATAAGACTGACCCTGCAGAGTATAATGTCAAGGTGCTATGTCCTCTTGCCCTGCTCTCCACTATCGAAATGAATGCTTGGCAATGCTAAGAGAAGCACATCTTGGGAAACAAGTCAATTATTTCTCTCTCTTTCCACATGGCAACCAGGTGCAGGCTTGGGCATGGAGCATAAGATCTAGGCTAGCTTGATGGAGAGAAACCCTTTGGCCCTTGCTATACACCTGCTACTCCTTCTCTAATACTTGTGGTTGTATTTCAGATTAGTCTTTCCTCACATTACAGTGGTTATGATCTTACAAGAGAAGTGTTTAAGGAAGTGGGCACAAAATAGAGAAGGAAACGAGATCTGAGAGTTCATTGACACCTCCTAAGTATAAATCATAGACACATATTCAGCTTTCACCAGAGAATTTCAAATTACAATATCAGGGCTTTGCCAAATTTTTAATAAAATTAGTTCTGGGTTTCCATCTGCTTTTCCAATTTGCTTTATATATCAACTTCTTCAGCATAGAAGCAAGTGGAAGGAGAGGTAAGTCATGTACTTGAACAGATTTTTCTTTTTTAAGACATACAATGTCCTACTATACTATATCAGTTTTCATTGTACACATACCAGCCTCTGTTATATAAAAGATAGCATTCATTTTCATATGAAATTAGAGGCAAATGCTAACCCAGTCCAGGGTTCCTCTCATTAAAATTTCTAAGAGTTGTGTCCATACATGATCTTCTTGCATGTTCCCATCATATTTATGCTAATGCCTCCCAATGTGTGCTATCTCTAATGGATGTTGGTAGGTATCATTCATGTGAAAGACATGTTCACAAGCAAGTAAATCTGGGCTATGAAGTGACGAGAAATAGAGTGGGTGGATAGGCCAGTTCTCTTCTCCCTGCTCAAATTCTCATCTATGAAAACTGATCTTTTCCACAACCCTTACAAACTCCATGTGTCCCCTACATACCAGGATGGACAGTTGACCTATAATGGTTCTACACTTTCTCTGGAATATTTGGAAGTAGACAGTGAGAGGCTGAGTTAAGTAAACTCAGATGGGAGTTGGAACCAAACAACAACATATCCTGGGACAGAGTAGTCTCTTTCCCAAAAAAACTCATATGTGAAGGAGGGATGAGCAGAGTTAAAAGGAAAAGCTTGTCTGTGCAGAAAAACAGGAAAACAGCAGATTTATATGGAGGAAAAGACACCTCCATTAGAGGTGGAGGAAATAGCTTCAGTTTTTTACTTTTCAGTGCTAATCTCATGTGGCAAATTTGGACTTTATGTACTATTCCTGGTGTTCTGTGATATTGCCTTTTTTAATCTTCTCAATTCCTTTTTATTTTTATCAACTTAAGTGACAGCCAAAGTGTTGTGCCAAACATAGAAAATCCATGAAACCCTGCTTGCTACAGAGTTTCTCAGTGCCTTTATATGATAATATGCTTGGTTTATCTCCAGTGGTGGGGGCGCAGGATTGGAGACTTCTGTGACCCAATTTTGCCAGACATGGAACTCAATGTGAGAAATACTAATCTAACTAGTTAATTCGTCTCTGTCTATGCATGTGTGCTTCTACGTTGTGTTTCATTGAATTAGTGCAAGCATTGGCATTGGGACTACAATTTAGTATTCTACTAGACTAAAAAAGTCTCTGATCACAAGCTCTCCTAACTTATCAATAATATCCCTGTGAATATCCAGGAACACAAGTAAATTTATTAAAATACTGAAAAGAATAGGACTGACAACATAATGCCACAATTTTCAAGACTCTTACACTCAAACTGTAGTAAAGAAGT
>CM053401.1:111856544-111939620 GCA_028644305.1 Xerus rutilus | reverse complement strand
GAGTGAACATATCTGTTATGGAAAAGGATTTGGGCACATGTCCCAATGGCTGTTCTTCCAAATCCCCTGCTAGAACCATGAGGGAATTTTTCTCAGATCTCCAAAAGAGAACCTGGAAGGATTCTTATGGTGGTTCTCCTAAGACTGTAACCTCAAAGGAATTCTCAGTTTTCTACTATTCTAAACCTAGTCTTCATGAATTAATTATTAAAACCACCATTTAAGCATCCATACCAGTTTATCACTCTAGCAGCTTCTGTGGAAGGTAAGCAAATCATGGCTATGAATCTCTGTATTTACCTGTCTCTCTGAATTTTTGAATTGTGCTCTGATCTGTGACCTCAGTTTTCTGATACGTCTAGGAAATGTTACTGGTTTTCAGTTTGTTGGCTTTTAAAATTTTTTTTCTTGTTGCAAGAATGCAAATGGCAACTTCTGAGCTTTTTACATGAAACCAAAAATCCAATATGCTCTGCTTTCAGAATATCTGCCTGGGAATAAAGGACATTTTTCCTATTATGCCAATGTAAAATTCTGGACAAATAAAATTGAATGGATTTGCTTTGGCAGGACACAGCTCATGAAGCAGAAATACCAAGGCAAGTGAATCTAACCATACTTATTAATCAATGCATATAAACATCATACTTCAAAAAGTGGATGATTATTTGCATTAGAGAAGGTTAAAATCATTATCTGACTGAAATAAAGATTTTTTTTCAACTGGACATTCTTATATTGTATTAAGGAAATACAATCCAATCAGAAAACCTTAACATTTTGCTTGTTAAATTGTAGATGGAACAGAAAGAAAGATGAATTACTACTTGAAGCACTTCAAGCAAGTGGAAGAAAAGGATATAAGATGACCAAACCCTTAGGACTCAAAGAGATGACATATTCCATAATTAATAATAAAACTGGGACAATGTTCCACAAGAAGATTGGAAATTGTTTCATTATGAATTTGAATTGAATCTCAATTTTTGCAATTATTGCTTTGTTAGTATTTATTCTTTTTTCCTAGTGTTGGGGAGATGAGAACTGTAAGTGGCTATGTAGTGAATGTAGTTTTTTGTTTGTTTGGTTTTTGGTTTTGGTACTGGGGATTGAACTCGGGGACACTCAGCCACTGAGACACATCCCCAGTCCTATTTTGTATTTTATGTAGAGACAGGGTCTTACTGAGTTTCTTAGCACCTTGCCATTGCTGAGACTGGCTTTGAGCTCCCGATCCTTTTGTCTCGGCATCCCAAGCTGCTGAGATTACAGGCATGCTCGACTGCGCCCAGCGTGAATTCAGTTTTGATATAGCTAACATTGGATTTTCTCAAGAATAAAAACACAGAATGGCAGTTATCAAGAATACAAGAAACAGTGGCTGGGGTTTTAGTTCAGTAGTAGAGTGCTTGCCTAGCATGTGTGAAGCCCTGGGTTTGATCCTCAGCCCTGCATAAAAATAAATAAAATGCACATATTGTGTCCATCAACAACTAAAAAAAAGTTGTTCTCTTAAAAAAAAAGCAACGATAAATGTTGGTAAGGATGCGAGGAAAAGGATATGCTCATACATTGCTGATGGGATTGAAAATTGATGCAACCAGTATGGAAAGCAGGATGGAGATTCCTCAGAAAACTAGGAATGGAACCACCATTTGATTCGGGCATCCCACTCCTCAGTTTATACACAAAGGACTTAAAATCAACAAACTACAGTGATGCAGCCACCTCAATGCTTAAAGCAGCTCAATTCATAGTTAAGCTAAGGAAGCAAACTAGGTGCCCTTCAACTGATGAATGGACAAAGAACATGTGGTATATGTACCCAGTGGAATATTATTCAGTCATAAAGAAAAATAAAATGATGGCATTTGCTAGTAAATGGATGAAACTGGAAACTATCATGCAAAGTGAAATAAGCCAATCCCCAAAACCAAAGGCCAAATATTTTCTCTGACATGTTGATGCCAACACACAATAAGATGAGAGGAGAATAGAAGTTCATTGGATTGGATGGTGGAAATGAGAGGAAGGAGAAATGAGAGTGGCAAGGACAGTGAACTGAATCAGACGTTGCTTTCTTATGTTCATAAATGAATACACTACCAGTGAAATTAGACATTGTGTACAATCACGGGAGTGGGGTCCTGATTGGAATAAGTATACTCCATGTCTATATAATATGTCAAAATGCATGCTACTGTCATGTATATCTAAAAAAAAACAACAAAGCAAAAACAGTGAAAAAGTGGAGGAAAAAAGAATTTAAATACCAACAATTCAGTTCCTCAGGAAAATTATTTGATTTGAAATTGAGGGAGTTTTGATAATATTTTAACATCAAGTTAAAATTAAAAAGTAAGTAAGTTGTACTTACTTGAAAAAAGTAACTCAGAATATGTGAAGCACTGAGAACCAGGGAGATAAGAATGAAGATGATAGTTTTGCTAAAACCACTTTCTAAATGATGCACCATTCAAATTTGTGTTAATTGTTGCATCAATTAATGGAACACAGGAACTTGCCAATGCTAGGAAAATACTGTACCACAGAACTACATCCCCAGCCCCCACATTTTAATATTATTACAAGTTTTTTATTCAGGAAGGGAAGTCACTGAGCTTTTATTACAAGCAATCACTACTAGGAAAGAAAAGGGATAGGGGTTGGACTTGGGTAATCTTATTTTCTTTCCCTTTATAAAATTTGAATTTCTAAATTATTCTAAAGAAATTTTTAAAATGGTTAGGGAGCTAAATAAAATCATCTTCTAATGCAACATAATTAAAGCACTTCTAATTCAATAAAATTAGAATACTGAAAGATGAAAACCAAGGATTCGTTCTTGCGACCTTTCATGATATTTAGGCATCTGGCTTTTTAGATCAAGCAATCAACATGCTAATTAAAACTATATTTTTTGCGAATGTCAAAACTGTCATCTGCATTTTCAATGTTATAATTGTGTAAGATTAAAAGAGAGATTGCACATCAATGAGTTCAGCAATATAAAATTAATTCAGGACTATGTCATGAAGACAAAGGCCCTGCAATCAAAAGTGTGTGGGTAAATTCAAGTGGGGCTGCAATTTGCAGATGCAAAATCCAGCCTATTGGATCAAAAGTACATGGGTAGCCAACACAGCGTGAGTGACTTAATGAGACTCAAGGGCACTGCGGTAGAACCAGTGCTTCACAAAGAATTACCCAATAGCTTTAAGCCCATTTCTAGACAGTCCTGCTCAGTAGGTACAGTTGAAACCCTTGAGTTTGCACTAACAGGCTCCAGATCATGCCTGTTGGCGACAACTTCCCACAGTGTTTTTACATGTCTTCTAGCAAACTCCTCCTCCTGGGATATTTTTTAATGGTGTTTTTGTAGCACATAGGCCTGCAGATGGTGCCTCTCTCCAGAATAGAGGGCATATTTGGTTCTTGCTAAGAATTATAAAGTTGAAATATGTTTCCTTGCTCTTATAGGACAGGTGTCCTGGCTCAGAATTGCTCAAATGTGACGCAGACCTACTGGGCATTCTGCATCCCCCTGGACCACCCTCAATCATCCTTTGATACTTAGGGAAACCACACATAGACCCTTCACTTTGAAGTTCCTTTTAAAATCATGCTGCTTAAAGGTGAAGGTGTTATAACCATGAACTGAACTATATTATGAAAACCCAGATTATATTTAATCCTTTAACTATAAAGACTAATTTCCAGAGATATCCATTTAGATAATAAAAATCAGATAACAGTTATTTCTGTATCATCTTAGCAATACAAAACATAACGCAAACCAAGAAGTCTTCTTTGTCTCATGGAGACTGCCTTAGGACACTCTCATTTGTGCTCCCACAATCTCTAACTTTCTAAGTACACAGGAACAAATTAGCAATTAGGACATTAATCACCTTTTATCCACCAGCAACATGTAATTCAATCCAGACCCAGAGTCTCTCAGCTGTGCAACTTAGTATTTGACTTGGACAAAGTAGTTGCCAGTTTCCCATCTGTCAAATGGAGCTAATAATGGTACCCCTCTATAATGGTTATAAGGATTTCAGAAAACAATAAAATGATAAAAGAGCACCCTGCACAGCATCCAGCTCATAGAAGAATATCCAAATGATTATTTTCAAAATTGCTATTTGACCTCTTTGCAACTAAATCAGAAACCACATCTAAAGCTGAAAAGTGGC
Organism: Xerus rutilus; assembly: GCA_028644305.1. NCBI lineage: Eukaryota > Metazoa > Chordata > Mammalia > Rodentia > Sciuridae > Xerus > Xerus rutilus. The sequence continues at coordinate 111,935,421 of CM053401.1, read as the reverse complement.
TCATTTCTACCTTGGAAGAGGAGAATAAAGCAGGAATCACTGGGATGCAGTTACTCAAATCCTGCTTTGGGATCTGATCTGTAGCTTGTAAAACAATAGCGAATCCAAGGAAGCCAAAAACACTCTTGGTATTTGCTTTTTGGCTCTTCTCACACTCCTGGGATTACCAGGAAAGAAAACGAGACTCCTCAGGCCAGCTGCTACATCAGCCACTTTGTAAAGATATCCCTCTCATCTTCTGAAGCCGGGAGACTGAGAAGATCTTCCTGAGCTGTTCATCTTTTATTCTCTCACTGCAAAGTTTTCCCATGGAGACATTAAGCTCTATATGACCTTGAACATCAATCTTTATTTAGTGTCTGTTCTTCAAACGATGGTGCATTTATTCCCAGCTCTTTCCTGGAGTATTGATGGCCAAAGAATTGGGGAAGATCCTGCCTGGATCCTTTATATGGACTGATATCTGCACTAAATGAGGTCAGCATCTGTGAGAAACTGCTGTCTGGCTGCTCATAACCCTCCACACACTGGAAGCAGTAATTTTCAGATTGGCTTCCCTCAATTTATCCTCAGTACTCCAATCAGTCCTAGGTACAAAGGAATCTTTCACAAATATCCTCCATTTCAATAATTCCCCATGACCCAGTAAACTCATTTTGTGCACCAATGAGGCTCCCATAAGTGAAATCAGCCTTGCCTCCATATGCCTGATGAAACCAGCTGAATGCTGGGCTGAGTCCATGACTGGTAAAGATGGAATGGAAATCATCATTGGACTCTGTGTGCTTGTCCAAGAATAGAGATGTTCTTGTAAGTTAATTTGTGGAAAATGTAAAAAATAAATAAATAAATAATTTTTTTTTTTTATACTGGGGATTAAACCCAGCGGCACTTAACCACTAAGCCATATCACCAGCCGTTTAAGTTGCTTAGCACCTCGCTAAGTTGCTGAGGCTGGCTTTGGAATCCTGTTCCTCTCGCCTCAGCCTCCCAAGTTGCCTGGATTACAGGCATGCTGCCACCATGCCTAGTGAAAATGTAAGATTTTTTAATCTCATTTTTGAGAAAATTTCTGTTGAAACATTTCTATATTGCACACATTATAGGCAAGAGTTGGTCATGGCATACCTGCCCATCTGAAATGCTGATGTGGCAGTAGCTCTACCTGATAACACCTCCAGGCCCAGGAGGCTGGGCAGGGAAACTTAGGCCTTTCAGACTATGGTGTGGATGGCACTCAAACCCCATCCTAGATAATTAAGCACTAGGAATGTGTCAAAGCAGAGCAGCTAGGCACCTTTGCTCAGCTAATAAGGCAAGTCCTATATGATCCAGGGGACCCAGAGAGTCACTTTTCTTTTTTATTGTTAAAAAATTCCTCTTTGGTCTGGGCATGGTGGTACAAGCCTAAATCCCAGAGACTTGGGAGCCTGAGACAGGAGGATCTCAAGTTCAAGGCCAGCTTTAATAATTTAGCAAGACCCTGTCACAAAATAAAAAAACCAGGGACAAAGCTCAGTGGTAAATCCCCCCTGGGTTCAATCCCTAGTATGAAACAAAACAAAAAAAAACCTTTTTCTGTTGTTCTCCTTTTCCCTGCATTCATAATTTATTCTCATGTGTGTCATACCAAAAGCTAGAAGGCTTCAACTTCCTATGTACCTTACTTTTGTAGAGGCTGTGGCATTTTGGTTGTTTGCCATCCAATCTTCAAAACAAGAGGAAGACTTGCTGCAAGAATATTGCTCAAGTATGAGTGTTTTGTCCCCTCAAAATTCACATTTTGAAATCTTGCCCCACCAAGGTGTTGGTGTTAGGAGGCATGGGTTTGGGGAGGTGATTGGATCATTAGAGTGGATTCCCTCATGAATGGGATTGGAGGTGCTCTAGTGAAAGAAGTCCAAGGAAGTCCCCTCAGCCCTTTCACTCTTGTCACCAGACAGCTGTGAGGAAGGTAGCTATCAGTGAACCAATCAGAACCAGACACTAAATCTGCCAGCACTTTGATCTTGGATTTTCTTGGTACTGCAAGAAATGTTTCTCTTGTTTAAAAGCCACCCAATTTATGGGCTTCTGTTATAGCAACCCAGATAGACTAAGACAAACATCATAACAACAAGGTTGCTGCTTACCAAGGCTGCAATATTGCCACTCACAAAGGCCACATAGGAACCTCCAAAAGAAGGTCACCTCTGGGAGGCTATCTGTTGGTTTAATCTCAATACTGACTGCCCCACGTTTGAAGATGAATGCCAACTAGAGCTGCTGCTCTTCACTGATGGCCATGATTTCTGCTCACTTCCCACCTTCATGGTAGCTGCCGGAAGCATTGTTGAAAGGCTGTAGTGAGGCACACTGTGGGCAGGCAATGATTCCTCACAGCCTTTCATTCTCCCAGGAGCTGCCCTCTTCCAAACAAGAGTCACATCCTCCACGCACTCAAGAACAGATGTGAGTGCAGGAGCTAGTTCCTTCTCCAGTGGGGTCCTGTGCATGGCTTCCAGTGGGTCGGGGCAGAAGCCATTCTGAGCCGAAACCTCTCACTGCCCTTTACCTGAGTACAACTCCAGTAAATTAGTGGAGGCTGAGTCCCTGCTCAGGCCCTTCCTCTGGAGCTGTCAGCACAAAACAAGGCAAAGATTATCTTTAAAGGAAAACAATCTGGATATGCTATGAGATTTTGTTTCATTTTGATTCAGGGCTATTCTTTTGATTCATGCCAACTAAATCTGAATTTTAGACAAGTAGAAAACATAAGCTGTGATTTTTCAGCAGAATTGTGCTGTTGTTTCAAAATTATATTCCTAATTTTTAATATCACTGACACACAGAGGCAAATACACTTTCCTGTTAACACAGAGCTGTTAAATTCTTTATGCTTGAAGAAAATCACTTAATATAGATAATCATGTGCAAGATAAGTTAAAACAGAATCTATGTTTCTCATTATAATTACACAACAAAAAATTTTCAATATGTCAAGGAAGGGAAAAACTCTGTCTCATACTATTTGTTGTCAGAAAAATCTGGTGACATGGTTTTGACCTTTATATTCTGGTTTCATTCCTGTCAATGTTAATATTTGTTCTGAGGAGGTGCATTAGGTAATTACTCCTTATCCAATTCCCAAAGCAGCAAGAATAACCTGACACCCGTCAGTCAGAAGGTAACGAGGATGCAGAGCCATCTATGGATCCAGGGCACAGCAATATGTACATTTTTCCACCCATTTACACTTCTGTGTTTGGGGAAGTAAACAGCGAAGAGACCATACAACGGTAAGGAAAAGAGGGACAATATCCTCATGCAACCTAGGATGGCATGTGATGCAGACTCCACACAGTGCTATCTACCTTGCCACTTTCTCCACTCTTCTTTACCCTTTTTTTCAAAGTAGCTTTAGAAAAATGACTTGCATTTGGAAAAAGAAATCCTCAATGGAAAGTTCAGCTGAAGAAAAAAAGGTTAGGATTTCAAGCAGGCCTTGTGTACGTACAGGGAAAATGACCTGACAATTCTCTTACTACTCAAAAGTGCTCTGACCCCCAACATCGTATCTAGATAACGTCTCTGTGCCTCACTAACTAGTTACCCCTCTATACATGCTTATTATCTGATCATTTTCACTATACATAAAAAGTTTAAAGCAAACATTCCATTTATTAATCATGGCAAATGTGAAAGAAATACCTAAGGTACTTAATATGATGATCAAAGAACACCAATGAAGCAATTTTTATTAGTGACTTATTTATAGATCATACAAAATCAGAATGGAAGTACTGGGTCAAGTAGAAGGACGTTGTTTTTGTTACAAACCTCAGATTGGATTAGGAAAAACAGCTATTTTTTTTTTCCAATCTGACAATGGGATTAACAGATACTTGAAAAAATAAATAAATAAAAACAATTACATTGTCTAATGAGATCAAGTATGTAAAAATCAAATACTGGTATCTCTTATTATCCTTTTTTGTGGCTCCTCAGATGACAACTAAAGTAGCAATGTATCTGCTTTGCTCCTGGAATAAATATTGTACAGCACAGCAATTCTAACAAAGGCTAATGGGGTGCAACAAGAATGCAGTTGACCTGCTAGCAGCATTAAATACCTGGAATAATAAATTACACAGACAATTATATTATTTCAATTTGTTTGACATCAAAGTATAAAAGCAGAAACCCCTGATATTCTCAGGATTCACAACCTGATACATTAATGAATACACCCACCATGGGCCTCCACCTGCTTCTGCTGGAAAAGGAAGACCACACTACTCTGAAAACCTACAGCAGGAACACGGAGTTGATCTTTTCTCTGTATGGCATATTGCAGTGCCCCGTGATGTCTATCCATCTCTCAGTTTTTCAAAAGTGCACTATCTGACTTGCCTCAAAACCAAACTCAAGTACCATCTCCTTCTCCGTTTTACTTTTGATTCAATGGGGCTGATTTAGACATTTTCTCCTGTTTTCCACTGAACCTTCTATAGATAGATTTCTTTCTATGCAGTCATTGTTTTCATTTCTGTCCCCCTCCCCAAGAGATTCTTGAATTCCCGAAGACAGGAAATGTATATTTTCACTCCATGTGCCCAGCAGCATGTCTGTCCTATGTGGCACCTAATATCCATTGGAGGAGTAAGTAACCAACCTCCAGCAGAACAAAGATTTCTTGGCAAGGTCCTCCTGGATGTCTTCCACAGAGCAGGAATGGTGTTATTTTGACTCTTCACGCTTCTGCTGGACCAGAGTAAACAAAGATCTTGTTCATTCCAATAAATTACTTAATTGAGAAGAGTTGTTGAAATGTCAATAAATATTCAAAAGAGAGGCTTTCTGGAGATAATTTGAAATTCAAATTATCTGGCTGTGATAAATGAGTGCTGATGGTAGAGAGATTATTACTCGTTCATCTGAATGTGCTTATTAGTCCCATGGCAGTACTTAGTCCCATGTAGAGAAAGGAAAGGACATATAGTAAAGCCCAAGAGAAGCTCACCCAGCCAACAGGCAGGACAGGAAGAAAATGTGACTTCGGTATTTTTTTCTTTTTTCTTTTTTTTTTTTGGTACTGGGGGTTGAACCCAGGGGAACTTTGTCACAAAACTACATCCACAGCCATTTTTACTTTTTATTTTTGAGACAGTGTCTAAGTTGCTTAAGGTCTCACTAAGTTGCTGAGGCTGGCCTTGTACTTGCGATCTTCCTGCCTTAGCCTCCTGAGTTGTTGGGATTACAGGTATGAGCTTCTGCCCCTCACTTGGCTTCTATACTTCTAAACCAGACTTCCAGTAACCAATGGGAGATGTGTATGGTCTCAGGGCTGGGACAAAAAGATATGACATAAAAACATCCTGTGTTGGGTAGGGCCAACACTCTAGGACCCATGTCAGATGAAAGGCCCCTCGGCATATGTTATCAACTGTGTCCTCAACCAAATTATAAATCAAATATCAGTTTGGGAACAATTAATGGAAAAAAATGTCTACAGCCTACATGATAATTTTCTACTTTCTCATGCCTTATCTTCTACTGATGATCTTGATACGTTTGAAAAATGAGGAAAGAGGAAGAGTAGGGTGAGGACTTCATAGTGCCCAATGTATTTCAGGCAGTTGAGTGATTTCTGCTCCATCAGAAGAGAGGGGTTACCATTCTGTACTGGAATCAATGAAAGCTCTAAAGGGCTCATTAACTTATCCAATAGGTTTGATATTAAACCCAGGTCTCTTTGAGTTCATTGAGGGTTCTCAAATGTAATTCCAGTAACATCTTTCTAAAGCTAAAGAAACATTGGGGACTTTTCTTTCTCGTTTGTACACACATGCATTACTTGTCTTCTTTTCCTTTATACTTGCAAATAAGTTCTACTCATGAATGAGTTCCTTCAAATTCCAAGGATGTTATTATAAATCACCATGTATAATGTTTATGATTATTTAAATTATGATATTTATTTTTAAATTTATAGGGATGAGGATACAAATTTATTATTCTATTAGTTTAGCATGCACTTAAAATTAATAAAAAATGAATTACCACATTATATTTCAATACCTCTTCTGGCTATTAAAAGGTTGGTTCCTTGTGGATTATTTCCACTGGTATAGACTAGAAGTTCAAGATAAAGTAAACACCTCTGACTGCCAAGTTGTTGTGACACATTACCCATTGTGTTAATATGCAAAATCAGGCAAAAAGGAGGTTACAGATTGAACAACCATGTTAACTGCACTCATATCTGATGTTTTTAGCTTTCATGGTCTAATAATAAAATCTGTTTTATTATATTAATTAATTTATTATATTAATCTATTTTATTATATTAATTGTATTGCTCATGACAACTTTCTTTAGTATACATTTTTATTTCATGATAGTTGAGGCAAGATATACAATGAAGTAGATATTTCCTGAACTTATAATGGATTTGAATAAGCTTATGTTTGCTTGATTTTTTAATGTTCACCCTCCAGCCCCTTAACCACCTTTGTTTTGTGGAGAAGTCAAACCTCATTATTTTCCTATTACGTCAGTGCTGCCTGAAACGGGATGCTTTCTTGAAGCTTAAGGTTGGTTCCCTGTAGTTTATAAAATATTTATTTCCAATAAAATTGATTATACTAAATACATGCCAAATCCTTGATACAAAATTGTTTTGCTGTAACTTCTGTATTTTTAATTTCATATTTTTTCTCTCTCCCTCCTACTCCATGTTCAGTAAGAAAGTCTTCTTTGTTTTTAGTACTAGGGATTGAATTCGGGGCCTTCAACCACTGAGCCACATCCCCAGCCCTATTTTATATTTTATTTAGAGACAAGGTCTCAGCGAGTTGCTTAGCTCCTCACTGTTGCTGAGGCTGGCTTTGAACTTGTGATCCTCCTGTCTCAGCCTCCTGAGCCGCTGGAATTACAGGTGTATGCTACCTTGCCTTCAAGAAAGTCATTTTTGATTTTCACATAACAATGCATTTTTTATGGAAAACCTCATCAGTTACTTTGTTAATGTGGCAGAGACTGCTGATGTCCACTTAGAACTGAAATTCTTTTGATAACAGCACTCCTGGAATAATGACTACATTTATCATCTTTACTTTCACATAAATATGACCATATGATTAAATTATGGTTAATCATGGTACATGTAACTCTGGGATGTGTCATTAAAAGAGGAGGAACCTGATCTTTTTTTCTTCTTCTTCCCTGTTGATTAAAAGTCAGATTTATGACAGGCACCCCAGCCCATTTGGACTATGTGGTAATCTTGAGAACAATAAAGTAAAGGAAACCTAGGTCCCTGAAACTTTAGACTGCCCTATTTGCTCTTAGCTGGCTACCTCTAGAGCATTTGAATGTGAAAAAAAAATAACACATATGATCAAAATCACTGCTATTTTAATTTTTTTCATTACTGGTCAAATTCAATTTTAAATAGCTTATTGTAATATGCCACAAAATTTACCTATTTAGAGTGTACAATTCAATGTTTTTTAAAAAAAAATACATTCAAAATCACATAAAACCATAACCACAGTCATCAGTGAGGATCTTTGGTCTATTTTTCTCTAAAGATTTCCCACTTCTAGATTTTCATATGAATGAAATCAAAAAGTACATGGCCTTTTGTCACTGACAACTTTCATTCACTATAGTGTTCTCAAGGTTTATGCACACTGAAGCTTGTACCAGAACTTCATTCTTTTTTATGGCCAAATAATGTCTCATTGTATTATATTCATCCATTCATCCATTGATGGACATATGGGTTATTTCTACCTTTGGATTGATAAGAATAATGCTGCTGTAAATATTTGTGTACAAGTTTTTTTTGTTGTTGTTTTTGGTACCGGGGATTGAACTCAGGGGTACTCGACCACTGGGCCACATCCCCAGCCCTATTTTGTGTTTTATGTAGAGAAACAGGGTATAACTGAGTTGCTAGTGCCTTGCCATTGCTGAGGCTGGCTTTGAACTTGTGATTCTCCTGTCTCAGCCTCCCAAAGTGCTGGGATTACAAGGCATGAGCCACTGCACCCATCTTGTGTGCAAGTTTTTGAGTGATGTTTTTATTTCTCTTGATCATAGATCTATGGGTAGGATTGCTGTATCAAATATTAATTTCCCATTCAATCATCTGAGAAACTGCCAGATTATTTTACAAAGTGGCTGCACCATCTTACATTTCTACTAGCAGTGTAGGAAGTTTTTAATTTCTCCATATCTTCATCAATGTTTACCTTTTTGTTTCTAGTCATTCTAATGAATCTGAAATGCTATGTCACAGTGATTTTGGTTTTGACAACTAATTATATTGAACATGTTCAAGTGCTTATTAGTTATTCTAATTTATTCCTTGGATCTCTCTATTCAGATCCTTTGCTCATTTTTAAATAGGGTGATTTATGTTTTAATTATTGAATTGCAAGAGTTCTTTACATATTGCAGATAGAAGTCCTTTCAGATAAATGATTCACAAAGGTTTTATCCCATTTTGTGGTTTTTCTATTATTTCCTTGATGGTGTTCTTTGGGTTACAGAATGGTTTAATCATATAAGGTCCAACTTATATATTTTCATTGTAATTTGACTTTTGGTCTCATATCTAAAAATTCCTTGGCAATTACAAGGTGATGAAAATTTATTCCTATGAAGTTTTACAATTTTACTTTCTGCATTTAGAATTTTGATCTATTTTGAGTAAATTTTGACATATGGTGTGAAGGGTCCATCTCCTTTTTTTCATTTGACTATTCAACTATCTTTATAACATTTATTTAAAATACTGTTTTTTATTCATTGAATGGCCTTGGCTTCCTTATCAAGAATCAGTTCACCATTGATGTATAAATTTGATTTTTGATTTTCAATTTTACTCATTGATCTGTATGTCTATGTTTGTGCTAGTACCACATTGTCTTGATTAACACTGATTTGTAGTAAAATTTCAAATCAAGAAGTGTTAATCATCATATTTGTTTTTCTTTTTCAGGGTCATTTGGTTATTCTGCATTTTGTGCATATGAATTTTAGGATCCTCTTTTCAATTCCTATAAATTCAGTTCTGATATAGATAGTGTAGGTCAATTTGGGGAGTATTGCCATCTTAACAATGCTAAGTCTCTGACATGAGTATAAAAGCATGGAATGTATCTTGTTTTAATTCAGACCCCGGTACCTTTCTTTCCCTTTCTTTCCCCTCACCTTCCTGCTCCCTTTCCTCTATTACATTTGTTGGTAAATGGATGGATATGGAGACTATCATGATAAGTAAAATAAGCCAGTCCAAAAAAACTAAAAGTCGAATGTTTTCTCTGATATGTGGAAGCTAACTCCCAGTAAGGCGAGAAAGGAGGGAAGAATAGAAGTTCATTAGATTAGACAAAGGAGAATGACAGGAAAGAAGGAAGATGGTAAAAGGAAAGACAGTGAAATGTATCTGACATAACTTTCCTGTGTACCTATATGAATATACCACATATCTCATTGTATTTTATTCATCCATTCATCCATTAATGAACATATGGATTATTTCTACCTTTGGACTGATATGAATAATGCTGCTGTAAATATTCATGTATGAGTTTTTGAGATATACCATTGTGTACATCCACAAGAAATTAATTTTTAAAATATGGGTAAGAAATTTACCCATTTTATCCAAATTATCTAACTTTTTCATATGCAATTGTTTGTGGGTTTTCTTTATAATCCTTTTTAGTCCTGCAAAGATAGTATAGCATTTTCTATTTCACTTTTGATTCTAGTAATTTCACTAATTCCTCCTTTTTCTTGGTAAATTCACCTAAAGTTCTGTCAATTTTGTTGCTCTTTTCAAAGAATTAGTTTTTAGTTACATTGACTTTCTGCATTCAAGTTTAATTCTTATTATTAGAAAAAATCAGCTTTGTTTAAATCATTTGGGATGCCTAGAGACATATTCTGAATAATGACTTGTGATGCCTTAGAGACATTTTCAGTGTATGCTTATGAGATGTCTCTGCAAATGATATATATATTTAATGTATGGGTCATGGAATGGGCATTGTCCATCTAAGACTCAAGGCTTTGAAGCTTCCCTTCAGTTTGTTATGTATTATTTGGAGAAATAATCCTATTTTTCTATGAGTGTAATATATATATATATATATATATATATATATATATATATATATATATATATAACTTGTAGATAATAAATCACTACAAAAATAGTTCTCTTTCCCTTCCACAAAAGTTATATATATATATATTTGGTAGTAGGGAGTGAACTCAGAGGCACTCGACCACTGAGCCACATCTCCAGCCCTATTTTGTGTTTTATTTAGAGACAGGATTTCACTGAGTTGCTTAGTGCCTCACCATTGCTGAGGTTGGCTTTGAACTCACGATTCTCCTATCTCGGCCTCCCAAAGTGCTAAGATTACAGGTATGCACCACCATGCCAGCTAAGAGCTGTATTCTTTTGAAAGAGAGGAATTACCAACTTGGAGCATCCAGCAGTAATTAATGCTCATTTAGGTCAGAAAGATAATTTTAATTCTGAAGTAGTAATACTAAATAACTTTTTATTTGATTTATTTAAAAATATATAATTTGGATTTCTATTTTTAAGTCATACTGCTGAACATTTTTGGTCTTTAAAAAAAAAAAAAAGAAGAAAGATGTTATAAATGAAGTAGTTGGCTAACCCCAGAGCCAGAAAGATCTTAGTAAATCAAGGTAGTGCACTGGAAAATGTTATTGTATTTAGTTCATAATAGTGAAAATAAAAATAATTATTGGAGGAAAAAAGCTTTTGGGGACCTAAGACTAGAATGTGATTCTAACTAAAAAGCTAGATGATAATTATTTGCTTCTGATTCCAGGTTCCTGTAAAGCACCAATCTGTAAAAGTTTGCCTACAGAGACCAGAAAGTAAATAGGTTTTACAGGCCATATAATCTCTGTCACAAGTGCTCAATTTTGCCATTATAGCATGAAAGCAGCTAGAGAAAATATGCAAATAAGTACAACTTTGTGCCAATAAAACTTCATTTTGTTAAAAACTGATAGTGTTTCAAAGGCTGACTCACTGGCTGTAGTTTGACAAACCCTTGTTTGGAGGAACCTGTAACCAAGGTCAATATACAAATACGCACTCTGATTTTATCTCAGGTAATATCTTTTCAACTTTTCTAAAACTATATCCATAATAATCCAAAACAAACATAAAAAATGAAGAATTCTCTTCTTTATCTTGAATTATATTTTTAAAGGTTCTAAATCAATTTGACAGACTCAGCAAAAATATTTCATGATACCTTATTAATGTAAGAGTATGAAAAATAATTAAACATTATAATAATGTTAACCATAGAGGGCTAACTGACATCAACCAACTCTTAAAGAAGAAAAATGGATGGTAGCCTACTGATGACTAACATCACTATGAGAAAATACTCCCACAGCACAAAACAGAGTATTGTGGTCAAGAAGGGGAATGTTTCAGTCCAAGTATGAAAATAAAGGATGTTAGCAGAATGAGAAAGAGGCACCCAGAGAGCTGGGAATTTACTGTAAATCTCTGTGAGGGACCATCAGCTCTAATGACTTTCCACACTCATCATTATTCTCCCCTCTCCCCTCCAACTTCAGGCACTGTGTACTTTATCACCAAGATAAAAAAGCAAACAAATAAATATAAGCAGTAACAACTCTTCATCTTTAATAAAGAAATTGAAACATAATTACTTATAAAGAGCTAACATCTTAGGACTAAGTGGCCCAGAAAGCATTGTCTTATTCTTTCTTACATTGGGATCCTTACAGGTAAATCAGTTTTGTATTTATTCACCATAAAATAAACCCCAGAAACATATCAAGATCTCTGATTTAGTCTTAGTATTAAAAAAAAACCCACTTGTAAAAGAACCACATGAGATATATGCTAACAACATAAAAGAACCTAGGAAACTACATCAAATCCAAGCAAATCCCCTGACTTAAAATATGAGTAAGAAAAGATCATCACTCTTAGAGAGAGTACCACCAAACTGAAATTTTTTAAAAATGTAAAATTTCCTGAAAAATTAGCATTAAATATAAATAATTTGTGGAACTAAGAAAATCTTTACTACTCTTGGAGCAATTCAAGAAAATGTAGAGTATGCAAGTCAAGAATAGGATGATATAACAAAGGTGTAATCAGAAAAAATAATGAAAATTGGTAAACACAAACCTAATATCAACATATTGACTATAAATGTAAATTACCTGTGTATCCAAATTAAAAGGCATAAATTGCTATATTCGATTTTAAAAAGCAATTTTATGTTACCTAAAAGTTTCAATTGTATGTGCCTCTAAAATAAAGACACACATAGGTTAAAAGTAAATAGAAAAAATAATATTGTATTAACACTAAAAATAAAGCCAGAGTTGGCATGTCTTTGTAAAATTCAGAACAAAGAAGCATTGAAAAATTCAGAAGAAAGAAAATTAGCAAAGATAAAAAGGATATTTCATAATATTAAACAAATGATTCATTAAGATGATATAATCATCTTAACTGTTGATGCATCTAGTAATAAAATCTCATGTTACATGAAGCAAAAACTAATAGAAATACAATAAGAAATAGCCAAATCCACATTTTTAGGCAGAAATTTCCATACAGTTGTCTTAATAATACAAAAACAAGTTGACATAAAATCAGTAGGATATAGAAGATTTGAAAAATATATCCTGTAACATGACCTAATTGACATTTATAGAACATGCTTTTCAACAACAGAATACACATTCTTCTCAAGTTCTCATGAAACATTGACCAAGACAGACTGTATTCTGGGTCATAAAGTAAATCTTGATAGACTCAAAAAGTTCAAAGCCATATTAACATATGAGTTTCAACCACTGTGGAATTAAATTAGAAAAAAGTAATAGATCCAGAAATGCATAAGTAATTGCCTACTACATAAAACAAATTCTACATACCTCATAGATCAAAGAGGATATTGAAAGGTAAATTGGACAATATTTTGAGGTAAATAAAAATTAAATAAAGCACATAAAATGTGTGAGATGCTACTAAATTGGTATTTAGGAGAAATTTTATGGCTCCAAACATCTATATTCAGAGGGAAGAGAAGTCTCATCTATGTCTTTGGCTTCTACTTTAAGGAACTAAGTAGGAAATCAAAGTAAATTCAAAGATAAAAGAAAGAAATAATAAAGATCAAAGTGGAAACTAATAAAATAGAAAATAAAAATTAACAAAAAATTAATAAAACCATGCCATGTTTTAGAAAAATCAAAAAAGTGATAAATCTCTATCCAGATTGATCAGAATAGAAAATTCATAGATCCTAACATCAGAAATGAGAGATATAATATCATTACATATTCCACATATATTAAAAGGATAATCAAAGGATTTTTTGAACTTCACACCAAAAAATTTAGCAATTTATTAAACAGAAAGATTCCTGAAGAATTACGGACTATCAGATCTCACTCCAGAGGAAGTAGGTCACTGAACTAGTGCTGTAGTTAGGAAAGAACTTCAGTTGTAGTTCAAAAGCTTCCCCCACTACCCACACATACATACAGACACACACAGACACACACACACACACACACACACACACACACAAATTAAAGAGATGAGATGGCTTTAATCTACCATATATTAAGGAAAAATTATTACCCAATTTTACACAAATATGTCATAAAAATTGAACAGGAAAGAATAATTTTCAACAGATTTTATAAGGTCACTATCAGTCTAATGCTGAAACTAGACAAAGAATTATAAGAAAAGAAATAATAGACAAATATGAGTTATGAATGTAGATTATTACTTTTTTAATTTTAGGAAGTTAAATCCAAAAATATGGAAAAAGGATAATATATCATAAACAGGTAGGGTATAGCCTAATAATGTAATATAAATCATCACATGAAGAAAAAAACATACAATTATCCCATTGAGAGGAGAAGTAAGTATTTGACACAAATCTAACATCCATTCTTGATGAAAAATTCAACACGCTTAGAATAGAAGAGACATTTCTCAATCTGATAAAGGACATCTATGAAAAATCTGTTTCAGCTTAGTGATGAAAAACTGAGTACTTCTCTATGAGATTAAGGACTAGGCAAGAATGACTTGCCATTTCTATTCAACTTTATACTAGAGGATATTGCTTATGTAATAGCACAAGAAATAAAAATAAAAGGTATTTAGATTAGACAAGAAGAAATAAAATTCTCTTTGTTTAGAGACAATGTATTTTCAATGTAGAGAATCTGATGGAATATATTTTTAAAAGCTACTAGAACTAATTATTGTTTAGTTTTAGGACACAAGGTTAATATAGAAAAACCAATTGCATTTCTAAATACTAGCAACAATTAGAAATTTAAATTAAAAAATTAACATTTTATATTATCATCCAAAATTATAAAATGATGGGATAAAACTGACAAAATATGTGCAAAGCCTCTATATTTAAACCAAAAGACACTTGCTGAGAGAAATTTTTAAAGACTTGAAACAGCTCTTCTCAAACAATTTCCTGCCCCAAAAGACATTTGGCAATGTCTGGAACCACTTTTGGTTGCCATAAGCCAGAGTGAGTGTGGGAGAAAAGCAGGCTATACTGCTGGGATCAAGCAAGTAGAGGTCAAGGATGCTGCTAAACATTCTGCAATGCCCAGAACAGCTCCCTACAACCAAGTATTCTGTGGTCCACAATGTTAATGTGCCAAAGATGGGAAACTTTGGTATGATGGAGAAACATATTGTCCCTGAGTCAGAAGATTAATCATGGTTAGGATATCAGTTCTTATTGATCTAAAACATTCAATGTAGTACCAATCAGATTCCCAAAACACTTTCATTTGTTTTATATTTATGTTAAAAACCAATTCTAAAATTGATATGAAAAGGCAAAAGTTGGAAAATAGCTAAAGTAACTCTGAAAAAAAAATAAGTTAGAGAAACTAACACTACATGATTTTAAGTTTCATTGTATAAAACTACAGAGGTCAGGTCAGTGTGGTATTGACCTCAACATAGCCAAATAGAACAGAATAGAAAGCATAGATATAGACCCACATATATATGAACAATTTGCTTTCAGCAAGGATGCAAATGCAATTCAATGGGGACAGTTTTTCTTTCAACAAATGGTTGTAGAGCAAGTGGATATGCATATACAGAAAATGAATTTCATTTATATCCCACACAATATGCAATTATTAACTCAATATGTATCATTGGTCAAAGTGTGATATCTAAAGCTATAAAACTTCTAGAAGAAAACATAAGGTAAAATCTTTTTTTGAAATTGCATATTTTCTTTTTTTAAGTAATTCTTTTTGTACATAAGTTTAATTTATTTATTTGGTTTTTTAATGTGGTGCTGAGAATTGAACCCAGTGCCTCACACGTGCTAAGCAAGCACTCTACCACTGAGCCACAACTCCAGCCCTAAGGGAAAATATTTTTAACCTCTGGTTAGGCAAATAGTTTTTAGATACCATAGCAAATGTGTGTCCCACAAAAGAAAAAACTAGACAAATTGAACTATGGTAAATTTAAAAACTTATGCTCTCTTAAAAACTGCTAAGAAAATAAAAAGACAAGCCAAAGGCTAGGCAAAGACAGTCACAATGCATATTTATAATATAAGTTTGTACCCAAAATATGTAAGATATGCAAAATATGTAAATTTGTATCCAAAATATGAACTCTAAAAATGCAATTAAAATAGATGGAAGATTTAAATAAGCCCTTTATTAATGAAGACAAACAAATGACAAATAAGCACAAGGAAAAATGTTCAACATCAGTAGTTAATAAGAAAGTGCAAATTAAAACCAAAAGGAAATAACACTTAGAATGAATAAAATTAAAAAGACTGACCATACCAAATGTTCAGGAGTATGTGGAGGAACTATAATTTTTATACACAAATGGTGAAATTACTTTGGGAAACCAATTGGTTGTTTCATAAAAAGTGAGACATATACCACCATAGTATCTACTTTTAGATATTTACCCAAGAAAAATTAAACATATATGTCTGTAAAGACTTTTATATGGATATTTATAGTAGCATTAGGGGTAGGAGTCAAAAAAGGCAGAAACAATCCAAATATTTTTCAACAGATGAATGGATAAACAAATAGTGGTACAGCCATACAAAAGAATAATACTTAGCAGGAAAACATATTGGCTATTGATATGCGCAACAAAATGGACAGATTTCAAAATATTGATGCTGTGACAAGAGAAAAAGTTATATAGTGTTTTATTCCATTTAGATAAAATTTTAGAGAAATTAATCTCTAGTGTACTAGTTGTTGCAGGCAGAGTATTCTCTGCTTGGGACAGGAATGAAGTGGGGTGTAGATATTAGAAATAAGCACAAGTAAACTTTTTGAGTTCAGATGAATATATTCAAAATTTTTATTGTGATGATGATTTTATATGACAAACTTTATTCCATTTTATGCTTTAAATATGTGAAACTTTTATGTAATTTATAACTTAAAATGAAAAATTGGTGTGAAGTAGAATGATTAAAAGATGATTTTCCCAGAGCACATAGCTAACAGAAAAACAAAACAAATCCTAGAATAGAACAGAAAGACTACATGCTATAAATTGATAGTTTGAAATGTTTTGTCTCTACCAAAACTTAGGTTGAGGCCTAGCTCCTTGATGTGGCAGTGTCAAAGGATAGGGCCAATTGAAAGTGTTTGAATCATGGGAGTGAAAACCTCATGAATGGATTAAATGCTTTTCTCCTTGGAGTGGGTTATCTGTGATGAGATTTTGACCCCCTTTCATCTCTTTCATGTGTATCTACTTCCTCTTCTGTTCTGTCAAAAGTTGAAGTAGCATTTAGCCTTCACCAGATGCTACTACTTGGGTTTTCCAGCCTCCAGAACAGTGATGCAAAATAAACTTCTTTTTTTTGTTATCAACTACAAGTCTCAGGTATTCTGTTATAGCAATAGAAAACAGATTAAGACAAGGATTAAACTATTACATACAAAAACTATTAAATACAAGAACATGAGCAAAGAGAAAATTTCCTTAAAAATAATTTAAAAAAAAATGTTTAGAGCTGAGAGAGTTAGTCCTTTAGGTTGAGGTTCACCCAAGATCCAACACTGTAGTTTTTTGTAAAAAAGATGAAATAAAAGAAATATATCATCAAATCTCCCTTTAGCCATGAACAGTTATGGGGGAATAGGGAAATGAGGAGCTAGAGGGTGACTCAACTATGTGTAACAAAGCTAGCCTGACATTAAGTATATTATCAGTATCACTGTGTGCTGAAAAACAATGGCACAATGATTTCAAATTTCAAGGGAAATTACTTTCATTCACAAGTCAATACCTAGCTAACTCTCAGTTAAACCTGCAGGACAAAGGAAGAATTTAGATATGCATAAAACCTCAAGAACCTTCTGTCACATACAACTTTGTTGGAATATTAACTGACAATGAACTGAGGTGATGTAAGAGATAAAATCAGAAAAGAGAAAGACATGTGCTATTTGAAAAGAAATCATGGAATGAATCCAGAAGTCCAATGGAATGAAATAGGGCAAGGATTTCCCAACAAGTCAAAAAAGTAAGCAGCTCTAGTTTGCAAGGGAATTGAGTCAACACAGAGAAGAATATCTTCATGAAGGAAATTAGAAAAAAATCCTAACAATAAATTTAATGACTGAAGTGGTGAATAATATTATGTACATGGTTAAGAAAATATATCATTCTTTCCTCATTAAAAATATGGAAATTCAAAACACCCGAATGGGTATTTGTGGATGATGGGGAGGAATCAAACCTAGGAAAGTGTTGGTACAAACATAAGTGCTATGTGGCTTGGATCAGTTAAAGGAATGTAGAAAAAAGTAATTTATCTGACTTGAACCTTAGGCATAGTCTTCAAATGGGTTGAGACATTGGACTTCTAAAACTGGAAAGAAAACAAAACAAATTGTTTACCTCTGCTTTGAATAATATTAATATAATTTTAATGAAATAAAATTTGTTAATTGGTTTTCAACTTTTAGAATTAACTTCTACATAAACTCCTTCAGGCTACAGTATGGTTAGATTGCAAAATGTAAACTCGTTAAGCATCATCCATGCAGTAACAGCTGACTGGACAACCTTGTCTCACAGGCCATCAATTGATCTCATCTTCCAGGCAGAAAAACTACAGTATCTGAGGGTTCTGTCCATTTTCTAATGATTATCTTTACATATTTAAATGAAATACTAAACTTGGAACTGTTCTTACAAAGTATAGCTCAAATGCTGGAAGCATCACTATACCTAATTTCAAAATATACTACAGAACCATAGTTAGAAACTGGCATGGTACTTGCATAAAAACAGACCCATAGACCAATGTAATAGAACAGAGAACTCAGAAATAAATCCATGCATCTATAGCCATCTTATTTTCAACAAAGGGGCCCAAAACATATGTTGGGGACAAAACAGCCCTTCAACAAAAGATGTTGAGCAAACCACATGAAGAAGATTGAAGCTAGATTGCTTTCTCTCATCCTGTATAAAAATCAAGTTAAAATGGACAAAAGAGCTTAAGACTTGAAACTTTGAAACTACTACTAGAAAAAAAAAAAAAACAGGAGAAATCCTGCAATATATTTGCACAGGCAATGTTTTTTCAAATAAAACTTTATTAGTTTGGAAAATAAAAGCAAGATTTGATAAATGGGATTATATCAAATAAAAAACCTTCTGTGGAGCAAAGGAAACAATGAGTGAAGAGACAACCTACAGAATGGGAGAAAATCTTTGCCAGCTATTCATCTGATGGGGAATTGGCATTCAGAATATATAAAGAACTCAAAAAAGTCAACAAAAGAACAAATAACTCAATCAATAAGTGGATAAATGATCTGAAAAAAAAACTTCTAAAAAAAGAAGTACAAATGGCCAATAAATGTATTTAAAAAAATGTTCACTGCATTTAGCCAACAGGAAAATGCAAATCAAAACTTCATTGAGATTCCATCTACTCTATCAGAATAGCTATTATAAAAAATAAAAGCCCACACACTGGAGAGGATTTGGAGGCAAAGAAACCCTTATACACCACTGGTGTGAATATAATTTTGCACACTCAGTATGTAAAACAATATAGAGATTCCTGAAAATTCTAAAAAATAGATCTACCATTGTATTCATCCTACATCACTCTTGGGCATATAAATGAAGGAAATGAAGTTAGCATAAAAAAGACACCATCATGCCCATGTTTATGTATCCTGCAGCATTATTCACAATAACCAAGATATAGAATTGCCCTAGGTACCTGGTAGCAGATGAGTGGATTAAAAATATATGTTATTTATACACTATAGAGTTTTATCCAGCTATAAAGAAGAATGAGATCAAGTCATTTGCAAGAAAACGGATGGAATTGGAGAGCATCATGCTAAGGGAAAATAGCCAGATTCAGAAATATAAGTGTTACATGTTTTCTCTCATAGATAAAAACTAAATAGTAATAATAAAAAGACTGGAAAGAGAAAGGAACTGAAGGGAGAGTGAGCAAAGAGAGAGGACAAGATAGTGTAGTAAGGAGAATGGATACAAGCACAACACAGTTGAGCATGTATGAAAATGCCACAGTGAAACCCATTAATTTGTACAATTAATATGATTGAATAATTACAATAAAAATAAAACAGAAAGTACATCTTAAAAATGTGGGTTGTTCATTAGTTTTGAATTTTCAGACTTAATCTGTAAACATACTATTAAATGCAGACACATATTTCTATGATTACAAGCAGAGTGTAAATATTTTCAACCTTGACATTGTAAAATTATAGCTACAGCTGGCAAGATGGGAGGTGGAAAAGGAGAAAGAGAAATACAGGGAAGGATGGAGTGTTAGTTTTTTTTTTATCTAAAAGTGGAGAGTCATGTTGATTACAGCACTTTTCACAATAACCACAATATAGAATCAACCTAAGTGTCCATCAGTGTCTGAATGTACAAAGAAAATGTGATGTATATACATGGTGGCATATTATTGAACCACAAAAATAATGAATTTTGTGGCAAAAAGGATGGAACTGGAGGACATTCTGTTAAGTGAGATAAACCAGACACAGAAAGACCTTATATTCTCTTTCATATGTGAAAGCTAAAAAAAAGTTGGTCACAAAGCAGAAGAGAGTAATGATTATTAGAGGCTAGAATGGGTAGTGGGGAGTAGGTATAGAGAGACTGGATAACAGGTACTAAAATACAGTTAGATAAAAGGAATAAGTTCTAATGTTCTATAGCATAGAAGGGTGACTATGAAGAACTGGAATAGAGAAGTTCAAAGGCTCCAAACATAAAGAAATAATAAGGGAATGAAAATTCTAACTGCCTTGATTTGGTTGGTACATATATCATACATATACTGAAATATCACACTGTATCCCACAGGTATGTGCTACTAGTATGTGTAAATTAAAAAGATAAACAAATACCTAAATAAATAAAAATGGATAGTCAAGAGAAAGTATATAAGCCTACAGAAATAAGAAATGTAGATTTAAGTCATAAAGACATTGTCTTACCATCATCTGGCTATTGGGGCCACTACTTGTTTCCCTATTTATTTCAAGATACACACACTGACCCTCATCATACTGCGGTCTTCCATTTCAGTGAATTATTATTATTATTATTATTACTACCCAGGATTGAACCCATGGTCTTATGCATGCAGTGAACCTATTACTGAGCCACACCCTCAGCCTCAATCCACCACATTTTACATACCTGTATCCTTTACATTGCTTCTCTGTTGATTCTAACTGGAACCTGTTTATCTAAAAAGCGAGGGCCATGGGGCGTGTGTCCCTCTAACACCAGCAGTACCTCAATCCATCACTGCTCCTGGTTTAATTCTATAGGAGTCTAAATGGTCCTACCTCGAGAATGCATCACAAGTTTCAAAGAGTCAAGTCTTTTTTGAAGAACATATTCCCATTCCAAGGGAGTTGACAGTTTCTACTCATTACAAGCTAGTGAAAAGGAAGAGCAAGAATTGCAAAACAGCTAATGGTGAATGTGGGCCATGTCAACCATGGGCCAGGGAAGTAAGCAATCTGGGTGGAAGTTCTCTGGAATAACTGGACCCCATATTCAGGGAGGCCTCCGCCAAAGGCCAAAAGAAGGATGTTTTTTTAGAAGAAGCTTGAAAAAACTCAGTAAGAATTTGAAAATCTTTTCATCTGCAGTTATTGGCCATTTAAACTTATCATCTGGGATAGACGTTTGCCCATTGAAGTGAGTGAGAAGTACCCCTGTGGTTATGTTCCAGCCATAGAAAAAGGAATAGTCTGAAATACATCCAAGTCAGGGTCCCAAAGTAGACCATGAATGCAAAAGTCTTGTTCATATAATGGAAAACAAAAACAATGAAAATCAGATCTGTAACAAATTACTGAAGAATTTCCATGATTTATAAGTATATAAATTTGAAGGTAAACCTGGTATTATACTCCAACTGGCTGAGGGCATTTTGTGAGATTTTAAATCTCTTTGAGCTTTCATCTTGAGGTGTTTGAAGATGAGTCAACAATTTCTCTGGCAGCCTAGAGATATATTTATTAACAGAAGTTTGTCTGGTTTGAGGTGTCCAAAAATTTGAATTCATTCATTTCATTCACTCATTCATTCATTCATCTAAGACATTGCTTTTTGCTTTTTTACTGCAAAGTAAATTAAGGAAATGGCCTTACAATACTAAAGAGCTAAAGATAATGGTTAATATCACCTTGGCCAGAGGTTATTGATAGACTTGTTCCCTGGCCTTTCATTTGAAAATATTTCTTTCTCCAAACATTCAGCTGAAGACAGGAACAAGTTAGATATCTGTCTATCTGTGTCTATCTGTCCTTTGAAGTTCAAACTGAAATATAATCTGTTTATTTTTTTGAGTCATAGTTCAATTGATCTCTCATGCAATCAATTTTAGGCTCATTTCCTTTTACTTTCAGGATAACCCAAATGCATATGTAAAACTGAGAATGACCGGGATTAAATAGCCATACTATTTCAACAAGAGATAGCCAAGGAAGAAAAAAAAAACAGTCTTCACATTTAAGTCAGTTAGTCCTTTTTTAATAAATTTGAATTCATTCATCAACAAGTTTCATATTGTATCTATCACTCAATTTTGCTGTTTTTTTTTTTTCATGTCAAATAATACCAAAAATTACATCAATGTGCTTAAGCAAAACCAGGTTTAAATTTATCTTTACAATGAAATGAAAATCCACATGGGAATTGATCATGACAGCGATCTTCTATTCCTACTAGAATAATCCTGTACTTACCTTGAACACACTCACTGACTTGTGAAGTAGAAAAATGAGACAAGAATGACAAAACATGTTCATGGGGCTGTCCCTAGGGAGAGGCGTGGTACCTGAGCCACTCTCTGGGAGGCCGCTGTTTACCCAGGTGTTGGGAATTTAGTAATTCAGGAAAACATGGCACCTTGCAATGCAGTAGAAGAGGTAATCAATCCAAGGCACACTAGCTAGTGTCCTGGGAAAATTTATTCCACCTGGGCAACTCTTTGCCCCAAATTCAATGTTACTCTCGTGGAGGAGGTCTCACACTAAGATGAGAGCCAGCATAGATGCAAGAGTAACAAAGTATTTCACCAATTTTTAAATTTGGCTTTCATCAAATGGCCAGAAATAGGAACTGGTTTCAGGTGGAAAGTTAAATTAAGAATGATGGAATGGTTTATACTTTCAAGCCAGGAGACTTAAAGTTGGAAACATCTCTTTTTAGAACATACCCTTATGGGACAAACACCAGTGGATTACCTATTAGATGCGGAACATGAATACCTACCACTGCCATGTGCCTGTCCCCTTAAGATCTGTCCCAAATTTGTTTGGCATCCCCTCTGAGAAGGTCTCCTTGGTGGAAATGTCAGTTCCATGTTTGGACAGGAGAGAAGTGCCTTTGATGGGAGTGACAGAAGATGTCAAAGTTCCAGTGCTGGCATTAGAAACACACAATACTGCAGATGGACATGTCACTTTAAAACTTGATGGGAATATTATCATGACATACTTTCTAGTTCATTTGAGATTCAAGGGGAAATGAGTGTGTCATGGTATAGACAGTGAAACTCCTCGACAGTCCTGGGGTCGGTGAACAGGAATGACACTTGTTCTGAAGATGACTCAAATCTGATCAGTCTTTCTCTGTAGGGATTTATGTAGGAGGGCTCTTGAATTGTCTCTAGTACATCTGAATATGGGAAACAGCAAACTGTCATCATAAGATTCCTCTGTACATTATGAGCCCCCTGTGAAGCATTTTGGAGACAGGACTACTGAGAAAATTAACAGTTTATTCCTTTCAGTTGTTGAGAAAGAAATCTCATTTGTTCCCAAATTGAACTTTTCTCTCCTTACTCAAGAGGTCTGGGTGTGGGTAACAGCCACCTCACTTTAATGTCAGAGGTCCGGGTTCAGAACTCCTTAACACTGTCACTCGCTGGCTCCAATACCTACCGTGGAGTAATGAGAGGTCATTTTTAACAGAACAGAGAATCAGATTCAGCTCTTTTCTGTTAACATAGCCAGAGTTCTCTTCTCAATATTTCTTACAACTTTTAAAAATGGAGAAGCTATAAAATAATTTCATTAGAAGAAAAGTAATTTCCTTCTGAAATGGAGTAAAGCAAACACATACCCAAGGATCTTAAAAAGTTGTTTTTTTTGTTTTTTTTTTACAGAATATATGTATGTATGTGTGTGTGTATGTGTGTGTAGTTACAAACACTATTTATAGTATAGCTATTATGTTAACTTCATCGCAGTGTCTACAAAGTTGTGGATCCCAGTCTTGGTGCCAAATGCATATAAAAAGCTCAAAAGCTATTATGACTATACCATGCAAATTTAAATCCAGAAAACCTCGGGAAGTAGACTGCTGCTCTTCTGAGGCCCATGGGGTCTCTGCCTTTGATATTTGGGTACCTCAACTATGCATCAAAAAAATGTTTGAATATCTTTTCTCCCAGAAAGAATTAATGTCACAGTTCTGATTAGTATAAATTATACACTTGAATCAATCATCAACTGCTTTTGTACAGGTTCCTTTTTGTTTTGGGGGTCCTTCTTCCTCATGTGTATCTCACACTTTTAATTACTAGATACAGAAAAAGATACCTGAAGTATTGAAAGGGATAAGATCTTTGCAAATTTTTTTTCTTTAACATGTTAACAATGATAAGGCCACTTACAAGGTTTTCCCCAATCTGTTGAACTTTTAGGATTCCCCCATTGTTCCCCATGAAAACAATTGCCACAGAAAAGCCAAAGACCAAGATATCCCTGGCTCATCTCCAGACAAAAATAAAACCAGAGAGCAGCAGTTGGGAGGAGACGCTGAAGAAAGGAATGAAGGAGGGAAACAGGTATAAAAATTGGTAATTGCCTCTAGCATGAGATTTTGTGGATCATGTTTTCTCTGAGGTGGGTTTTGAACTGTCACAGACTCCCACAAATTAAAGGTTGCTATGTCCACCAAAAAAAAACCAAATCAAATCGTGGTCAGTTCATGGTGACAGTCCACACCACACCCATCCTTAGGGAGGGCAGTGCCTCTACTTATTTGGAAAAAGCTGGCACCAGTCATCTGAGCTCTGGACCAGACTCTGGTCATTCATTTTGGACAGAACAGAGAGGGTGAGGTGTATGTGGCATTTGGGGATAAAATATTAATTTAGCAGTTCTTTCCTGCATGTTTTGCTTTTTGTTTGTCCTCCAAATGCTGAACTTCACTGTGACACCTGTTTGCACAACTGTAGTCGTTTCAGTTTATGGATGCCTGTGATAGAAATATTGTTTACAAAAAATATATCATCTTTTTTTCTTTAGAAAGATCTCATCTAAATAGTAAGTTAAGGTTGCGTCTATGAAACCGGTGCACCTTGTCTTGTTTCTACGAGCTTTAAAAAGTCCAAATACTGATGAGGCTGTGGATCAGAAGGAACCAAAAGTGACTGTGTTTGCTGTCAGGTTGCCCTCTTTTGCCTCAGAGAACGGTCATGGGTCGTTGGGTGATGTGTGGTGTGTACTGGTAGTGTTCCTGCAGAATCCTAGTCAGTCTAGGAGTAGTTGGATGTGCTTATGAGACATGTCAGATACAGAAATGAAGGCATGAGGATGTTTCTTAGTTTCTGAAAGCGAACCGTAGAAGTGTTTTAGCTTCAATCTTAATTTCTAGATAACAGAAAGTAGTTACATCACATAATGAAAAATATGACATTGCATGCTGCCATGATAGCAAGCATAAGAAACAAAACCTTGGTAAATATACATATGTATGCATATTATGCAAATGTACTTTATATTAACATACAATGTTATAAGAATGAATGATAACATAACTGCAGGGGGGAAAATCATCCTAGATGGTTTTACCTTAGAGTAACAAAGAACCTGAGACGTCTATGCTTTCTGTTGGATATCAGGCCTAGAAATCCATAGGAGATGTAGAGCACATTTTCAGTGGTTAAATGTCATTGCCAAAACGTGCCACCGTATTCCCACACGACAGTTAAGCTGGATCCACTCCGAGTGAACAACAACAACAATGAAAAACCCACACATGCTGGATATCAGAGTACTTACAATGAGATGCACTCACTCTCAATGGGTTTCAAAAGATGGATGTTCAGATGTTAACATGGGACCTATCTACATTTAAGACAACAGGTAAGCGCATGGCCAGCGACTCACCTTATCCACTAAACCATGACAGAGAAAGTACACCCACTGAAAACAAACCCCATCACCAGAAAAGCCAACAGGCTTCACTCAGTAAACTGAGAGAGAGGATATGAAGTGTGTGACTCATTTGAAACCAGAGAGATCACTGTATGAATTTCTGAAGATTAACTAAGGATTTCTTTCTGATTTTTAAACTAAAACATCTAACTTATGATAATAAAAGACACGCTTTGGGATGATATTGTGTTTCACGCCCTCATTCTCAAGGCAAAATATTTAGATGATACTTGTTCCTTTCTTTAAAAAGGAAAAAACTATGACTTTCTTTAATATGCATCCTGTGTTAAATTGTCCATAGCTGCAAAATGTATATATGTATGTGTATTTGTTTGACATACACATGGGTGCTTACACCTTGTGCATAAACATATACACATACATCCTCATATACACGTGTATTTTATATATATGCTGAGAAAGTTCACATATATATACAATTGCGTATGTATATATGTGTGTGTGTCTGCATGTGTGTGTCTGTGTGTGTACAGGTATAAAAACTTGACAGGCAGGGTAATATTTCACTCAGTGTTAAATGAAGTCTTTGAAAAATCAAGTACAGTCACTCAGTTAACATAGTACAGCCAGTAAACTAAGTTGAAAAGAGAAAAAGTGAATGGAAACACGATCCTGGACCATCTGTCTATGGCATTCACATCGGTTAGATCAGGGATCTTTATTTTGAGCTGCGAAGACCTCCTCCGTAGGTGGGTCTTCTTGTGCGGGATGCTTCTGTCTCCCATGTACCGCCCATGCCCTTCCCGGGGCATGCTCTGTTTCCTGAACTGGACTCCTGAGTTGTCAAAGGTCATTGGTGAATTCCTGGTATCACCGCCCGTAACCTCATTCATTTCATTGTGAACCTCCAGCGTTGTTAACAGAATGTTTCCATGAGCATCCACCTAATTGGAAGAAAATGCACACAGTGAGGCAGCTGACATGCCCGCAAATCTGACTTTCATATGCAAACCCAGGACAGAATGATGTCACCCAATCATGTCACATATCCAAGAGAAATGGTATATCTGTCAAACTGAGGAAAATGTCATTTTGGAGATTTAAATGCAGCATATATATATTCCATCTCCTTGACTTAAAAAATTCTCATAGCCAGGCCCATAGTGCATGTCTGAAATCCCAGTGGCTCGGGAGGCTGAGGTAGGAGAATTATGAGATCAAAATTAGCCTTGGCAATTTACTAAGGCCCTAGGCAACTTAGGGAGACCCTGTCTCAAAATAAAACATAAAAAGGGCTGTGGATGTAGCTCAGTGGTTAAGCACCCTTGGTTCAAATGCTGGTAATATAGAAACAAAGAAAGAAAGGAAGAAAGGAAGGGAGGGAGGGAGTGAGGAAGGTAGGGAAAGAAAAATGCACATAAAGGAGATTAGAGAAAGTAAGAGGAGGGGATGTTTTCAAACTGCAATTTCACATTATAAATATGAGTCCTACTGAAGAAGAAATTAAAGCACAAATGCTTTTCAAGATTAATACCTAACTTAGGTGTTATAACCATACACACATAAGTGTACACTGGGTAGAAACCAAAATGCCCCACAATCCCCCCTCCCCCAACTTCAGTTCAACAAGCATCCTTGTGACTCAATAGTCCTTCTGAAGTTGTGGTCAGAGGGTCAACAGGAGCCTAACGGTACATCACTATGTCATCAGCTTTACTTCACCTCATCATGCAGGCACTGTGTCATCTCACATCATCACTAGAAGAAGGGTACATACACTGTAATAAGATATATTGATACCACATTCTTGAGTATATCATTTGATTGTTATTATTTTTTTGTTAATTTCTTACCATGCCTGATTTATATATTAAGCTTCATTATAGTTATGTATGTATTGGAAACACATAATACAGGTTTTAGTGCTATCCATGGTTTCAAGCATCCACTCGAGCTCTGGGTATCCTCCATGTATAAAAGTGACTACTGCATACTCGCCTATTCTTCTTTGGAATTCAACTTCTCCCTTTTTCTTTTCTTCTTTAGGGTAGTGTGGATTGAATCCTGGGCCTGTGCATGATAAGCATGCACTTCACTTAACACTAAGCTACACTCCCTGCCTGCTTATCCCTTTTCTGATGATATCAAATTGCCAAATTACTGTGGAGAAGCAAGCAAATATTCCTGTGATCGAAGGACACTCCTAATGACTTTGGTGGAGTAGATACATACTCTAATTTATGTAGCGTCTCCTTGTCAGATCCTGGTCCCAACAGGAAACCTCCTTGTTATGGGCTATATTTAAAATAGACTAAAGTCCCTTTCTACCGTGGAGCCAAACTTTAAAATGACATTTTTATTCTGTGCTAAATACAGTATCAGACCTCTCGTGACAATACCAATGGTCTTTCTGTTGGTGGGTCTGCCATGGAATTTGCAGTGAAACATCCCAAAGCTGGGGTCTGTGGTGGAGTTCTTTCTGGATGAAACCATAGCTTCTCTATCTGAACCATACTGTGCTATGGCCTGTCGGCCTTTGCCACTGTTCCCTGGGCACTCACTCCAGCATGCTTTCTGTCCATTCCCATCTGCCTCTCATTCCTTTACTTGGAAGGCCATCCTCCTTGCCCTTTCATTGTCTGTGGAAAGCCTGCCCATTCTAGCACTAGATGAAACATCTATGGCTTCTTCCATACAGTCCTAGTTATTTTGTGGAGGAATAATTTATTACTATATTAATTTACATCTTCCTACCTTCTATTACCCCTTAATCTCAATAAAAGCATTGGGCTGGATGAGAGGGTGATGAAGTCAGCAGAGAGGACTCATGCATGACTCCTGATGGGGAGAGATAGGGGTCTGTGTGGGACTTGGAACAGGGCTAGGACCTCATGTGGAATGGCTCCGGACACCAAAGTAGCAGGAGCTTAGGAAGGGCTGCAAACATCTAGCAGCCACTCAGGCTTTGGCACAAGGGCACCAAAGAAGATACTGAGTTGAGTACAATGTGTTTGAGAATACTATTAAAGGTCACTTAACTATGCTTAGGAAAGGCGAGGTGTGGGCATCAGGACAATGACCACCAGCAAGGTTACACTTTACTCACCAGAACCTGTTAATAGGTTACAGAACTTTTAGATGCAGTTAATGTATAGACCTTAAAGTAAAGAAATTATCCTGGATTATCCAGGTGGGCCCAATCTAATCATAAGTTTTCCTAAAGAGAGTAGAGCACTTTCTCCAGCTAGAAGCAGAAGAGAAAGCCAGAGAAATGAAAGCAGCAGAGGGATGCACAGCCTAAGAAAGACTCACTTTACCCTTGATGGAAAGAATAGGGCAGCCAGTAGGAGCAAAGGCTAGTGCCAGGTGACACCCTGCAACACCAGGATCTGTATGTGGCCAACCACCTGAATGGGCCAGGAAGCACATTTATCCTCAGAGCCTTCTTGATTTAAGTCTTGTGAGACACTACTGAGGACCCAGCTGAGCCCCAGGGACCTGCACTTCTAATCTAAGGAAGCGTGTGGTAAAAATGGGTGCTGTTTTAACTGCTAAGTTTGTGGAAGTCTGACACAGCAATATTCCAAACCACTACATGAGGTGAGAGGGAAGATGTATTTTCATTGGGCTTCAAAAATGAGTAGAAGAAAACTGGGGATGTGGCTCAGTGATAGAACATTTGTCTATCATGCTCCCAGACCTGGGTTCCATGCCCAGCACTGGAAAAAAATTTTTTTTTTTTTTTAAGGAAAAAAGCAGGAAAGCACCACAAACAAAAGTTCAAAGATTAAGTGAAGTGTTTTAAGAGAGGCAAACTAGCTGAGTGTTACTTGTTTCTGAGATAACAGATTCACACACAAGGTTCCTGGCACATGCTTAGCCTATGATGGATGAACGAATGGTTCATGTCCATCCTGTCATTATCATCTTTGTGTCATCTTATAATAGTAAAGGACGCCTAGTGATGAAAGGCAAAGCAGACTACCATCAGGCCAGTGAAGTTTTCTGTATGTCAGGTTAAAGAATTCCAACTTTTCCCTTTTGGTAACAAACCATAAATGTGATTTCTAAGTAGAAAAATGACATATTTCTGAAGCACAGCTCAAGCTTGCTGGGTCAAATTTAAGTGTTGAATTTGAGAGGAGATAGTGTTAGAGTACAGTGCACTGGTCTCTGTTCCCTTTAGGGAAGTCTAGAAAAGCCCAGAGTTGTGGATAACTGCTCCCTTCCTGCCATCACGATAAGTCCCAGTATTTGCCAGAGGTCTCCCTGGCACACATGTTGTGGTCGTAACAGCAGCAATGCTTGGTTACTCCTGCTCCATTCTATATCTTGGCAGTTCTGAGGGTGTGAAGGAGTTGGAGAGACAGTTATTTACCCCACCAGGCCTGTCAACTCCAGACCCTGTTTGAGCCCCAGGACAGGAACACCCACACTGCTGTAAATAGGTCTTGAGCCCAGAGGTGCTTGTTTTTCTAAAAGATGCTGCAAAAAAAAAGAAATGCTGCCTGTACAGGTTGAAGATTGCCACCATAGGGATCTTCAGGGGCGGAGCAGTCTCTTAGCATGCAAGACAAACAGGTTGGGGCCTTTGGAGATGCAAATGGCTCACATGTGCTGGGAAGCAGGCCCTTCAAAAGAGTATTATGGCGAGGAAAGGTCAATGATAGGTAAAGATATTTTTCCGACTCTTTATCCAGTAGAGGGAAAATTCTAATGGTATTTTTTATCTCAAAAGTACTAAGAATGTTAGACTTTGAAACTTCTGTATCTTTTTATTATTATTATCATCATCATCATCATTATCATCATCATCTTCCTCTGGAAGGATGAGCAGTAAAACCTTTTCAATGACAAAGTCTGTTTGCTGTCTTCAGGACCAGGGAAACATCTGGGTCATTCAGGAGACTCTGTCATGGTGCCAAGAGATGTGGGAGGAGAAGCTCAAGATAAATTGAGGTGTGGCTAAAATAGGTGAGAACAGTAAAGGAGTGTGTCCTGAGCTGGTACCCAGCAGCAGGACTGACGGTCAGCTGTGGGAATGCAAGTAGTCATTCACTCTCCTTAAGAAGTGGGGGGCCTGAACCTGCTTTGGATACAAGGAGGAGCCCGAAAAGGGATAAAGATATATGAGATGGCCTGTGTACAAGCAAAGGTGAATTGAATAAAAGATTCTACAGGACAGAACCCTGTCTCACTAGACTTTATCTCCCTCCAGCATCTTCCATCTTGCTTTATGCCACAAAGAAGTGAATTGGATGGTGAGGGAATGAATCCCTTGGCTCACACTGGGCATCTTGTCTTGGATAAGAGGTTGGGAAAGTCTACCAGTTAGCTGGATCCTGTTTAATTCAGTTTGTTCCATTATTTCAGTTTACTGCAATGAATATGAGTGACATTCCACCAAATATCTGATCTTGGTAACTGCTTAATGAAAATGAACAAGTTGAAGTCATTTATTAAACAAACTCAATTTGATTTTATTTAAGTCTCCAACATTTTAAAAAGTTCTACTTAAACGGGAAGCTGATATGTTTAAAACTAATATGTATCTGAGGTTGAATCAGACAATAACCCCAAATGGAAGGTGAATGCTTATTTTTAAAGTACAAATATAGAATTTATTCTTTTCACTAATAATATTACTAATTGGAATCTCAGAAAACCGAAATTGTTTTCTTCAAGGGAGGGACAAAAAAAACCAGAAAACATTATTTAGCTCTAGAAAACAGTTCTTTGTATCCTATTTTATGTTTTAAAGAACAAAATTGAGGTGAAAGCTCCAGGGTCCACTTTAGGAAGTCACTTCACTGGAGACATGTGCATGAAGAACCTGGGCTTTTCCAGAATTATTCATGTAAAACATTACTGCACACTTGCTACATGACATCACCATGGACTAGGTTCAGAGCCACAAAGATGAATATGAGAAGGTTCTCATCCTCAAGGATTCTAGCAGGTGAGAACTTAGAACAATCAGAAAATACATTTCTTAAAAGACTGAATTTTGCCCTTTAAATACATTTTTTATAAAAACCATCTTAATCTCAGAAATACCATATAAAAAGCTTCTTTGATCAAAATCTAAGGGATCCAAATGAACAATTTTGTGCAATGAAACATCGAGGAAAGAAATATCTTTTCTTAAAAGAATGATGTACTTTCACGATCCTAATGATTCAGTTTTACCTGGCTTTAAAAGCATGACATTTAGCCCGGCACAGTGGCAAATGCCTGTAATCCCAGCACCTGGGGAGGCTGAGGCAGAAGGATTGTGAATTCAAAATGAGCTTCAGCAATTTATCATGGCCCTGAGCAAATTAGTGAGACTCTGTCTTAAACTAAAATAAAATTCAAAAAATAAAAATAAATCAGGCTGGGGATGTGACTCAGTGGTTAAGCAACCTGATGTTCAATTCCCGGTATCAAAAAAAAAGTAACTTAAAAAAAAAACCCAAAACATGACATTTGTGGTTTTCTTGTCTCTTCTCACTAGGAAAGTAAAAACAAAACAAAATAAAACAAAACAAAACCACCACCAACCAAATACCACCAGTTCATGGACACGTGTTACATGAGCATTTGCCACATGGGATTCATACCGTGTGTATTTTGGTACATGCAAGGAATTGGATGCTACCATGCAATGGGGAAGGCTTGGTGGGCACAAGGGATATAAGTGATCTGCATTTCAGAGGCACAGAGACTATGTCTTGGAAGGTGGGAGAACAGGAACAAAGTCAGTGTTTGGAATGGGGAGTGACAGGCAGGATTCAGAAATACCATATAAAAAGCTTCAGACAAATGGTAGGGGGAAAAATCAAGGAAAATGCCATGAAGGAAAATGTCTACCTTGGGTCTTGAAGCACAGGAAGACATTGGGTAAGAAGAAACATGTTCTGGGTGGAGAGAATTGAGTAACAGCTGGCAAAGAGATAAGAATGTATATGGTGATCTCAGAGACTGCACAGGAGAGTGAAGAACACACAAAAATGAGGCCAGTTGAATGTTGGGTTGAGATTTCAAGATTTAGTAATAAATCTGTATGGATCAATGTCCCAGGACCTTATGGTCAGTGTTGTGTATCTGGGAAATAACTTCATGGAGGCAGAAATCTGTCTGTGCCTTTGAACTCTAGTGAAGGAAGCTTAGCCTGAGGGAAGCCACAACCACTCCTCTATGAATATCACTAATTATTTGTAAAACTAAAATGCTCTTGGATGCATTGGACATTTATGACTAGTCTGTAGCCACCTTATGTGCCCTGGGGCTCAAGAACTATTGCAAGTTTGCATTATTCTTATTTTGGAGTAGGTGGACATTTGGAAACAACAGTGCAGATAACCCTTATTCTATTGTGCAAAAATAAATATATATATATATTGAACTAATATGATCTGAGTGCAAAACAGTTTGGCTGCTTATAATTTTACACTCATCTGGTGTCATTAAAAAGTGAACCAATGTATAGAAAATTTATATCAAAAATTACCTGCAAATTTTTTTCCTGAAGGGATTAAAGGGTTATCAAAATTTGTTAAATTTTAGAAACTAAACATTTTAAACCAATAGTTCCCAAAGAGATGTTCATCATTTTCTATCATTTAGAATATAAGTCTTAAAATAGAAAGAAGTGACTGTGGTGAAATATGAGTCTGTAATTCCCTGTATAGAATGACAAATGACTTGCAATTTAAAACATTTCATGAATACTTGTTACTTTCAAGGATCCATCTCACATCTACTATAATTAAAATCATTGATTTCAAGGAAGTTTTTCTTCCTGCTCTCTAACCTTGACAGGTGCAAATCTTAAAAAACTAATACCTTATCCAAAATATCCAGAATACACAGAGGGATCTTTGACTTTTTCCTGGAATGTGTCACTAGAATGCCATATACTGGCTTTCTCAGTATCTACTTACCTTCTAGCTTCAGTTAAGACTCAGTTTTAGAAGAGTAAGACAGGATTTAACATGTAAGGAATGATATCTTGCTGTTTAGTAGGAGTGGTATTGAGTCTGTGGCTCTGATTCCTTGACAGGAATTTTGACTTTCTGCCACCTCATGACATTTAAATATCAATTGGACAACTTGGAAAATATCACAAGGCTTGTAACTATAATGTGTGCATCTTAACCAAAGACTAATTCTTGGGTACAGAAACAATTCAGGAACAAATACATGGTAAACACAAATCAAAGTCAGGGCTTACATTAGATCACTATACAAAGGAGGAATTATGTGAACATGCAAACATTTCAAACATTCATGACTCAATTGCTGAGTTAAAATATGACATAACCACTAAGCATAAAGAAAATTTACTCATGGTCTTTCAGGAGGGTCAATAAATTTACAGTCCTAGAGGCAGTTACTGGTGGTACAGTTTCTTCATTGGCACCTACAGTGCCCCAAGGCCACTGCCACCCCCTGACATGTCTCAGTGGTCTCAGGAAAGACAGGGATAAGCCAAGTCCTCGCTGTAGAGCCAGTAGCTGTCAGGGAAAAGCTATAGGCTATAGTTGGCCACACTGATAAAACCCCCAAGTGTTAGACCAAAAATTAATGACTCAATGTTTACAAGAAACTGTTGAAGTTATTTTCCTATATATACAGTGACATTTTGGTTTTGCATAAAATCTCTGATACTTTTCTCACTTTTCTTAAATTCATCCCTATGACTTGATATAAACTTTTTGAGTGGGTAATTTCTACTTAAAAAATACCACTAAATTTTTAGGTGAGTCAGGAACAGTTTTTAATCCTTATCTTTAAGAGCATTAAATATGCATCCAAAATTAGAATACATACATTTTCACATTGACTTCACATCTTATGAACTGATTAACAATTATAGATTTTGAAAAATAAGAACATGTAAAGGGTTTACCAAAACCTCTGGGAAAATATAGAAACAAATTTTTTGAAAAACAAACAACAAAAATGGATTCAAGAGTCAATCAAAAATTTTCTTTGCATCTGATTTATAATATATTCTGTCTACATTCTACATTCTGCTCATTTTCTCAGTGGATGTTAGAGGGTTTGGTTTTTTTTGCCTTTTTGTTTAAAATTTTATGCTTCACACTTAAAAAGGTATTTCTACAGCACAACAATTGGACCATTCTAAACAGTTTCAATTTAGAGGAAAGGAAACAAATCCATAATTTGTTTAAATAAAGAGGGAATTTGGAGAGACAGCATTGTATTTGTATGTGTGTGTATGTGTGCCTCTGTCACGGAAACAATAATGATGTGATGAATTCTAGTTTCCTTGGAAACAGCACGGCCAAAGCAAATTGTGTATTCATAGTAGGATGCAGACCTCTTTAGAAACATAGCAGTATGGCACTGAGTATATTTTCCAGTAAGAAATTCAAGATAATTTTGCCTGTAGAAAGCCTAGTTTTATTCACAGATCCTGGGTTTTTCGGACCAACTCTATTTATGTTTTGCTGAAAGGAAAGGAGCCATTTACATTCATTTAACATGCCTCCATTCATTCACGAACATTTGTGGACTATTCTGGGCCACCGCAGGCATAGGCAATACTCCAAGGAATTGCTCGCTCCCTGTGAGGGGCGGACCCACCATGGCATGGTAAAGTGCAGGGAAATCTCCACAGTCTTGAGACATAAGAAGGTTTAACAAGGCGAATTTTAAAAACCAAAAGAAATGTAGGAACAAGGCCAATCTGGAAACAGGTTGAAATGTATTCTTGAGGATTTGAGGGGATATAAAGGTAAAAAAATCAATTGGAAAACTTGTGCTATCACTAAAATATTATTTACAATTACAATAACCTACTGCTTTTATTGAAAATAAATGGATGTGATTTCTAATGACAAAGTCGCTTTGTGATTGGAAGGATGCAACTGCATGAGGAGCTGGGCCCAGGAGGCATGCCTGGCTTGTATTCTGGCTCTCTCTTGGAAAGAGAGCCCAGGGCTTCCCAAGGCAGTGTGTTTTTCTCCTTGGCCACTGCTGTTGAAGTACAAACAGCCCTGACATTTTGCAGAACACATCCAGCTCCTCCCCAAAGCCACCTGGACACTGCCCTGCTCCTCATTGTGCGCTATGAATTTTCTCCAGGGAACTGTGGCCAGAGGAAGGGTGGCAAGCGAGATGTCTGTCTACTCCACTGCCTAGAACCATAACAGGCTAAAGTTCAAATCGGTAATTTTACAACTAAAGGAATACTGACTCATCCTGGAAAGATGCTTCCACACATTAAAGTTTGGGCCCCAAGCTCCAGAGTTTCATTCATTCCAGGATCCACCCATTCTGTTCTTTTTATAGGAAATTGGGAAGATGCTAGCTTCTCCAGCATCTGTACTAACGTTGGTTTGATGTGAACTCAGTGACTTGCACAAAGAAATATTTGAAATTATGATCAACAAGCCCATACAACTGGCACTCAAAGGTCATGCAGGTAAATTCAGTAACTGACGTGCTGCAGGGGTGGGGGTAGATGTCCGGAAGGTAGAGGGCCTACCCGGTTGCTTTCGCTCTTTGAACGGTCATTCTTCGCCTTAGCTGTCTTTTCTGCAAGTTTCTTCTGCCTTTGAGGACCTCTTCCAAAGAAAATGTAGTTGACAAAGGCATACTCCAGAAGGGCCAGGAACACAAAGACAAAGCAGCCCATCAGGTACATGTCAATGGCTTTGACGTAGGGAATTTTGGGCAAAGTTTCCCGAAGGTGCGTGTTGATGGTTGTCATCGTCAGCACAGTTGTGATCCCTAGGAAACAAACAGAACTGTGAGTGGTTGTGGCTTTGCTGCACTGGTCTTCCCTTTTCACTTCCTTTTTATATTTTCTTAAGTAGCTGAAAGCATTTGGAGAACTTGACTGAATGTTACCAGGTGACTGGAACCAATAGTGCTTGCAGTGTGTCATGGGGAACACCATGTCACACTTCATAACAGCAGGGCAGCATTTCTACTCTGGGGAAGTGAGACCATGTGGGGGCATTGCCTCCAACACACCCTACCAATAAGGAGAAGGATAGATATGTAGGAGAGCTATGAAGAAGGTACTCCTTATGAATGTTCAAAGAAATGGAAAGCATCCAGAATTCACCATGAAGCTAGTAAGCGTCTTGATAAGAAAGCTCCAGGAAGAAGAATGAATAGGAGGTGGTCAATGGTTGGAGATATGAGATAATGCTTGTCAGAAGAAATAAATTCCAACTTTAGTGCTAATTGGAAGCAAGAGGAAAGAGAATTTTTTTTTTTTGTCATTAAGGATGACATCAGTTCTCAGCTCAAAGATAAGAAAGCAGTCAGGACAAAGTTTCTGAGGATTGAACATTGCACAGTCATTTATTTCCTTCCTTAACCAAGAGTCTGTACTATACATAACCTGCTCAGGAAATGTTTGTTTATTTCAAGGGAAAATGGTGTTGTTCATATTACAGAATCTTGTCATACTCAGTGACAACTGATCAAGTCTTTTAATTTTTTTTTGTCATTTTGCTAAATTCTTTATCTACATAAAGAATTATATATGTATAGTGTGTGAATGATCTCATTACTTCCCTAATGGAACTCAGTTTAGTCTTTAAACAGAAGAGCCATATTTTGCAATTTTCCCTCACATGGTGATAGACTTTTTCACCCTCTCTAACCTAAAAATTAACTGTTGTACCTGAGGTGAAACACAGTGCAAGCCCAATAGGTCAGCACTCCTAAGATACAAGTTCTGGGTCACAGCCCAGCCACTCTACACACAGCCAACTCGCCAGCAGAGGGTTCAAATTTGTTAAACATCTGAGTTTGAAGCCCTCTGGATTACTATCCCATCTTCAGAGGCATGAATTCTCAGCCTCTGTGTCCCATGTGAGGATCTCGAGACTCAGAGCTCAGTTCGCCTGTGCAGAGCTGAACTTCAGGGAAGAGAGCCAAGTTCTTATCTCCAACACATTGTCTCCACTGAGCTCTGAACTGCTACTAACAGCAGAGAAGAGAACTGAAGAATGGGGAAGCTATTTTTATGTGTAACTGCAAACCACGATTGCTTATGGAATGTATGGAAATCTAAGATGTTAGAATATTTTAAGAGTTTCCTTAATATCACATTCATGTGCACCTGGGAGACTTTTTAAAATCTGAACATGGCAATGGGATAATTACAGTTTACAAATAAATGAAAAAAAAAACCATGCAAATGCTACAAAATTAAGCATTCTTGACATTATTCAAAATTTTTGTAATGTTGCTGCTGCTACTATTTTTTTCTCCTTCCAAATGGATTTGGGAAGCCTGAATGTGTTGCTTTAATTGGTATTCTGCCTCTCTAGCTGACAATTTTGAATGGGAATGTGTACACAGGCCTCAGTAGATGTCTCCAGGAAATGGGCTGAAAACTTAGGTGAGGACAAGTCAACATATCTCACAGGCTCTAAGCCTGGTCAATGAGATCCTGAAGAGTGTGGGCTGGGCCCTGGCCCTAGGTCCATCAGCACAGGCTCAAGGAATACCTTAATAAGATTCTGTAGTGAATGGTTGCTATAGTTTGGGTATGGCTTGATTATAACCACCCCTAAAGTTTCATGTGTTGAAAGCTTGGTCCCCCCCCCCCATGGCACTGTTGAGAAATGATGGAACCTTTAAGGGGTGGGGCCTTATGGAAGTTTGTTAGGTGGTTGGGGCACTGACTTCAGAAGGGGTTAAGTAGTTCTCATGCACACAGTTCTTGAGAGAGTAGGTCATTATAAAAGGGCAAAACTGACTCCTCCCTGTTTTCTGGCTTCCTTAATGGCCATGTGACCTCTTCCTCTCATATGCACCACCACCATGATGCCATCAACCATGTGAAGTTGTCAAGGTAATCTTCATCAGGGCTAAGCAGAAGTTGGTGCCATGCTTTTAACATTTACTAAACAGTGAGCTAAATAAATATCTGTTCTTCATATATTACTCAGCCTCAGGTATTTTGGTATAGCAATGGAAAATGAACTAACAGTTCTTCTGACTTTCCAGTTGAGGTTCATATGAACTCTCAGTTTGCATTTGCAAATTTCTTCATCTGTTTTACTTGCTATCTAAGATATTGTGGAGAGTAAGGTACTATAGTGGTTTACAGCATGGAGAACAGAGCGATATGGCTCAGAACCAAAGTCCAACTCCAACTCAATTTTATCAGTTGCTATTGAGAAGTCTAAAGACAATGTCTTAAAAGCATTGGTTATGTGCTAATAAATGGTAACTGGCATTAATACTAACAACATTTCAGAAAACAAGCATTCAGTGTCTTCTAGGTTTCCTGGACTTAAACTACTTTCTAGGGAGACACAATTGACTGAAGCACTGGCTGGGTGGTAGTGGCTTTCATGTTCTTTGCACATTCACCAGGCCATTATGATTTTTCTACTAATTGTTAGCCTCAATTTATTTCTCATTTAGATTATGCTAATGAAATACTATATTTCAAAAGCTGCATTTATAAAGATAACTATGAAATAAAAGTAGCATTTATGAGCATCATATAATCAAAACATTTTATTTCTCTTTCTTTTGATCCAAATAATGTGGCCTAAAAGGTGGTGGAATATGATGGACATCATAGCCCTAACTTTATGTATGACTGCATATATGTTGTGATTCTATACAACTTACAACTAGAGAATTGATATGTTATCCTCTATCAATGTACAATGAATCAAATTGCACTCTGTTATCATGTAAGCCTAAATAGAATAAATAAATAAATATGAAAAAAAATTACTCATAAAAAAAAAATAATGTGGCCTAAATTATACTACTGTACATTTCCACTCTTAAAAGACAGACACTGTTATTTTGGGATCACTGGACTTCAGGGTTTTGAGGGAGACCCTCTAGTAAAAAGGTTATACAGTGTGGTAGTTGCTAACACTATCAGTTCAATGTCTCTGGGGGTCAGACCCTGGATAACAGAAGCATAAAGTACTACAATGTACAGAGCAGCTGAGCACAGCTGGAAACACTGGAATAGGCCTCCAGTCTGCTCCTCACCCCCACCTATCAGTTTTAGGTCCTGCAGTACCTGGAGTCCAAGGGGAAACATTCCATAGAGGTCTTTGCTAAGCACCCCTCTGTCTGTGCAGACGCTGCACTGTCATGACCTCATTTGGAAATGAGATGTGTTTACTACAGTGCAGCCCTCTGGGATGAGTGCAATCAGCACTCCAAGTATTTCAAAGAGTGTGAAGCGAGATAAGATACAGGGAGGACATGGGAGAATGGAGATTTCTCCAACACAAACCCCTAACCATGGCCATATCCTCTTATGGAGGGATCCTTCAATAATAATAATAATGCTTGCTTAGCTTTATTTTTCCTTAAAAAATACATGGTGTTTACAATGTAGTAGACCAAATAACTCTTCCATGTTGTGTTTATTGGCACATTAGGAATTAGAGTAGTCCTCCTTCATCCACAAAGGATATATTCCAAGACCAACAGTGGATGCCTGAAGTGATGGATAGTGCTGACCTCTGTGTTTTTCCTATATGTACACACCTATGGCAATGTTTTAATTTATAAGTCAAGCACACGAAGAGATTAGCTACAACAGTAATAAAAGAGAACAATTATAACAATATGTTGTAATAAAAGTTATTTAAAACATGAATTGTTTATTTCTGGAATTTAATATTTTCAAATCACAGTTGATGTGGCTAACCAAGACTACAGAAAGGGAAAACATAGGTAAGGGGGTACAGGGGCACCTGCAGTTGTCACAGGAGAGGCCCTAGAGTTAGAATAACTAGACTGACTTCTCTCTTCTGACTCTTAGTAATTTTGTGACTTCATATTCCTGCTCTGTAAAATGGGAGCAATTAGAATGCCTCTGCTGCAATGGATCTTCTGCAGAATAGGTGACTATACTAATGGACTTAGCAGAAAATACAACACTAATGCATTTGATAAGTTTCAGCCTTATCTTTGCTGCTGTTGTTTGATGATGATGATGATGATGATGATGATGATATTATTCTATGTTCATGACCTTATGACATACTTTCTTTAGCCAATTGGGTTAGCTAATAACTGCAGACAGATTTAAGATAGGCCTCATGCTGGTGGGAGGGACAGAGGGGATAAGTGTGCTGTCCAAAGCTGATAGCAGGACCTGGACCTGTTGGACGCTTGCCTGAAAGACCCTGCGGCACTGAGATCATGGCTGTTGTGTTGACCTCTGCGCCTCAGATTAATGACTCATAAATGCCTACTCACTCTTGCCTCTCAGCCTGCCTCTCCGATCTCTACCCTGGAGGAACCTGGTAGTACTATAGGGGTGAAATCTTAGAAGCTCCATCCAGAACATTTCTTCCTCCCCGCAAAGCCACAGAGACATGATTTAGGCCTGAAATAATAATGCTGTGTCAAGAAAAAGTAGAATCTACTGTCATATATCATAATGAGGTTGAGTTGATTACAATCCATTTTGGATAGATTACCTGTTTTATCTGTTTCATATGGTGGAAGACAATATTTTACAAGTAAGAAGGTATAGAATTTGTGGTGGCTGGGAAACTTAGAGATTGACACTTTCAGTACACCTCACCTCTGATGATGCCAGATAATTGTGGCTCTTTGGTGCTCATGTTTCCCTAATGTGTGCAGTTAATGACAAAATTCCTACAGAGATTCACTCTGAAGCTAGGGAAGTTTCAACTTCAGCTTTCTACTTGCACAGGCCTCTTCTAGGTCCAGGGAGGAGTCCCAGCAATCTTGCATTTACATGTTTTGAATTGTTTTTCTTAAAAGGAGCAACCTAAAATTGTATAAGCAAAGGGTTCCACAAAATTTGGATCTGCTCCTACTAATTCACTGTATCTCTGACTTTTGCAAATGAGAAAAATGAAAATAGTTTAAAAAGATTAATCTAGAAATATTAAAATGAAAAACAAGTAAAATCTACATAAGACTGAGGTTACAGTGCAATCTCTTCAGGCTGTGGCGAAATATCAGAAAATTTTAAAAGAGAGTTTTGCTTGCCATACTCATTAGAAATACATAAAAATTCATGCAAGGTTTTTCTTAGTTTTTTGATACATTATTGTTAAAGGTTTTTTTTTTTAATTCATCTAAACACCTGTAGGAATAACCACCAGAATTTTTTTCCTCAAACTATATATATTTATGTGCTCTTTCCTGGAGACAAAGTCTAATCTTCAAGACAACTTCAAGACAAGACACACACACACACACACACACATACATGCTCTTAGCAAAAAAATGATAATCAATGTAAGGTCCTGGGGAATGTTGATAAACAGGAAAATGAATGCAAGATGGAAAATTTGAACCCAGAATTTTTATGCTTTTCTGTTAGCTACTTTACCAGCAAGAGTGTTGATAATGCTTTTCCACCAATTGTTTAAAGTACTCTTGTTAATTTCATTTTCAGGAATTAAATCCAATCCCACCAAAGGAATGAATGGACTGGAGACTGCTCATCAGCTCTGTACTTACCTAAAATGTATTCAAATATTTATTTTGTTCATGAAGTTTCATAATAATTAGCTGAGTAGAGAATACTTCTGAAAATGTAAGGCTTCTCTTAAAAAAAATCAATATTAAAAAATAATATTGGAACCTCTAAGATATATTGTACATCAGCTAATATTCCAGGTGCCAAATAACCAAGGATCAAAAAAGATCACTAAGATTCTTGAGAACCACTCAGAATCTAATTGGCTATTCTAATGCTTATTAAATTGTGTAATTCCAATTATATGCTATAGTATTTGACTATTTTTCTTACTTAAAAAAGAATACACAATTAATCAAGTCTGCTTTCTGGGCCATGGAATAATTTTGAGCAGGAGATGTTAATCCTAGCTTT
The DNA here is from genome assembly GCA_028644305.1 of Xerus rutilus. Lineage (NCBI taxonomy): Eukaryota > Metazoa > Chordata > Mammalia > Rodentia > Sciuridae > Xerus > Xerus rutilus. Next base: position 111,892,754 of record CM053401.1, on the reverse strand, counting down.
AAAATTAGTGTCAAAAATAGTTGTATTATGCAAATATTCTGCAAGCATATTTTCCCTTTCATGGGCATGGAAATTCACATTTGAGCCTGATAATTAAATTAACACATCAAGGGAATCGTGCGTGAAATTAGTGTTTCAAGATAAAAAAAAGTAACTAACTGTATGGGCAAGACTGGTGTCAGGATGTCAAAAAGTCGTCACTGCACTATAGCCTCTCCCTTAATACCGTAATGACACGGTCACTTCACACTTTAGATACTGGTTAAAAGCAGCACATACCGAGGGCAACTCGAGCTGCAGATGCGTCATAGTTAATCCAGAAAGACACCCATGAGAGGATCGTGATCAGTATAGAGGGCATGTAAGTCTGAAGAATGAAGTATCCAATGTTTCTCTTCAGCCGAAAACTCAGTGAGAGTCGAGGATAGGCACCTGTAGTAAACAGACAAGGATATTATGCTGGTGAAGAGACAAAACAGACATGGGTTTGCTTTGACTTCCGTGGGTCAACACCATGCATCAGGAAAGACCAAGGACTGAGGGTCAATCCACAACCTCCGGCTGTGCTTCTGTCTGCCCGAAGGTATTTATAGAAGTGAGAGGGGAATACATTTTAGTTTATTTTTAAAGATAATAATGAGGATATTCTTCTAAGGCTAAATGCTCAGCTGAGAACTGTCCCTGGGAAAACTTTGGGGAAGTTTTTAACTTAGAATACAGAATAATGCCAAATATCTTGTTTATTTTTTCATGGATGACTGTCCCCTTCTCATCTATTGTTGACGAGGGAGATTCAACTTAAGGCTTTATTGGGCAAAACAACTTCTATCAGTCATCCAGAGGACTCTGAGCATAGGCACTGGAGTCACTGACCCGAGACCAACTGAGGTAGCTCAAGGACACCCTGAGGACTGGAGTGGAAGAGAAGTTCAGTTCCACGTAGAGCAACAATGTACACTGACATGTTCTGCTCTGGCCACAGAAAAGGCACTAAGGAGCTCCTCAGAGAAATACTTGTCCATTTTCTTATTCTTTTCTCTTTCTTTTGGGGGATGCTAGGGATTAAAGCCAGGGCCTTGCACATGCTGGGCAAGCACTCTACCACTGAGCTACATCCCTAACCTCCTCCCATTTTCTTATATGCAGAATCCAGCAGTAAATCTCAGGTGTTTACATTCAGCTAGCACATCTTGGAATCCTACATTACCACCATTATAGAGTGAGAAGATAGCCCATTTGGGATGTCACGTATAGTGTTATATTTGTCTTTTATCTCCTGGATTCTAACAAAACTGTTTGAAGGTCTATTCATGAAAACTCAGTGGCTTTCTCCAACTACCAACTTTCTTGACACCCGTTCCTCCTTCACTATGGGTGGTCCCCTTTTCCTGAGATTGCCTCTACCCTAAGCTTCAGGAGACCTTGCCTTTCTTATCCCTTCTGTAAGACTGACAGATTCCTATTTTCCTCCTGCCCCCAAATACATGCATTTTCCAGAAGTTATTCCATGTCCTTATCTGTGTTTGTCACGGCATTCTTTTCATTAGCAGTCTGATTCACTCATATAACTATTACCTTTATGTAGAAGATGAATGGTTTTGTACCCTGGCTTCCTATTTTATTATCATCCACACTTTCAGTCAGGATTATATGAAAGAGGAAAGAAATCACCTAATAAACTTAACACAAAGTTTAATGACTTGGGGAATTTCTTCCAGTCTTTTCTTGCGTGTGTTTATGTGTGTGTGTGTGTGTGTGTGTGCAGTTTCTTCTGCAAGGCTCTGGTCACATGCATGTATCACATTGTCATTATCACATAAATATTTTCATGGCTGTCACAATTTGTGTGTAAACACAATTTCAAATTTTTCATCAAATGTATGCATATGAAATCTATAGTTTATAAATACCAATTCCTCAATGCTATAGATTCAGGTGATTTCCATTTTTATAAAACCATAATATCTATGAACAGAGCTCTTTTGATACATTTAGACTTATTTCCTTAGGATGAAGCCAAAAGATGACTTTCTAAGCCAGAGTTTAAGGTTTTTACATATACTATTGAATTTCTTTGCAAAAGAATCATACCAATGTACACTGCCACTATCAGCACTTTATAAAAGCACCTATCTTGCCTTGGAAACATGTCAATAATGTACATCTCTTACCTTTTACTAATTCTCAGGAGAAACAAATGTGTCCCTTTGATTAACTTCTTCAAATATTTTGCTTGTCTTCAGTATTTAATCTTACATCTCATAATTAATGTTTCTCATTTCTTTTTCCTTACTGTTTTTACCTTTTTACTTAGTTTTTCATATACTAATCCATACTTATATCATCTGCAAGTATTTTCCCAGTTGTTCATTTTAAAACTTAAAACAGTTTTAAGTGGAGGCCATCTAGATGCTTAAATTTTTGCATGTAATTGCATCTATCCATTTCACTTCTTTTCTTGTGATTTTTAAAACTTGTTCTTAGGTTTATATAAATTCACAACAGAAATCTATCCACAAACCTATTTTGAGGGTTGGCAATTATCAGTTTGACACAAGATAAAATATAGAGTACATTTTTGTTCCATAAGCAACCAATGTTTTCAAACACCACTAATGGAATAAAGCTTCCTTCTTCATGGATTTAGTACAGCTCTATTGTTCTACATTCCATTCCATGTAAACATGCAACAGTAGCATGATGTGCTATTTGAGAACCTTTACCACAGGTCTTGCCATTTCTAGGCCTCTAACTCTGCCCCATCCATACATTTCAGAAGCACAGCATTGACACACACTGTCATCCCAGACTAAAAAATAACTGTAGATCTTCTCTCTGCTGATTCAAACTCATTGTTCTTAAAATAATGTCTTCTCTTATCCATATTTCAAGGCCTTGATCAAATGCTACATCTTCCACGATTGCTTTCTTCCTCCTCCCTCCAAATGTAAATGATCACTTTCTTGAATTATTTTCTTTCTTATTAAAAATACAATTATAGCCAGGCTGGCTGGCACATGCCTGTAATCTTAGCCCTTTGGGAGGTGGAAGCAGGAGAATCGTGAGTTCAAAGCCAGCCTCAGCAACGGCAAGGCGTTAAGCAACTTATGTAGACCCTGACTCTACATAAAACACAAAATAAGGTTGGAGATCTGGCTCAGTGGTGGAGTGCCCCTGAGTTCAATCTCTGGTACCAAAACAAACAAACAAAAGTATAATTATTATTGTATACCATGGTAGAATCTTTCTTAGTAAGCTGTACAGTCCCCAGGGCTGAATTTGTGAAATACTATATTTTTTCACATGCTGCAACATCTAGGTAAATGCCTAAACTATGACAGGTTATGAATTAATACACTCATCTACTAAAAGAATAAAAATAGTAGTATTTAGTTTATTTATGTGACTCTTTAGTTGAGTCTTTTAGTTTAGTTTGAGTTTAGTACACAAAATATTCAATATATTTATTGAATCTTAGTGCTTCAATACTTCCTGTCACATTCCATTGGCCAGAGCGAGTCTTATTGCCAATCCTTATATTATCAATGATAATATTTAATGCTCTCCCAGGGAAGGGCAACAAATGTTTTTGAATGACAATGAAATTGACTGTATTTCCCAACTTTCCATTTTCCAAAGTCATGTTTCTTAACACTTTTCAAAGTACATACTCAGTAACACTGTTCCAATGGAAGCCGAACTTGACATCCATGCAATAAAGTACCACTGACACTGTTGGAAAACTTGCCCCTGGAACATGGGGGATAATGACAGACTGCATAGTCAAAATCTATGCAGTAGATGGTTCAAGATCTTTAAGAAGAGAATATTCATCAAAATTCAAAAACATGAATCTGGAAATTTACCATTATACTCATAGCACAGAACTTAGAATTAAGAAAATGTACTATTTTCTTCTGTGTTTGGCAGAAATATTCCACTCGTTAAAAGTAAAATGCCACTTCAAATCAGCAAAAGTTTTAGGTATTCGTCATATACCCCACAGATCCTGTTCCTGATCTAAGGTGGGAAGAGTGAGTAGAGCAAGCAACAAGGAGGAATGAGAGAATAATCAATGCCCTCAACTAGCTCATACACTAACCTGGGAAAGCTGAAATATGTGCTACACTGGGGATACAAACATATCTTGGGGCATGTGAATGAGTGGTTAGGAAAGATACCACTTCTGTGGATGAGCTGCTCATGGTGGGAAAGCATTTCTTCAGGCAAGAAAGGAGAACTTCCAATGTTAAAAACCCAGAAGAGCCGAGAAAGAGAAAGAGAGAGAGAGAGAGAGAGAGAGAGAGTGTGTGTGTGTGTGTGTGTGTGAGAGAGAGAGAGAGAGAGAGAGAGAGAGAGAGAGAGAGAGAGAGGGTAAGCAAGCTCAGAATGTGAGTAAACACCAGAATTGTCAGAGAAATAGATCTATTCTTCTATGCAAAGGCTTTCACTACTTGATACGCATCTTAAAGAGTACATAAAAGTCTTTTTGTATATCTGTTAAAGAACATCCTAGTGCTGGCAAGAAGGAATACTCTGATATATTCTATATCTGTGGGGAAAAAACTCCCAAAAGATCATAGTTAGTGGCTAATAATTTGAACTTGAGAAGAGGTGAGTCAGCTATACATAGACATACCCTTCAAAACAGAAACTCTAAAATTACTACAGACTGCACTAAAGCCCTAATGCCTGTGTAGCAATGCAGATATGGCCAGAACCCCAGTAGATGCTGAGCCAACAGGCAGAGGCACAGCCCCTAAACACAAGAGCATCGTTCCAAGTCAGGGCTTCCTTGGCAAAACCATCTAGTGAAGATGCTGATCTCAACCTTTTCTCCCCAGATTCATTAAAAGTTATGCCAAAAACCAGGCTCTGGATCTCTAATCCAGTCTAAATTTATATCACTCTCTAGGCATTAATATTTTTGAAGACTTATTAAAAATGTGCACAATGAGCATCATGCCAGCTTTGCAGAGTGATAAGAGTCACTCCAGTGTATCTGTAAAGTAAGAAGTTGACATTTTAGCAACTGCTGCAGAGCTAACCTATGCACACATGCCTCTTTCTCATCAAGGCAGCAGCTGTGGGGCTCTCCCCTATTGCCTAGGAAGCTCTCAGTGTCAGTCTAGGATCTTTTATCATGCTGTCTTATTCATTAATAATCTACTCTATAATACAGCCTAAAATTAATAAATAGTGCTACTGATTTTCTCATTGCCATTACTAGTCACTTTATTGTATATTGAGAAAAATCTGTGAAGGAAAAGAAATATATGAAATAGATGGGGAAGGGAGGGAGGGAGAGGGAGAGAGAGAGAGAGATATCACCCTGCACACAGAATTAGAGCTAAAACACATCTCAGGCAGGCAGGGTATGTCCTTTTGATCCTCCACAGTAAAGACCAGAGTGCTGAACTACATGATATTCCAACAAAGAAAAAGGTGTTTGAACAACCCAGCCTCGTGCTCTATTTGGGATATTCCTGTTTGGGAGGCTGACCATCCTCTTACACACTGTTTCCTTGCTTATAAAATGCTGAGTCAACAGGCAGAGAGGCACAGCCCCTTGAACACAAGTCGTTCCAAGTCAGGGCTTCTTCTTAGACCCTGTGTTTCCTTGCATGTAAAATCAAGGCAAGAATTCAATGAATGACAAAAGAAAGAAATAGATAAGTTATAATTTATCAAAATTAAAAACTTTTATGTTGCAAAGGATACCAACAAGAAAGTAAAAAAAAAACAACCCACAGAATAGAAAGAAAATATTTGCAAATCATACATCTGATAAACTGCATATAGAATACATTAAAAATGCTTACAAAAAAGATAAACTAAAAAATGGAAAAGAGCTTGGAATATATATTTTTCCAAAGAAGATAGATAAATGGTTGAACAGATACTTCTCCAAAGAAGATATATGAAAGGCCAATAAACACATGAAAAGAAACCCAATATTATTATTCATTAGGGAAATGGAAAGTAAAATCACAATAAGATATCCCATCATACCCATTAGGATTGCTACAATCAAAAAGACAGATATGTGTTGGTGAGTATGTGAAGAAATTAGATCTCTCAGATGCTGCTGTTGGGAATATGAAAGGGTACCATCTCTTCAGATTACAGCCTGACAGTTCCTCAAAGGGTTATAGTGTCATATGACCTAGTAATTCCACACCAAAGTACGAGTTCATTTCCTGAAATTCCTACCAGCTTAAAAAAAAATGCAAACAACCCAAATGTTCACTAACTGATAAATGGATAAACAAAATGTGGGGTATTCATACAATGGACTATATTATTCAGCCATAGAAAAGAATGAAGGACTAGTTTTTACAATGTCATGAATGAAATTTGAAATTATCATGCTAAGTGAAATAAGCCAGTCACAAAGACTAAGTAACATGATTCCATTTATAGGAAATGTGTATAATAGGCCAGTCCACAGAAACAAACTAGATTAATGTGGGGGAAGCAGGTTAAGGGACATGCCTGCTATAAAGGTTACACCGTTTCCTTTCAGAGTGATAAAAATATCCTAAAATTTACTGTGGTCACGGTTGCAAAGCTGTAAATACACTAACCAGTATTCATTTATATATTTTTAAATGAGTAAATTATTTATTATGTAAATTATATCTCAGTAAATCTGTTATAAAGAAAAATACCTACTATATACTATTGGCAATCATTGGGCTTAATTCATATCAAGTATGATATGAATTATATATTATCTAGTCAAAAATTGAAATCATGCATTAAAAATGCACCTTTCTTCTTCCTTTTCTTTTCTTCCTTCTTTGGTAACTTCTGTGTTCAGAATTCTGTAATCAATGTGTTCTCATCGTTGAACATATTTTAAATATATGGAGGTCTTAAAGGCAACTCCAGAATATTAAGGCAGATAAGAATTATTTTTTGTGAAGATGTAGGGCAATGAATTTTCTTCCAAATCTGTCCTCTGTAGTGAGACATGTGTCAGGAGCTCTTAAATTGATTTCACAGCAACAAGTTGAGATAGTAAAACTTTTTTTTTTTTCGCAGTGGGAAGCAGCATGATCTGGGTCTACCATTTTGGATAAAGGGATTAGAGGCAGTATCTAGCTAGGAGGCATGGGTGAGTGGTATCTAAGGATCTTCCAACAAAACAAAATAGGGAAAAATAGGAGAAAAGAATGGATTTATCTATAGAATTTGAGGTTAAAATAAATTATAAATAAGATACAAATGGTTATTTTGTCTTTTACTATTTAATACCTAATCCATGCCTATAACATCTTTCTTTATAGGTCCAATGGGCAACAATTTGACCACAAAACTTTAGTTTAGTATTCCTGAATGGTCTATTAAAGAGAAATTTAAGTTCATGAATTAATGGTACGATATATGGACTTTAAAAAATACATAATTTTCCATAGTCACTAGTATATAAGCAAAAGCAGCATTTTGGAAATTGATTTTCAAAGATTAGAAAATTCATATCTTTTAACTGAAATGCTTCATCATCATTCATTTTGGACTCTTCTTTGCCTTTCTTCTAGTCTTGGCCAAAGTATTTTGAAACAAAGTCAGAATATATTATTATCCAAACATACAACAGAAAAAAGGAAGAGAAATAGAAATAGCATATAATTAAATAAGCATATTAAAAAATCATACATCACAAACTTTGCTAGTCTGCATGTCGCACATTCTGAGTCAGTACAAAACCCACAGTTCCAAACTGCTGATCCATATGTCCACAGTGATATTTATCAGTTTGATTGCTATCAAAGTATATTTGTTTATATTTGTTGAAATAAATTTAATTCAGTGCTTTTAAAATTTCATTCCTTTACCTGTCTTTTATTCTACTGGTTTGCATACATTTTCATAGCTAGTTACCATTACAACCAAAGACTGATTTCCTGACAATGAGTTTTAAAGTACTTTCCTTAAGAGTACACTATTCTGGATAAATGCTTCCTCTATGTAATATTGTCAGAAAAATACAGAATTAAATGATTCATATTTCCTAAAATGTGGATATTAGAAATTTTAATGTGGATATTAAATTTTCTTCTTTTTCTCCTTTCAAGTATTAATAACCCAATTTAATAAGAATTAGATATTGAAATAACTATAAATTCTTCTGGACAAATAAAGAGGGCCAGAATCAAAGCATACTGGTTAGGTGTTGTGGAATAGATAACTCATACCTAGCTAATCCTCCATATCTCTTGGGGTCTGGTTCCTGAACCCTCACAGGAAAAAAAAATCCATTTACATTCAAATCCCTTACACAACATAGTGTAGTGTGTACACAGAACCTACACACATCCTTTGGTACACTTTAAATCATCTCTAGATTATTACTGATGTCCAATACTGTACTGTAAAGAGAATAATGACAAACCAAATATCTTCGCATGTCCCGCATAAATGTTGTTTTTTTCTGAATATTCTTGATCCTTGGTTAAATTCACAGATGTGGAATCCACAAATATGGGAATGTCTAACTGTATTGGAAATGATTGGGAAACGTGGACAAATTTTAAATACATCTCTTTGAAGTCATGGGATAGAAAACAAATCCGTAAAAAATCTGTACCAAAATCTGGGAAAGGAAACAGAGAGAGGACAGAAATAGCTGTAGCATTAGAAGAGGAAGATGAGAAGCTCAGAAGAGCATCTGATAGATTACAGCAAAAACTGGAGACAGAGGTGATGAAAAAGGGGAGTCACATTAAATCCTTTGTACTTTGGATTAGTTACACTTGTACACAGAGCTTTATTCAAAATGTAAAGATAAAGCAAAAGGACTTACGTACATACAAAGACTAAATCAGAATTATCTTGAGTCCCAGAAAGGAGTGAAGCTTACACTCAATGCCTCTCTCTGAAAGATGTCAGCAAGAAATTCCCAGGGTGAAGCATGAGGAGAAAATAAAATAAAAAATACAGAAAGAAGGATATATAGATGATACAGTAGATTTAACACATGTGTAATTGGAATTATAGGAGAAGAGGAGAGAGAGAATGAAGCAAGTGCAGTATCTGAAATGATGATGACTAATGGTAATCTCAAACTGCTGAGAAATCTCCAGCCAAAGATTCAAGATCCATAAACCCTAAGAAGAATAATTATAGAGAGAACAATGATTTGGGCATTATCATAGTGCCAATGAAAACCAGACAAAGAGAAAAAACATGAAGGCACCTAGAGGGGGAATAAAAATAGATTATTTTCAAAGTAGCACCAATTAGACCTATGAGAAATTTCTCAATGGAAATAATGGAATCTAGGGACAATGAAACAGTATCTTCAAACAGAACATGCCAACATAAATTTCTATCACCAACAAGCACATCTTTCATGAGAAAATCATAGTAGGTCAAACCTGTACAGAGATGAAAAAATAATAATAATAAACAAATAAGATATCTGTTTCCAGGAGATTACATTCTCGAAATGTCCTTCCTTAGGCAGAAGGAACACATTCAGAGAGAATGACTTGGAGAAAAAGGACAGAATAAATAACAAAGACTTACATAATTATGTCTAAATTAACATTTACTGCATTTAACAATAATATTGTGTGGGTTCTGAAGAGCACATAAATTATGATAGAGAATGACAATACCAAATGGAAATTAGAATGAGGAAATACGGAGTAAAAGTACATTCCAGCCCTTACATTGTTTGGGACAAGTAAAAGTTTCATCTCAAAGAAATTATAAAAAATAATAACTATGTTTGAAAGGTCCTTCAATACAAAATCACTGTTTTCTTACCAATATGTAAAACTCAGAAATTACATTTAAAATATTTTACTACTTATAGCATCAGAAAGTATCAAATATCTGGGACAATTTCACAAGAATGTGTAAGATTTGTAAACAGACAACTATAGGATGATATTAAGACAAATTAAAGACCTAAATTAATGGAGAGAAAAAATATGAACAAATTGGAGGAATTATAATTATGTCACTTTTCACTAATGCAGTCCTAATAAAATGCCAAACATATTTACATGAAAATTAGTGATCTATGAAATTTTTAGAGAAATGCAAAAGGCTGAGAATAAATAAGCCATGAATGAACAGAATAAATAAAAAAGAAAAGAAGTATCTGCTCTACTTAAAGTAGATAACACAGCAAGGACCATGATGTACAAAGATGAATAAATAAACCAGCAGCTCAGAACAGAAAGTCCAAATGCATATGTAGACATAAAATTATGACAAAGGTGTTACCTGCAGAGCAATGATGTTTGGGGGAAACAAAATGAAAACTGATCTATACAGCACAGTTTTCACAATAAATAAGTCAATAAATAAATAATAATTTCAGAAGGGCTATAGTTCCAAATGTAAAAGCATGTTTTAGTGACATATATACCTACAATAAAGTTCCATATGCAATGTATAAATAATTCCAATACATTAATAAGAAAACAACAAAGAAGCTTGCTGGGGAATTCACAAAAAAAAGTATCTCCAAAGAGGCTGTCAGGAAAGGAACTTAATCTTACTAGTAATTAGGGAAGTAGAAGTTAAAACCACAAGCTAGTACCCAACCCTCAGCAGACGATGTCCTTGTCAAGCGTTGGCAAGGAGAGAGGCAAAGGGAACTCTCATGCATTACTCACTCTGAGTGTAACTTGGTACGGTCACTTTGGAAAATGGTTTGGCATATCTGATTAAATTTGAAGGCTCACAATTTTACTTTTAGGTGTGTACTTAACATTTATATGTTTATATGTTTACAAAAAAACAAGTACAAGAACGTTCATCTTAGCATTATTCATTCTTGTGCAAAAGCAGCAGAATGGATAAACTGTGACTTATTTAAACAGTAGTAGAACCAGGAAAATAAATGAACCACAGAGACACAGATGGATTCCAAAAACTAAGGCTGCGTTAAAGAAGGCAGTCACAAGATAATCCAAACTGTTGTCCCATTAAATATGGCTCTAAACCAAGAAAGCATAGCTAGAGGTTAATAAGATTGTGGTTGCTCTTGGAAAGGAGTGAGGGGAGGAAATTTGGAGGATTTGTATTGAGGATTCCTTGAGTACCAAGATGTTCTACTTCTTGCCTTGATGGTAGTCATATTGTTATTAGCTTCCTGATTATTCACTAGATGTACATTTATATTTTTAACATATTTCCATATGTGCACATACAGAAAAGTTATAAAGATCATCATTAACATTATAAATACTTCTTTATGAAAGTCTCTGTAGAAAATATTAATCATAAGAAAAATTCTAATACATACTAGGATCAAGTGTCTTCCTTAAAGTCTATTAGAAGGTCCATCAACTAAGGTTTGAGATTTGACAATTAAGATTCTCACTTTTTAAAAAATAGATTGGAATCAGTTTGCTTGAAAGTCATTTAAGTGAATTTTTTAGTACATTCCAAATCCTTTAGTAACATGTACATTTATGTTTAACTAAACAGAAATCGCACAAAAGAATGAAAAAATTTTTCCTCTACTCAAATTATTGCTTGGAAAATTTGTTTTAAATTCCATTCATGATAAAATAATAATATGTTTGCTTTATTAAATATTTTTTGAGAGAAATGTTCAGATCAAAAAGTTAAAATCAGTAAACAAAATTTTTATATTATTCCCAAAGTTCATTTAGAAAATCAATACCTTTTCAGGTTTTCATCAAAAGAATTTTGAAGATCTAAGCTAATCTAAATTTGCACTTACTTTAAAATATATTTTTGCTCTTTCCTGAAAACTCACCCACAAATTCCTAAGAGCTTACAGAAGTGGACCACATTACGTTGATGTCCATTGAACTATAATTGTTATGGTTTAGATATAAGGTTTTCTCCCAAAACTCCTGTTATACAATGCAGGAATGTGAAAAGATTAGATTATTAGAGCTGTAACCTATCAGTAGATTAATCCATTTGATGGATTAAGAATTTTCTGAGCAGTAACTACAGGCAGGTGGAGTGTAGCTGGAGGAAATAGATGACTGGGGGTGTGCCCTTGGGGATTATATTTTGTCCTTGGCTCCTGCTGTTCTCTCTGCTTCCCAGTTGAGCAGTCTTCCTTTGTCTTTTGTCTGCCAGGACATTCTGTCTCATCTCAGGCCCAGTGCAATGGAGCCAGCTGACCATAGACTGAACTTCTATAACCATGAGCCAAAATAAACTTGTCTTCCTCTATGTTTTTCTTGTCAGGAATTTGTTCACAGTGATGAAAAGGTGACTAACACAATGATGAATGTATACTTTATTTAAATGATTAAAGCAAAAATGAAATACCATTTAGTCTCAAGCCTAGGTAATGGGAAGCTATAGAAAAGAGAGAATCTATTCTTTCCTCATTTCTCTTTTTCCTATGGATCCCTTTCAATCTGTCCTGTTTTCTTCTTGGTAACCCTAACCCATGTACAGGATAAATCCTATAGGTTGTAAATAATATTTAAATAGTTGGAATCAGTAAAGAATAATCTAACTACTCACTGCATAAGCACTTCCATTAAAAAAAATATAGTTCTGGGTCAAGAATGAATATTTGTAAGAATCCAGGATTTTCCAAGAAATCCAGTAGATTTAAATAGTGAATGGTGTATAATGGGCCTAATTAAAATAAAAATAATCCATTACCTTTTTTGCTCATTCTTGTTTGACTTTCAAGGAGAACCTGTATTGGGTTTGGCTAATTTATGGGACTTCTTAGCACATGGTTATGAACATATATATTCACTCAAACAATATTTATGGAATATTTGATATATGTAATTATGAGAGGACAGGTAACAAAAAAATGATACCCAATAGTTTCAAAGCTTCCCACAGCAAAAAAATGACTGGCAGAGAAGCGTTTATATTTTTCATATTTTATTTATTTATCAGTTCCAGGGATGGAACCCAGAACCTCACATGGACCAGACAAGCACTCTACCACTGCCCTACATCATCAGTTCCTCATTTTCTCATACTTTAAAAACTTTAAGATACTTTAAGATAATGCCTTTGCAAACATTAATGTCTTAGAGACATTAATGACTAAGCAAAGGAGTTGGCATTTGAACTATTCACTGATAAATGTACTGGAGTTGGATAGGAAAAAAGAGGAAGAGAATATATCAAATGGTGGCTGTGACAGGAACAAAAATTTGGGGGCAGAATGCAGGAGTAACGATTGGAGGAGAGAAGAACAATGAAATAGAGCAACTATAATAGAGGTTTTCTGGGCTAAACTGAAGAGGAGACAATGCAGTTAAACAGGGACCCTTGCTGCAGGCAAAGAGAAGCTATCAAAGGTTTGTAGCTGGTTAATGGCTTAAGGACATGTGGTGTGTGGCTGCGAATAGCTGCAGAATGGAGGATCGGTCAGAGGCAGTAGGTTCATTCCTTGTCATAGCTGAATCTTGGATGTTGGGTTAAGAAATTCTAGGACCTGAGTTAGCATTTACGATCCTCCAAACCCAATGTCAGATTTTAGAAACCTGCACAATAGCACAGCTCGCCCAGATTGTGTGACTCATTAACACAGACTGCAAAGGAGGGAGGGATATGGGTACTGTAGACAGTGTTTGTCATCTCATTATTATATTTTTTACACTTTTTCTACAATACATATTTACATTAAAAAACTCTTCTAATGTGAATATGTAAAAATGTCCAAAATTATCACTTAAAGCGTAGAAAGACTAGTTTTTGAAATCCTTGTCAATAAAGTGTATCAGGGGTCCCTATGCATCAGGAACCTTGAAAAATAATATCTTCTAGCTGTATCATGTAAATTTGGTCCAATCATCATCACTTCCATTTTCCCTTCCCTATTTTTTTCTCTGCCTCTCACATGTTAGGCAAGTACTCTTACACACTAGCTATACCCTTAGCTTCTCATTTTCTTTTGCAGAAATTGTTTGAATATATAGTTAGTAATAATAGTGAGATTTCTTCTCTTGATTCAGTGACAATTCATTTCATTTATCAAGCTATTATTGAGTGGACTAGGTACTAGAATAAATATTAAGGATACAAATATGAATTCCAAACAATTCCTTGTTTTTTTTCCCCAGAGATGGAGATACAGCTTTATTTTGGAAAAGATGAATTGGCAGAAGTTTGAAACAACAGAACATATGAGCCCACCTACTTATAATATATAGGGTTAAGGCTTCCCATACACATCCTACTGCCCTTCCTCAACCTCAGATGCATTTATGCCCTTCAAAAACTGGATCTGCCATTGGTCACCAAACATGGTAACATCCATACATAATCCCATGGTAACATACATAATCCTAGGTACTATCTCCTAATCCTCAGGCTCCCTCCCCAGTTATGAAACCTTGGTGGGGGAGCTGGTCTGCTCAGTGGGAGAGGCTTCAGCAAGTGGTGCAAAGGGCACCTCAGCATTGATTCATGTGGGAGCCACTTTCTTCTAGGAGATTGTCCTGACAGAGCCCCCACCAGTTATCTTTCTTGCAGCTGTTTCCACCTGTACCACAGGTACCAAAGGTCACCTGAAACTAGGGTGGGGTCTGGAGGTGTAGCAGTCACAGACTCAAGAGATGTACTTAAGTCAAGGTCCTGGGGTTCCAACTAGGGCATGTAGCAACTGAGAAGACCATGACGTCTGGCTTTCTGGATGGCTTGGGTCAACTCCTCAAGCTGCTTCGCACAAACTCCTATATGTGGAGCACAGAAGATGATTCCCTCATGAATGCAGATGAACCGTTTCACATAGTCATCTCAAAAATCCTATCCAGTGGACAGTATTGATATCCCTGTTTACAGATAAATAGAATATGCCTGCTGTGGATCACACTGCTAAACTTAAGCTCTGGCTCTCTGGCCTCAAGGTCTACGTTTTTAAACTCTACATATTGTCTCTTGAACATATTTCAGTGATCTCTCCCACTGTGACTTAATTCCTGCCAACCACCTGGTAAGAGAGAACAAGAAGACATCTTCTGAACCCATGAAGGGCCGATGAGAAACCCCATGGGACAAAACTTTCCTGTTCCCCTCTTTGTTCCCAAGGCCTGATCCCAGACTAGTTCATGCAAGTTGCTGAGTGAATATTCATGGTTCACCTGTATGTGTATTCTCTGCCTTACAGTCTGCAACCCCATGTTATCCGAAAGGTGGATCAGAGGTGCTGCTCACAGAAAATCATAGCAAGGGGACCCTACAAAGTCCTCAAAGGAACAACACATGGGTAAGGTGGACAAGACACCAAATCTTCCTTGAATGACTCTGAGAAGAAGCATCCCCTGAAATTTTGCAAGCCCATTACCTCCCTTGCCTCTCACCCTTGCCAGCCTCTGCCAACCACCTGTGAAATTTGAATGTAGCTGCTGGGTGTTCACATCATGATGAAAGCAGATGTGGATGGAATTCTGTCCCAATAAACTGGTCCCAATAAATTAATTAATTCTGGTCCCAATAAACTTCCGGAGTCTTTCTCTTAATTCTTTATGACAGTTCTTTCCCAGGCTAACACATCCTTCAATTCCATTTGCTGATCTAAATTGCATTAATTCAGAACACTTGTGGAAAGGAAAATAAACTAGTATAATATTTAATTTTAAAATATTTTAAGCTGGGTATGATGGCACATGCTTGTAGTCATAGTGGCTCTGGAGGTTGAGGTGGGAGGATCACGAGTTCAAAGCCAGCCTCAGCAAAGGTGAAGTGCTAAGCAACTCAGTGAGACTTGTCTAAATAAAACACAAAATAGGGCTGGGGATATGGCTCAATGGTCAAGTACCCCTGAGTTAAATCCCCGGTACCAAAAATTAAAAACAATTCCAGTTTTAGAAGAAATAATGTTGTTCAATACATAAATAGAGTAATTTTCATGGCTGTGGACACAGTTCCTTAATGCTAAGCCTGAGTTTCCAGCTGGCTCTCACCACCCACCCAAGATGAGCACCTTAATGTCCTCTATAGAGGCTGCAGGGATATTTGCAAGAGCTCTTTTGACAGAGGATAAAGCAACACTTCATGAAAAACAGGCATGGTTACAGACACGGTTGGTGTCTTAAAAATCCAAGCTTTTCTCTCTACTTATCATGTCTAAAATTGGCTCTAAGAGGCAGGGTGGAAAGGAAGTGGTGTGGACCACTGTTCACTAACTCAATGACTATTGCTATAATGTCCAGCATTAAGCCAGTTGGGGGCAAGAAGGAAGTAAACCATGACCAAGACAGGTTTCTCCTAGGAGAGATGTACCCTTGCAGTCACAGGCATAGTGAACTGTGCAGAGATGGACAGGGCTGGTGCTGCACTATGGAGCTACAGAGCAATACCTCACACAAATGAGGGAGTTTGGGGAGCTGAACAGGTCAAAAAGGCTTTCTCCTCAAAGTGGCATCAAGACAAGATGAATCAGACCTGGGTAGGCAAAGGGGCAGCAGGTGGCTATGGGTCAGGACCATTCAATCCACAGGCAATGGCAGAAGTAGAAAACCACCCGGCTTCATGAGTACCATCACAAGCATGATATTTCTACCCACTTGTTATTGTTCAATATATGACAGCTCTGCCATCACTTGGTATTTTCAACCTAGACTTTGTGGACCTAACAATACTTAATAGTTTGCAAAGTACTTTCACTTATTGCCTCAATTACCATGCACAGTATTCATTAAGAATATAAACCTACCAAAAATACACTGCACATTGTAAAAGATATACAGTTATAATTTAATAAAACGTTAGTAAGAACAGACAGAAGAACAGAAGATAATGTCTCAATCTTTGGATAGTTGAAACAAAAACAACAATGAAGTCCAACTAGGACAACCTTTTATTTTTATTTATTTATTTATTTTTGTGCCAAAGATTGAACTCAGGGGCACTCAACCACTGAGTCATATCCTATTTTGTATTTTATTTAGAGACAGGATTTCACTGAGTTGCTTAGTGCCTTTCTCTTTCTGAGGCTGGCTTTGAACTCATGACCCTCCTGCCTTAGCCTCCCGAGCTGCTGGGATTACAGGCATGTGCCACTGAGCGCAGAAAAGGACAACCTTAACCAAATAACATCAGGCTAAGAAGATCATGTCTGGCCCTAGTTTCTAGACCTCCAAGGCTGATGATAGGCTGGGTCAGGAAAGGGTGGCTAATTACTAGGAGAAGAGTTAGTCATCTTCCTGGTCTTTCTTTTTCCCCTCTCATCAATGCCTTCTTATCTGCCCAAGCATGAGCATTTCTCATCAAACCTTGGCTGGTTACATTCACTCTCACTTCTTTAACTGTTCAAAAGCAAGCCCTAGAGAACATCTCACTCAAAGGTGATCCTTTCTATCCGTCAAAGCTTATTAATTCCCTGTAGATATGAATCAAAGGAGTTGTGATGGCAAATTACTGATGATAGTGCTTCTGTGAACGCCAAGTGCTATTAGTCAATGGCCACACATTCCATAAGGAGACTATCAAAGCATCTAAGTCAGTGTCCCAAAGGGACTTTGAGTAGACAGAGGACTCACCTGTGGCGAAGACAACATTCCTGGAGACCAGACGATGCTCCACGATGGAGAACTGTGGGAGCTCAATCCTTTCCACTCCAGTGACAGCCTTGTCCCCGCCACGCCAGTAAAATTCAATGTCATCTGTGGTGTAGCCATCTATCAGGGGAGATGAAAGGACATGGTGCATATGAGATATTGTTTTGTGCAAGTACACAGCTAAAGAAACGTGAATACAATGGAAGTAATGGCTTTGCCTTATTTGAATGTTGTTTTTAATGTGCTTGTCTCTAAGAGTGTCACCAAAGAATTAACTTTCTATTCTTGTGTTACCTCTGCTATTTGATTTGTACCAGGCTAGTCTTGAAAAGCAAAGGAACTAGGAGACTGAGGACTCTAAACAGTGTTCTGTTGGGAAAGACTAACTTTAGAACTGGGGTGGGCATCATGCAGAGGTGAATTAAGAACCCTCTTAATAGCAGCAGATAAGATGGTAGTAAAAGAGAAGAACTCAAGTATGAAGAATCCTGGAGAGACCCCTCCTCTCAAGTGCAACTAGAAGGTTGAAAGATGATGGCAAATTTAACCAATCTGCCGTTGATTAGATGAACTTTCAAAGCAAAAGTAGTGATAGTGATCTCTGTGGAATGTTTGGACGATTTCATTGACTGTTTCTGGCCAGAAGGTTTGCCAACCTTAGAAATGCCTTTTGATGGGAGCCTCCTGGCCCTTAGGGATCTGCATAGGTGGTCTCATCAGGAAGAGTACTGATCATTTGCTGAATTATAATTCCAAACTCAGCTCTTGGTCCAGAGCTTACATTCATTTAATAATTAATCAATGCTTTTGAGAATGAGTAAATAAATATATAAAGTCCAATGTTATTTTTAACACCCAGTTGTCTCCTAGAAGATTAGGTCAACTCATGAAAAAAAAATCAATTAAAATACAAATCTGAAGAAAAATATTTCGATGTAACACACTTTTGAATTTGAACATATGCAAAAAAAAGATAAACATTCAATATCTGATATCAAATAAATGGATCAAAGCAACAGGATGACTGTGTCCACAGTTAGTGCCATCTGCCTAGTTGGATTTGCTGTCCTCACTCTGCAGATTCCTTCCCTCTGACTTCCTTGTGTTACATTCTCACCTGGCAGCCTTGACAATCTTAAATAAAACACACAACTCATTCTTCCCATGTTTGCATCTTAACTTCAAGCCTCTCTGTAGAAGCCCTTCCTGAGATTCCACTTCCCCCAGGAAACTCAGAATCACTCACAATTCTTCCGTCAGACTTTACTTTTTTCAAAGCATCTACCACATTTTTTTTTTTTTTGTCTAATCATGTCTGTCTTTTCTGGAACTTAAGCTCCAAGAAGACAAGCACTTAGACTGCCTTCTCTATATATCCCCTTGCTTACAATAATGATTGCATAGGGGCTGTGGATGTAGCTCAGTGGAAGGCACATGGTTAATTAGCATGTACAAGCTCCTGGGTTCAATGCCCAGTACCAAAACCCAAAATATAAGACAAAAACAAAAACAACAGTACTTGTGCAGAGTTAAGTCCTCCAAGGATTCACTGAATAAATTCATGGGTCAATGAATTTGTCTTGATGTTAGGGGGAAAAGCCACATCTTTTTTTTTTCCTCCATTCCCAGTACACAGACAGGCATAGTGAACCACCAGAAAATTGGGAGAATACCTTCTTTCACTCAAGTGCTTTAACCATGGATTATCTGCAAGGGAGGGTCTTCACTCACTGAGGGAATCTTACAGCAGATCTCCCTGCTTACTGTTCGCCACAGCCACACTTTGCACTGTGAAGCCACATTCTCAGAAATCACTCACTGTGTGTTTAGGCAGTTGGAATAAAAACTGCTTCCTTACTTGGACCCCAAATTTGCTTTCCTAAAACTTCCACTGTCTCATTGGAATCATGCCCTCTGGCCACACAGAATTCATTTAGGCTCATCCTTCGACCGTTGGGAAATCATCATCCTTCCCCTGAGCCTTCTGTTCTCTGTGGTAAATGTCCCCAGATAATTCAATTATGCATCACTTGACATGATTTTATGTCTTTCATCTTCTCTAAAAGCACAGCTCTCAGAAACCATGACAGTGATGGAGTGTAGAAGTGTGGGGGCACAGTGTGGCTAACTCAACCCAGAACTTGGGTGCTAACCTCCCCTACAAACAATTTCTCCATCTGTCCATGCACAGACATTTCCTTTGTATCACAATTGCATCAAGTGACACTGCAAATTCAAAGTCACTTAATCACAAAAATTCAGTATGAGCATTGACAACCCTCAATCCAATTGAGACTAAAAATAAACTAGTCTGTGACAGGCCAAGATCAACAGCAAAAACATCCTGATGTGCTAGGAGGGGTGGTTCAGGTAGCGGGGCGGACATCTGCTTGTTAGATGTTACAGATGTGGCTCTCATCCCTGACACAGAAGTACTCAGCACTGAATTACCAATAAAGCATCTGAATACTCCTCAAATTGAAGAAAATTGCCAAGATGCAGAAATGGCCTGCTTGTAAAGCTCAGATCCTGATGGGAAATGAGTTTTACTCTGACTGCCCAGGGTCACAGCAGTATAGCCACTCATGCATGATGAAACATATTTTAAGAAAATTGCATCTCAGTGTTTGCTCTCCTCTCACTGAATGGACCGAGATGAGGAACATTTGTTTTGTTATATTTCAGCACAGCAAACAGACTCTTTTAATCAGATTAGAACAGAGAACTCTTTTTGTACTAAGATTCCCCTCCCCATCTTCTTTTCTCTCTGTCTCTTTCTGTTTCTATCTTGCTGTCTTTCTTGGTCTTTTTCCTCTCTAACTCTCTTCTATTTCTCTCTGTATGTCTGTCTGTCTCTCTCTGTTATGACTGTGAAATTTGCAGAGTGGAGAATTAATTTTAAAGATAGTTAAAAAATATGCCTGGAATATTATCAATGCTTTGGAAAAGATGCAAAATAATGACACACACACAAAAGATCTAGAACAAAAACTGGAAGAAAAGACAAAGAAACTCAGGCACAGATACACACAGCTTTCAATTTCCAAAGTGCAGTTCTGCTCATCCAGTGGGTATCTTCTGAGATCCATCATGCACGCTGCTGTTGTGGTGATTCTGAAATACACAGAGCAAGGGGAGATATTAAAGATGGCCTGAGGAATATAGCAAGAAAACTGCTTCTAGATAACCATGTGTTACCTCCATATATGACCCCTTTCCCCAGAGTACACCCGACTAAACACCTTTCACTATATACAGAGAAATGTGAATGAAAACAAACTCTTGAATACACTAGGTCAGTTTATCAAGAAAAACAACAAAACCATCATTTTATTTTCTTTTAACATTTCAAATTAACAAATAAAAATTGTATCTATTAATAGTTGTATTAATGCAACATTATGTTTTAAAATATGTATATATTGTGAAATGTTTCAGTTGAGGTACTCATATACTTATGTGGTGAGGATGCTCAAAATCTATTCTCTCAGCAGTTTTTAAATATACATTATTAACTATAGACAAAATATTGTAATAAAAATTTTAAATGCTATTGAAATTAGTCATTGAATCCTGCTGACTTTTGATAATCAATGGTTTCCAAGGAAGTTCTTACCTTCAATTTTTGTTTCATCTCCTTGTCTATCAGTTCTTTAACCTCTCTAATACTGAAAGAATTTATGTGAAGGACACACTGATTAAGATTAAAGTTTTTAATTTTCTATGGGGAGTGTTAAAGTAGTTACATATCCATAGACTGCAATTTGAACTTTGAACAAAGTTGTTTTTTCTTATTTCATTATAGTTGTATGTTGGGAAGGATTATAATACTAAGTAGAGTTTCTCACCATGTTATCACATATCTTATCATTTATTTGGTTTCTCTGTTATTATGAATCAAAATACAGTGGGTTAACTTTCCTTGGGGACAACTAATAGAAAAAAAAGAATTTATATCATGGCCCCAAGAGAGTTTAGCCTCCACTGGGCAATGGCTAAACCAAACACAAAATGGGAAACAACACACTTAGAAATAAGTCCATTATCTATCATGTCTACAGCCTCCTCTTAGGGAAACCAACCTATTCAAAGCCACTAGTGAAAACACAACACTTAGGCCACCTCATTTTACACTATATTTCTTCAGAATCTTAATACTTCTACACCATTGTGAAAGCTGACTGGACTTGGTAGGACCTGAACCAAGGACAGCTAACCAATGGCCTCAGTTAAAAGGCAGAACAGAGCTAAAGGGATCTCTTTCATGGAAATAAATTAAACTACAAAGGTAAAAGTGGAAGTGAACCTGCAAAGCCACTACTTAGAGGCTTATGAGAAAAGTATGCAAAAGCATAATAGCAGTACAGAAATTGCAGACTACATAGTTGAGGAGGCAGCAACAGACATGACCCAGTACTCTACATCTCCAGGAAGCAGCATTCTCAAAGCTTATGCAGTAACTGAGTAACTCGCAGTTCTGGCTATGCCCAGTCAGTAGTAAGTCATAAGAAGGAAGAAGTATTAATGTCTTTTCCTGAGAGATCAAGGGTCGTCTTGAATCCTCAGCTGCTTTCCAGGTTCCACTTTTCTTGAAGCCCAGCATTTAGCTTTCTCTGGCCAGTTCTCATTGTGAATGTTCACAAGAAAACTGCTAATACCTAGGAGCAAGCCTTGGTCCTATCTGACACCCTAACCAAAACAACCTATCAAACACCAGCATGTGTCAGTTCTGAAGGACTTGTATCATTTAACCTAAATGCAGGTTCTAAGGGAATAATGGAGAAATATATGCCCTTCAACTAGCATCTGGTTTAGCAACAGGTTTAGGAAAGTTTTACTTTTCAACTGCTAAGAGAAGTAGTGAGGAAGAAAACCAACGTACTTGACAACAGTTCAATGTGAACTTCTTTTCTGTACAAATAGCATGTATGTGCCATACAGATATACACCATGTGACCTATGCCAATGAGAAAATTCAGAGTTTTTTCCCCTCCAAATGTCATGACACTTCAATTGCCTTGGAACCACTGCATTCTATAACCCAAAATAAACACATAGCTCTTTGGTATATTTTTCTGCAGCATCTGATTTCCCAGCCAACTGATGTTCCAGCCTCCCACTTTAAAATTCTGCATGTTTTATGGCAGCCTGACAACCCAGCTTCTACACAAGATGCCTATAAAGGCAAAATGAGAACCAAATTCTGGTAAAATTGTAAATTTTTATGAAGAGAAAATGACCTTAACTGGAATGTTCAAATTTTTAAATTTTCCTACATATTTTGGTAACTTTCATTTGAACAGTCAATAATTGAGATTACTATTTCTTATTATTTTTTATTTATTAATTATTCATCTATTTATTATTATTATTTTTTTAATAGCTTTATTTTACTTTTATGTGGTGCTGAGGATCGAACCCAGTGCCTCCTGCATGCTAGGCAAGCACGCTACCACTGCGCCATAACCCCAGCCCCTATTTATTATTTTTTATTTTTCCCCAAACTATCTCTAAAACACGCATACACACACACCACCACCACCACCACCAAACCACATAAACATACTGAAATAGTCTGAAGGTACTTAATGCAGCAATCTCAATTTATTGTGGTATTATGTGAGAGTTTCATAGAAATTGTTGATGGTAAATTAGGAAGCTAGAGTAATTGGTTAGGTTATTCCCTTCTTCCAACTACTGGTGTTTCCTAGAATATAGGACTTGTGCACATCTCATTATTTGAGAATACTACTGCCATAAATTGGAATTTTATGTTTACTTCAGGAATAATGTATAGACATGCTTTCACTACTCTTCTTCTTTTGGATGAACTACGTAGAAAATCCTGTCAGTGTGGAGAGTGTGACAGAAAAGCCTGCACATGCAACAAAAACTAAGTACACAGGTGACAAATGAAAGGAAGAATGGGGTCTGTTGGGTCACTGGGGCAGAAAGACAAGAAAAGGAGAGTGTATGGGAGCAAAAAGAGAGACCCAGAAAACTCTGTAGCATGCCAGAACCCTTACTAAGCCACAAAGCCCTCATCCAGAGTGGAAGACTTGAGTAACTGGAAATGATATAACATAGATAAACCCCAGAGACACCTGGTTCCATTTGTGTAAATTTCAACACTCATACACATTCTGATATTTTTGCCTAAGAAATTTTTGTGGGTACCAAGAGGAGACTAGAACCAACACCCAACTCCATTTCCACAGTCCTCTATAATCTGAGAACTCCACTTCTATTTCTAAGGAATGGTGATGAGGCTAACAACTGGAATCAAATATGATAGGCTGAGGATCTCTGCAGTATAATTTTTCAGTAGACTAGTAGATCCTTTGTTGATATTTGTTGTTTTTTGATTGAGAGATAGCAGTGCTCATAGGCTGCAAGGTGTTTCTGATAGAAAAGCAGAAAAAAATGTGGCCAAATGGTGGAGAAGATATCTATATTCTACACGCACTTTCTTTGCAAATAAGCACACTTTGAAGAAGATGAATGTAAAGTAAAATCAAGCAAAAAGAATATCAACACAGATAGAGACAGAAAAGAAAATAAGGAGTAGAAGGTTGGAGAGTGTTGGGGAGATGGGTGCTGATTCATCCTCTTGCTGTCCAGGACAGCAGCCAGCCATATCTGTACCTTATATAACATGAGCTCAGCTCTTGCTCAGTGCCTAGATCTGTACCAAACACACATACATTTAATATCACAACAACCACCTTATAGAAGTAGTGTTATTATTCCTATTTTGCAGTTGAATAAAAAAGAAAGAGTAAATAGGTTCGCCACATTCACAATGACACTGGAAGGCAGGTGCCACTTTCAGATCCCGGCAGCTTGAACTCGACACCCTACCGATGTCTTTGACATCTCTCTTATCCTAAAAGAACAAAATATATTTGACTCACCAAGGCCTACTCAGGAACAAGAGGTTTTTCTTTTACATGTAAATAATAGGGTAGAAAAATTTCAATAGATAGCAAGATAGAGATAAAAATATAGACACACAACCCTAGTCTTCAGTTGCCTCTCCCCACCTCGCTTTCATTGCCTTTAGCCCCAGCTACAAATGGAAGCCTCCACCTTTTTGTTGACTAGACCCCTTGCCTACCCCTATGTGAGCTCATGAGTGTGGGACTTTGCCTCTTCTGTTCACAGCCATCTCCTCAGTGCCTAGAACACCA
Source organism: Xerus rutilus (assembly GCA_028644305.1). Classification (NCBI taxonomy): domain Eukaryota; kingdom Metazoa; phylum Chordata; class Mammalia; order Rodentia; family Sciuridae; genus Xerus; species Xerus rutilus. The sequence continues at coordinate 111,868,078 of CM053401.1, read as the reverse complement.
CCAAGTGCTTTATCTATAGCAAGTGCCCTATAAATACTCACTGAACGATGACTTAGGAGATTCAAGGACTAGCCTTAGGAAGGCAGTGTGACTCAAACAAAATGTGGAAAGAGGAAGAGGTAGCTTGGCCCTTCTTCACTTTAAGGTCCCAAATATTAAAATTAGTAGGGACACCTGTCCTTGGTCAAGCTTTTCCAACAGGACCCCTGGCCTTGCTTGATTACTGACCCTCTGAAAGTCTCTGTGGGATAACTGGTCAAGACAGTTAAACATGAAACTCCCCTGTTTTAATGGTCAAGTGGTCTCTATGAATTCTTATGCTACAGAATTGAATACTTACCTGCAGGATTCAATCCTGCAGAACTGAATTGGAAGAACTAAATCCTGCAGCATCAAATACAGTGAATTTTATCACTTTAGCTGCAAGGAACACTACAGTGAGATGCACTTTGATGGAAGCCCTAGATCTTTGATCACAATCTTGTTAAACTAACAGGAACTGGGAGCGGTTTTAGTGGCACCTTCTGTGCAACCTCTGGGTTGCACTCACATTCCCAAGTGTTTGACATTTCTGGGAAATAGTTGTATCTATCTGTGACCAAAGCATAACACCACAGGCAGGCTATTGATTTATATGTAACCCTCAGGTCTTTACAATCTCTCTGTGGCAACTCACACTCATCTTCACTCCTGGTTTCCCAGATTGTAGGTGCATTGGTTGGCAGAGGCAGCTATCACTTCTTTCAAGAATACGAACTCAGATACTAGGGTTAAGCACCTAAATCAAATAACTTAAACCAAGCATTTTCTTGAGCAGGGGCTTATGGAGAAATGTGGAAAAGTGACAGGGCATAGGCCAATGTTTCAGCATCCCAAATTATTTTGTTATATATTTTCTCCCAGGGCCCACTCCTGTCATTTGCAATTTTTTTCACTATAGAGGTGCTATGATTTCCCATCTCTAATTGTGGACTGCTTTTGTGAAGAGCACAAATCATCATTCTGTTGCTTTATGCAACGGAATGGGCAGAAGTGGCAGTGTGGCAGTCCCAACCTTAGGTCCCGAGAATCATTCTGTTTCTGGTCTTTTCTCCCTCTGCTGTGAGAAAGCTACTCACAGGTAAATCTGTTGGTCCTAGCAGGAGAATTGATACACGGTGAAGGACTGAGGTGAGTACTCATCTTCTCAGAGATCAGCTCAATGAACTAATGGGTTACTCACACCAGCCTTAGAGTGAGACAGCCAGAGTCACATGCTCATTAATCACTAAAACATATGAGCAATGAGCACTTATTTTATGCACTGAAGCTTCTAGCTGTTTGTTACACCGTACTGTTGAAACATTAGATAACTAATACAATAGTCAACACGAGTAACTACATACACAGAAGAACACAAATCATCATAAAATAGGAATCATAACCTGATACTTCCAAGTCAATGTCATATATAGCAAAATCCTTAATAGACAGCATTTTCCTAAAATAGGAACATCTGTTCCTATGCTTAAGCATTAGGAATAGCCATCTTTGTAAAATGAGCAGTCACATTAGGCAAATGAGACAGGCCTGACATACTTTTTTTTCAGTTTGCAAGCAATATGATGATAAAGCTACACAAAGGCTCAAACTGGCAGTAGTGCTAAAAATTAAAACTAAGAAAAAAGCGTAGAATCCTAGAGCACCTGCCAGAGAAGGAATTGTCTGGGTGGATGGTTTTGAGAGTTCTTAAGGAAAACACCACAGGTTCAGCCCTCTGAAAAAGAAAATAATTTGAAGAATCAGGAAAGCACTTTGAGTCATCCCATCTATTTGGATCTAATTATGGCACTTGGGGGCTTCATCTTCTAGAACTGCGTTATCCACAACGGCAGCCACTTAGCCATATGCAACCATATATGTTTAGATTTTAAATTAATTTAAATTAAATAAAAATAAAAATTCAGCTCCTCTGATGTACTAGCCACAGTTCAAATACTCAATAGCCAACTATGATTAGCTGGTAGCTACTGTATGGTGCAGATGATAGACTACCTCCATCACTACACAATAGCTTACTGTCGCTCTCTCTCTTCCTCTCCAAGTTTCTCTAACCTTAGGGAACACAACTCCCTGGGTGAAAGTGACTTGGGAGATATATTCTTATGCATGAGGCCCAGAGACTTGCAGGAAGTCCTCACAGTTAGAGGAAGCCCTGCACACTGGGATGGAAAATGTCACTTAGGATTCTCCCACACACCGTGTCTGACTTCCTGACCTAGTAGTCAGAAAGAAAGACATACTCTAAGTGAATAGGAACAAAGCATAACAAATGGAGCACATTAACTTGATCTTCAGACTTATACTGTAGAGACTGAAATCTCCAATGTGAGAGTGAGACTGAAAGGGCTGAGATCATCATATCCATATTGTCACTAGAAGATCACTTTGTCCAGATGAATCTATCTCACCTATGGATAACACTATGTGAATAAATAAAATCAAGAAATATCCCATGAAACAGTATGGAAGCACAGAAAATAAAAGTTGAACGACGTGAAAGGTATGTGTCTGGTTACCAAAATATCTGAAGGGCTATGGACTCTTGAAAAGCAGAACAGGGGAACATAATGAAAGAACAGCCTGAAATGAAGGCAGAGAGAGACAGAAGAAGCTGTAACAGAGAGAAGAATACAAGCAACTGCAGCCACAAGTGTTGAATGGAAATGTGTCTGAAGACAAAGACAGAACTGACAGTGCTGGAAATTATTTAATGACATGGAAGGCTTTTTAAATGTTAATGGGCACACAAGTCACTGAGGGATCTTGTTAAAATTCAGAATCTGATTCACAATGTGTGGGGTGGGTTTATGCTTCCGAGTTTCCCAGATGATGTTCCCAGGCAATGTTGCTGCAGAACTGGGGAACATGCTTCGAGTAGAAAGGAGATGGGAAACTTGAAAAAACCTCTACAAAAGCAGAGAAAGAGAACAAGGCTTTGAAAACAGAAAATGACTGACATAAAGGATATGAAATGGGTATGTAACTGAGTTTTATTTGAGCAAAACCAAAAAAGCATGAACAAATTAAAGTTGAACATGAAACAACAAACAAATTTTAATTGGAATAATATACATATAAAATAACCTGTATAATTTTAACTATTTTTAATTGTACAACTCAGTGGCATTAAGTACATTCATACTGTTATGCAACCATCACCAAATATCCAAATGGGAAACCGAACCCATTAAATAACAACACTCATTACCCACTGACTGCCTCCAGGCCCTGGTAATCTCTGGTCTACTTTCTCTTGCTACCAATTGACCTATTCTAGATACTTTATATAAATGGAATCATGCAATATTTGTTCTTTTTTGCCTGGCTGAATTAATTTATTGTGTTGTTTTCAATGTTCACTCATATTTTAGCATGTGTCATTCTTCTTTAAGACCGAATTATGCTCCATTTTGTTTACTCATTCATCCGTTGATAGACATTTGGGTTGTTTTACCTTTTGACTATTTTGAGTAATGCCACAATAAACATTAATGTCCAGATATCTCTTTGAGTCACTTTTGTTTATTTCAGTATATATTCACAAGTGAAATTGCTGAATAATCTGGTAACTATGTCTAAATTTTAAAGAACCATCATACCACTTCAACAGTGACTGAACCATGTTAAATTCTCTAAGGGTTCTAATTTCTCCACAAATTTGTCAACACTTGTTCTTTTTTAGTTTTTAAAGTAATAGTTATCCTAACGCCTGTGTAATAGTATCTTATTGTGGTTTTGATTTTCATTGCTTAAAGGCTAATAATATTGAACATATTTTCATATGCTAATTAGCTATTTCTGTATCTTCCTTGAAAAAATGTATATTCAAGTACCTTGCCAAGTTTTGAACTGTGGTTTTTATTGTTGACTTCCAGAAGATCTTTATATACTTTCTATTAACTCCTAACTAGATATAAGCCTTATATTCTCTCATTTTGCAGGTTATTATTGATTGCATTCTTTGATGCACAGCTGTCTTTACTCTTGATACAGTCCAAGTCGTATATTTTTTCTTTTCTTGCTATCTTTTGGTGTCATATCTAAAACTCATTGCTAATTCCAATGTCACACAGATTTTCTCCTATTTCTCCTCTACGAGTTTCATGGTTTTAGCTCTTAGGATTGGGTCTTTGGTCCACTTTGAGTTAATTTTTTGATATGTTAAAAAAATAAGGTCTAAATTTATACTTTTACGTGTAGATTTTCAGTATTTCCTGGCAACATTTGTTGAAAAGACTGTCAATTATCCACAGAATAGTTTGTCATCATGTCAAAAATCATTTAACTACACACAACAGAATTTGTTCCTGGGTTCTCTGTACTATTCCATTGTATGATATGTCTATTCTTTTGCTAATAACCAGTTTGTGTTGATTATCATAGATTTGTAGTAAGTTTTAAAAGCAGGTAATGTGATACCTCCAAATTTGTTCTTTTATAAGACCTTTCTGGATATTCCAGATACCTTAAGATTCTATATGAATTTTAAGGTAGGTTTTTCCTTTTCAACAACAACAAAAAACATGCCACTGGTATTTTTGCATTGAATTTGTAGATTGCTTTGGACAACATCTTTTTTTTTTTAATGGTACCAGTGATTGAACCCAGGGATGCTTAATCACTGAGCCACATCCTCAGACCTTTTTTATGTTTTATTTTGAGACAGGGTCTTGCTAAGTTGCTGAGGCTGGCTTTGAACTTGCAATCCCCCTGCCTTAGCCTTCAAAGCCATTGGGATTATAGGCATGTGCCATAGGGCCAGGCCACACTGTCATTTTAAGAATATTAAATCTTCCAATTTATGAACACAGGATACTTTTCCATTTACTAAATGTCTTTTTCAAATTGCTTCTTTCCACAATGTTTTATTCTTTTTAGTGTTTAAGACTTTTGACTCCATCACTAAATTTATTCCTAACCTTATTATCCTTTTAGATGCTACTAGAAATGGAGTTGCTTTCTAAATTTCTTTTTTAGATTATTCATTATTATTATATAGAAGTGCAACTGAATTCTCTGTGTTGATTTTGTAAGCTGCAATTTTGCTGAGTTCATTTCTTAAGGGATAACAGACTGTGTGTGTGTGTGTGTGTGTGTGTGTGTGTGTGTGCGTGTGTAATCTTTAGGTTTTCTATACAAACTCGTTCCTATCAGTGAGCAGGTAATTTTACTCCTTTCTTTCTAATTTTGATAAAAGGAGCAAAAACAAGCATCTTTGTCTTGTTCTCGATCTGAAAAGATTTTAGCCTCTCACCATTGAATAAGATGTTAGTTATAGGTTTTTTACATGCAATTCTAACATATTTAGGAAGTTTTCTTCTATTCCTGGCATACTATGTTTTTATCAGGAGAGCATATTGTGTTTTGTCAAATGTTTGGTCTACATCAATTGATATGATCATGTATGTTTTTTTCCCTTCATTTTATTATTTACTGTGGTAGATACACTGATTGTCTTTCACATAATGAATCATCCTTACATTCCAGGCATAACTCTTGCTTGGTTAAGGTACATGTTGCTGAATTCAAATTGCTAATGTTCTGCTGAAGATTCATGCATTATTATTCATAAGGGATTAATGGTTTTGTAGTGTTTTTGTCCGGCATTGGTATTAGGATAATGTTGGCATTCTGAAACAGTGAAAGAAGACTTCTCTCCTCTTCATTTTTATAGAAAGTTTTGAGTTTTAATAAACTGGTGTTAATTGTTTTTTAACTGTCTGGTGGAATTCAACAGAGAAGCCATGTGGTCTAGAACATGTTTTGCTGAGAAGCTCATATTTTTTATTTTCTTCATGATTCAGTTTTGGTAGTTTGTATGTTTCTAGGAATTTTCAGGTTTCATCTGAGTTATCTAATTTGGTAGTAATACCCCCATTTTCATTTCTGATTTTTGTTATTTATATCTTTTATGTTATTCTTAGTCAATCTAGCCAAATTCTTAAAGAAAAATCAAAGGAGGGAACACTTCCAAACACTTTCTGTGAGACCCTGATACCAAAGCCAGATGAGGATGGTTAGGAGAAAAGAAAATTAAAGGCAATTATCTTTAATGAACACAGATGTAAAAATCTTCAGCAAAACACTAGCCAACCAAATTCAACAACACAGTAAAAGAATCATTCACCATGATCAAGCGGGATGTATCCCTGGGGTGCAAGGATAGTTCAATATATGCAAATCAGTAAATGTAATACTTTACATTAACAAAACAGAGTGAAGGGAAAACATATGAGCATCTTATTAAATGTAGAAAAGCATTTGACAAAATTCAACTTCATGACAAAAAACTCTCACCAAATTTGGTATAGAAAGAATGTACCTAAATAAGTCTGTATTTGAGAAGCCTATTACTATATTATACTCAAAGGTGAAAAGCTGAAAATCCTTTCCTCTAAGATCTGGAACATGAGAAAGATTCAGACTCTTGTCATTTCTATTCAGCATAGCACTAGCAAGGAATTAGGCAAGAGAAAGGGGGAGCATTTAAACAGGAAAGGAAGAAATGAAGTTATCACTCTGCTGATGGATGACGTGTTACATATAGAAATTCCCATGGATTGTACCAAAAAACTGCTAGAACTAAAAACCAAATACAGTAAAAATGCAGAATGCAAAATAAACAGAAAGAAATGAGGAACATTTCTATGCTCTAACAATGAACTATACGAAAAAAAAAAAAATCAAAAGAGTGGTCCCATTTACAATAGCTAAAAAAGAGATTTTTTAGAAAAATGGAGTAAATTTAACTAAGGTAATGAAAGACCCATACACTGAAACCTATAAAATGTTGATGAAACAATTGAAGGAGATACAAATGAATGGGAAATATCTTATGTTTATGGATTAGAAAGATTAATATTGTTAAAATGCCCATACTACCTTTTTGAGTCAGCTTTTTCATCACAGTGACCCAAAGACCTGAGAAGAACAATATAAAGGAGGAAAAGTTTATTTGGGGCTCATGGTTTCAGAGGCCTCAGTCCACAGACAGCTGATTCCATTGCTCTGAGCCAAGGTGAGGCAGAACATCATGGAGAAGTGTGTGCAGCAGCAAAGCAGCTTAGGACTTGGCCATAAGAATGCAGAAAGAGAGAGAGTTCCGCTCACCAGGGACAAAATATAGACCCCAAAGGTATACCCCAAATGATCTATCTTCTCCAGCCCTACCTGCCTATAGTTACCACTGGATTAATCTCTAACAGTGGATTAATGCACTGATTAGGGTTAGGCTCTCATAACTCCATCATTTCACCTCTGAACTTTTTTGCATTATCTCATACATAAGCTTTTGGAAGACAAGTCATATCTAAATCATAATGTTGCACAAAAGTATCTACAGATTCAGTGTAATTGTAATCAAGATTCCAATGTTCCTTTTCATAGAAATAGAAAGAGTAATTTTAAATTAATATGGAACCCCCCAAAATATTAAATAACCAAGGAAAATTATTTGTAGTACATGATAATAAAAGCTATAGTAACTAAAATAGCATTCTATTGGCAAAAAGAAAAAAAAAGAAAAAAAAGAGAAAGGAAAAGAAGAGAAAAAGAAAAAAGAAAAAAGAAAAAGTACACCAACCAATGGAAAAAAATAGAGAGCCAGAAATGAACTTGTGTATGTACAGACAACCGATTTTCAACAAACACACCAAGTATAAAAAATAGCAAAAAGTTAGTCTTTTCAGTATAGGTGTTGGGAAAACTGGATATCCACATGGACAAGAATTAAATAAGATTCTCATTTCATATCATATATAAAAATCCATTCAAAATAGATTTAACGATAAGACTAGAGACTATAAAAGTACTAAAAGAAAACATTGAGAGTAGATTTTATTTTGGACAATAATTTTTTGGATTTGACTCAAAAAATGCTGGCAACATAAGCTCAGACAAATGGGTTACATTAAACTAAAAACTTCTGCACAGCACAGTAAACAATGATAGCACATAGAGACATCCTATATGAGGAAAATCTTTGCAAGCCATACATTCAGATATCCAAAATATATGAAGAGCTCAAATAACTCAAGAGCAGGGGAAAAAAAAAAAACACTATTAAAAACAGGCAAGGAAGCTGGGTGTGGTGGTGCAAGCCTGTAATCCCAGCACTTAGGGAGGCTGAGACAGGAGAATTGCGAGTTCAAAGCCAGCCTCAGCAACAGCGAGGTGCTAAGCAACTCAGTGAGACCCTGTCTCCACATAAAACACAAAATAGGGCTGGGGATGTGGCTCAGTGATCGAGTGCCCCTGAGTTCAATATCCAGTACCAAAAAAAAAAAAAAAAAAAAAAACCAAACAAACAAAAAAACAGGCAAGGATCCCCAACAAATCCTTTTCAAAAGAAGTCATACAAATGACTAAGAGATATATGAGAAATGTTTGATATTACTCATCACTGGGGGAAATGCAAATTAAAACTACAATAAGATACCATCCCACACCTGTCAGAATGTCTATCCTCAAAAAGAAGAAAGGTAAATATTGGCAAGGAAATAGAAAAAAGATAACCCTTGTACACTGTTGATGGGAATGTAAAATAGAACTCCGTCAAAGAAAACTTTATGGAAGTTCTCCCCACAAAAAGTAAAATTTCTATATGATCCACAATCCCACTCCCAGATATTTACCTATAAGATTTTAAATCAGCTTGTCAAAGTGATGCCTGCACTCCCATGTTCATTGTAGCATTATTCACAATAGTCAAGTTATGGTATCAACTGAATGTCCATCAACAGATGAATGGATAAATAAAGTGTGCTATATAAATACACAAAGCAATAAAATTTAGCCTTTAAAAAGAGGAAGAACATTCTATCATCTGGGACAGCATGGATGGAACTGGAGAATATTAAGCTACATGAAATAAGCTCACACAGAAAGATAAATATTGTGTGTCCTGTCTTACTAGGTGTAATCTAAAACAACTGAACTCATAAAAACAGAGCAGAACAGTGGTAACCAGAGGCTGAGTGGTGGGGCAATGAGAATATGATGGTACAACATCTCTGCTGGACAGGAGGAATTTATTTTTGAGATCTATTGCATAGCCTGGTGAATATAGTTAATGATAGAGTATTGTATTTTTCAGAATCGCCAAGAGAGGAGATTTCAGACATCCTTACCACAAAAATATTAAATATTTGCAGTGAAGGATATGTTATCTAGCTTGATTTATTTATTCTCCACTGTATTCATAAAACATAACATTGCTTTGTACTTCATAAATATGTATAATTTTAAATTTTTGACTTACAATGAAAATTTTAAAATTAAAGAGAATAAGTCAAGGTAGAAATTATAGTTAAGTTAAATTATAGTTAAGTTAAACAACAATTATAGTTAAGTTAAATAAGGAAAATGATCATATAAATGCAGATTGAAATAATAAACTCTAATTCTAATATTTTAAAATAATCTAAAATAAACTCTGGTCAGTCATCTCATTTGTAGTTAGTTGTTGAATATAAATGCCATAAATTGGTGACATGTTTTATTCACCATTATCTCAATTGATGACGATATTCCCAGGAATTAATTCTCTCTCTCTCTCTCCACACACACACACATGCATACACAAAATGAAAGAACAGGTGATCACTACAGTAAACTAAAAGGACAAACCTTTCTTTATGGTGGGACATAAAAAGCACATCTACTTATAATGAAGAGTGAGATAATACACTGTTACAATCTATTATTATCGATGATCTAGAAATTGAAGTCAATGCAATGAAACAGGAAACAATTAAAAAAACTATTAAAAAGAGCATGAAAAATCATCACTATGAACAATGCTTGTAAAAGTAAAATCCTTAGGAGAATTAAATAAACTGTTGGAAAGAAAAGCAGATTAGCCTGGTTGAATATGACTTTGGATAGATGCATACATAAAAATAATTATAAACAAATAGATCAATAGCCTTCTCACATGCCAGAGAAAGACAACTAAAAAAATGAAGGGAAATGATACTGTTCCTTATGGAGTCACAATTTAAAAAAAAATAGGAGTAAATTTACCAAGAAATGAAATGGTCAATTGAGAAATGACAAAACTTCACTAAAGGCCATAAACAAAGACAAGAATAAATGTAGACAGGTAATGTTTGTGTAGGAAAGGATGAACACAGTTTTTGATCTTCCAAGATCAATGTTTAATGAGCATAATTCCAACACATATCACAAGCTATATTATAAAGAATTTGATAAAATATGGTTCTAAAGTTCATATGGAAGATTAAACTGGTAAGCATTAGGACAAAGAACTAGTCATGTGAGAAAAGCATTGGATAGCTACCTCACATGGTACAACAAGATAAATTCCTAGAAAGTGAAACCCTAAATAGAAAATATGAAAATACAAGTATTACAGAAAGAATTGGAATTCTAATTTAACCCTCACATATGTGATACTCCCTTTTTTTAAATCAAAAAAAAAAAAAATCAAGCAGTACTCTACACTCTAAATTTTTTTTCTATTTTTTTTAGCACTAGCGATTGAACCCAGGGGTGCTTAACCACTGAGCAACATCCCCAGCCCTTTTTTTATATTTTGTTTAGAGACAGGCTCTCACTTAGTTGCTTAGGGCCTCACTAAGTTGCTGAGGCTAGCTCTGAACTCAAGCCTCATCCTCCTGAGCTACTGGGATTAAAAGTATGCACCATACTTGGCTACACTCCAGATTTTGATGATACAACAATAAATAAGATGAAAACAGCTCTCTTAGAGAATTTATACTTTCATATGGCTCTCCATCATCATGGATGAGAACATGCAATAAACTGAGAAGATAATGTTGAATTTGGATAAGTCCTATAGTAAAATCAAAGAATGTGATATGATAGAAAGTGACCAGATTATTAGAGAAGGGCTCTCCTTATGAGGGTGAGACCTGAACTGTCCTCAACTACACATTTACATAATGATATCAAACATGAGTATCTAGAGACAGAGCATGTACAAAAACAGAGAGACAGGGACATTCTTGAAGTTTCTGTGGAGTGGAAAGAAAGTTCACATACTGGAAGTGTGATGAAGGGGGAATTATTTTAACAGGGAAGAGCTAGAATCAGAGCTAGAAAGAGGTTGCCCAGAAGATAAGCTGACTCTTGAACTGGTGAGGGACTCATTCTCCATTTTGACAGGAGGCAAAGAGTGAGAAATAAGCACATGAGATGGCCTTTTTATAAGGGGAGGATGAAGAAATTACTGTGTTTTCACTTAAAGTATGAGGTAACATCAGCAAATGAGAGTAAGGGGGAAATGTGAAGAGAAAGTACAAAAATCCTTATCAAAAAGGAAAGGGGATTGCAAATTGGTGCAACCAATCTGGAAAGCAGTATGGAGAATGCTTAAAAAACTTGGAATGGAACCACCATTTGACCCAGCTATCCCACTCCTTGGCCTATACCCTAAAGACTTAAAAACAGCACACTATAGTAAAGCAGCCACTTCAATGTTTATAGCAGCACAATTCACAATTGCAAAA
>CM053401.1:111815784-111856444 GCA_028644305.1 Xerus rutilus | reverse complement strand
CATGTCTGCCCGAATGCCCCGTGAGCTTACATCTTTTCTGCCACAAAAATGTAGTTGACTAGAATGATGTATAAAATACAGTTTTAGAATAAGATGCGACCTAAACCCATTAGATGACTTAATTTGAATCTTTTGAAGTAAGTTCTAGTTTTAATTTAATGTTGCATTCAACATTTTAACTTTAGGAATGGCAACTTTCACAATTTGAAGCAATTTTTAACATTAAGCAGGAATACTACAATACATTTTCTAACAGATTTTGCAATAAACTTCTCAGGCAAAATAAGAATTACTTTGTTTTGATGAAGATCACTTAACTTAAGGCTCCCAAGTGGTTTTTGGAGCAAATCAAATTAAATTTGTGACCCTCTTGCCAACCTCTAGTATCAGAGAAATTAATGAAGACAGATGAAAAAAAAGATCACATTGTAAAACATGCTTAATGGCACAAAGTGAGACATTCAATGACATTGGAGGATCAGAAAACTAAAAAATAAGGTCAGGAAAATAATAAAGGACTAATACCCAACCCCATTCTCACATAAAAAAGAAAACTTCCATACAGGAGACAACAGAATAGCTGTGATGTAGATAAGTATAAGGCCCATGAGTCTCTCAGTAAGCCAAGATCTTCCTGACCTCTTAAAGGGTTTTCCTGACCAAGAACCTTCAAAGAACCTATATTTTGTATTATGATGGTATGTAAGCTTTATGTAGAGCATCCTCTGCCCTCCTATGATGAGCTGGGTCTCTGCCAGAGGCTTGGTTCATCATGATGATCAACTAGTTCAAGTGGTAAGCACAAGCTAATACTGGCCCAAGTTGCAAGCTCAGAGGGCTGGAAGAGTCAGAAAAAAAATGGTTCATGATTTACAATGACCTTTTATCTCTATAAGAACACAATCACTCTCAAGCATCTGCGTGAGCAGTCTACTTTGCAGTCCTCAGAGTTAAGGATCAATGATTTCCCAGAATAAGGCCAAGTTGACGTATGAATCTACGTCCTGGATGGCTCATCCACAGCCAAAGATCTTCATCTGTCCCAGATAAAGCAAAAGCCTTCATTGATCCTGCTAGCAAAGACTAGGCATATATAGGAAGCGGAGACCAAAGGAGCTAAGTGGAGACTGACTTAGCAGTTCAGGTTACTGCCAAATAGATAGCATGAGGGTCAAGTGCAGAATCAATGGTGAAAAAAAAAAATCCAAACTTAAAGTCTCAGAAATTCAGGCAATCCAACTCCAGCCCACAGCCAGCCAGAAAGCAATCTGGTAGGACCTTTTTACCTCAGGAACATCTTATAAGGAAGACGGCAGTAGCAAACCTAGTATTTACAATCCTTCAAGAATGGAGAGTCTAACTTTGGTGTTCTCAGCTGTGCCCAATCTCCTCCAGGCCCAGGCCATAGTAGAGATGATCCTGACTGAAGGCTTGACTCACATATTTTTGGCTTTACAATGGTGCAAAAGCTAAAGGCGTTCAGTAGATAATCTTACTCCCCTTGTGATCCTTTTCCAGGCTAGCAGCATGCAGTCTGAGACTGCGGTAATGCTGGGCAGTGGCAGTGAGCCACAACTCTCAGTCAGCCTGTGGTATCATGAGGGGAAACCACTGACAATCTTTGCAATAGGACTATGTTGCACAGCTAGGAAGTTTTGTAGGTTAGGTATATTTGATGCAGTTTTACTTACAATATTTTAAATTTATGAAGAGTTTTTTGGAACACAACCCTATTGCCAGTTGAGAAATGTCTGTAATTTATTTACAACATATTGTTGGGTTACCTACATTGGGCCAGCCCTGGTTTGCCAGGTCACCAGCATGATTCAGCAAGCAAAACAACAAAAAGAGAAGCCAGCTTTGGGGCCAAGGATAGGAGAGAGGGTGGCCCATAAATGTGAGCACTCGTACCTCATTTTTTAAAATAAAAAACCATGAAATATGTGTGTGTTGGATGTATATAAACATAAAATTTGTATTATACATAAATATTGCTGGAATTTACATAGAATAGCATAGAATGCGTGTATATATGAATTATTAAAATTATCAGTATTTTGAATTATCAATGTTCTTTTTGTCCAAAAGTTCAAATTAATCTCTGTAATGATGTTTTTTGTTTGTTTGTTTGTTTGTTTGTTTTTTGGCACCAGGGATTGAACTCAGGGGCACTCGACCACTGAGCCACATCCCCGGCCCTATTTTGTGTTTTATGTAGAGACAGGGTCTCACTGAGTTGCTTAGCGCCTCGCCATTGCTGAGGCTGGCTTTGAACTCGCGATTCTCCTGTCTCAGCCTCCCTAAGCGCTGCGATTACAGGCGTGTGCCACTGTGCCCGGCTGTAATGATGTTTTTTTTTAATATCAAGACAGAAATTTCTGTTAGCCAGTTTCTAAGAAGTCAGATGGCAGTATGGAGGCTGAACACTTGCAGAATGTGGTGAAGAGATTCTTTATGACAGCTTGTCCAGGTTCACATAAACCTGAAGAATTATTTCAGAAATATGAGGCTCAAAATAAAGATGTAAGGCATATATTGAGAATACATTTAAATAAAAACAGCTACACACTTAGAGATCCATTTTCTGATTTAAGAGGCTGTTTGAGAGGCACAGTGGATGTAAATTTGACTAGAATGATCATTTGTTAGGTCACTGTACAAAGGCTATTGCTAAAAGTTTCCCAATAGCTTATTACTCCATTATGATTTAACTTTCACATGTAAACTTACAAGTCAAGTGTTAGAGACAAAATTTTTCATAACTGTTGTGTGGTGTTAAATCCAACACTTTAAAATGAAATTTGGAAATTTATTACAGCACTTTCATGCATATTATAAAACTTTACCCCCAAAGAGTTCAAGTTTAACAAAGGCATTCTGGCATGCTTTTCTTCTGGTATGAAAATGAAGAATATAGAAATAAAAATGGAGCAAACTTAAATAGCAAGTTTTGTTTACAAGGTCAAAATGGAGACAATTAATTTTTGACATTTTCTTCCTGTTCCTCCCTTCCGCTACACACACACACACACACACACACACACACACAAGTACATGAACACATATACATGCATACACATTCACACATACACACATACTGATTTATTCTGCTTACATATTTTTCTCCTTATTTCATGTTCACAAGATTTCTGGGTAATAGTTTGTACAACTGATATACTTGTCAGAACCTCCATAATTTTGTAACCACATCTTTCAAAGACACTTCAGGATAGACTCTTTATTTGGATGTGTGTGGTACTGGGGATTGAACCCAGAGGTGCTCCACCACCCAGCTATATCCTCAGCCTTTTCTAGTTCCTATTTTGAGAAAAGGTCTAGCTAAGTTGCTGAGGCTAGCCTTGAACTCACAATCTCCCTGCCTCAGCCTCCTAAAAAACTGGAATTACAGGCATTTGCCACCTCAATCAGCTGCTAGATATTTTTTTAAAGTAACACCATGGCTTGGTTGACACATCTTTTTTCTCTTAAAGTTAAAAAAGTCTGGTTTGGTGAAAACTCCAACTTCTGCTGCAGTAGTATAGTTTTGAGAAAGTCATTTCCTATTCAAGGCAATCTTAAGTAATTCACTTGACTTAGCTCGAGGCACTAAAAGTCACAGTGGTGTGAATTTCAATACATATTATTATGATTTCATTTTGAACTTCTGGAGTCTCCTTAAAAAGCTCTGGACTCTAATTTATCCAGATGTTCCACTCAGAACTGTGGACCACTGCTAGAAGGCCTCAGAGGCACTTTTAGGTGAGGAGACTGAAAAAGACACACACACACATACTCTATTACTACTACTACTGCTACTACTACTACTATAAAATAAAACAAAACAAAAAAATTAGAGCAAAATCAATGCAAAAGACGAAAAGTTTTTAAGAGCACCATTTAGCAAAGTGATATTCAAAGAATTAACCCCCAGCAGTAGTGGAACATCCGGGGAAGGTCTCGTGGTTTCCAGGGCAACCAGGGATGCCCAGGGATGCCTCTTCCAGGCTCAGGAAGGCAGCCTGGTTTCCTGATTTGAGTGATTGCATTATAAGACCTAGAGAGAGAGATTTCTCATCAGGAAGCCTCTCAGTTAGTCATTCCCATAAATATCTGTGGCACCACCTCAATAAACTCCCTGGAGAATATACCTTATAATCTGCACAGCAGACATTTTTGCAACTGTGCAGACAGCTTTGGAAAAAACTTTATTAAAGCCTCTGCAATGTCAGGGCAATATTAATTACAGGCCTTTGTGGCTATGATATGGAAAATCCATCCTAAGGGAATCTGTGCTCTTATGGCAACCCAATTATATACAATTCACTCAAGGAGGCTTCTTTGCAATTGCTTCATGACTATTTATAGTAACAGTAATGCCTGGAATATTGGGGTGATGAAATTTTTTTTTCTGCAAAGCTCAAAGTGTTTCATGGATGTTTCCTAATTAATATGAGGACATAGCCTCACTTACTATAATCATCTCAAGTGATAAATTCAATGCCAATGCACCATGGAACTGCAAAACTGTCCCCGAAGAGGCAGACAGACCTGAGCCCATACAGCACCGTCCCATCCGGGTGAAGGCGGATCATGCGGTTTTTCACTGTCACTCCATGTACAAATGACTTTTTGTCATTTAAGAAATACGTGTCAGGCACCCATAGCTGGTCAGCCACTCGATTGTCAAGGGTGAGGTTGAGAGGGATCCCAGAATAGGCGAGCCTTTTATCTCTCCAATATTGTTGAAAATACATGGTCAAGGTATAATCCTGGGGGGAAGAAAAAGAAAAGAAAGATTAGTTTGGCCCATCCATAGGTATAATTTCTCCATAACTGGCTATATTTACATTGAAATATAAACTCTATAATGAATATCCAGGAGGAATGGATATCATTTTAAGCAGTGGTTGTTTCCTTATGAATGCAAATACCTGTTTTAATGGGTACAGTATATGAACAGATGTGTGCCATGCATATAAATGGTTTGTTTTACTTAGTTAGGAAGGAGACTAGACAAATTGCCTTTTAAGAGATAGCCACAAAGAAATAAAGGAAAAAAGAAAAGACCATAAAATCATGTTGCTGGCAGGGAATCTGATCATTCTCCTAAGTGCACTATCTCCCCCTAGGCAGACAGGTGCTTTAACCACTCACGACAGATGAGCTCTTTCTACAAACTCTCTCTCTCTCTCTCTCTCTCTCTCTCTCTCTCTCTCAGTTGAAGCCAGTTTCCTTTTGTTCTGCTCTCTGTGAGCACTATAAATACAAACCTTCCATAAACATGTACTGGAGACAAAATGGCTCATTGGAGGTCTCTATGCCTTGTCCATCATATTTGCTTTTTATTTCAGCTCTCCATGGCCATTTCCATGTTAACTTGGCCATGACATCATCTGGAGATGATGGCATATTAGTCTGGGGAACATAGGAGCCTGAAGCCAGGGCAGAATGTGGGAGGTAGTGGATGGCAAGGTGCTTCTTCACAGACAGAACAAGCAAATACACACTCAGATGACCTTACATTTGTTTTTCTTTGTTTGTTTGATTGTTTTGTTTTGTTTCTTTTTTTTTTTTTTTTGGCATAACACGTGGTACAGTGAGAAGAAAATGGTAAGAGGTCAAATAAGAGGTTGTAAATAAGATGTTGTAAGATGTTGGGCCAAGAAAAAATTTTATTTTTCCTTTCTTTTCTTTTGGCCATCACTATTCAATTCTGGATAATGAAGTCTGGAAAATCTGGTGATAGTCACGGGACATTCCCAACCCCACTGTGGAAAGATCCAAGCTGAAAAATCAAAGGCATGCATGTAAATTCTCTAGTCAGAGAAGAAAAAGTTTCCTCTGTTCCAGGCAAGGAGCTTGCTGAATCCACACACTATCAGATCATGTCTGCAAATACTCTAACTTTATAGATGGTGAGAGGTGGATGGAAAATCAGTTCAAAAGAGTCCATCCTGAACATCCTCCCATAGCCCATTCAACACTCCTTATGCTGTTTTACCAGGCAGCTCTGGGTGTGGCTAGTTGAAAAATACCTATTTATTACTGTTCTCAACAGTGAGTATAGAGGGTTAGAAAATGACAAGGATTAGATGTCAACCTTGTCTTTAGTTGTGCACAGCAAGAGGAAATAAGAAAACTCATATTAAATTTGTAAACCCCAAAATAATCAGGAAAGTGGGAGGCAAGAAAATCCAAATGAGCTGGAGTTTTTGTTGTTATTGTTGCTTTCTAGTACCAGGGACTGAACTCAGGGGCATTCAATCACTGAGCCACATCCCCAGCCTTATTTTGTATTTTATTTAGAGAGATCTCACTGAGTTGCTTAGTGCCTTGCTTTTGCTGAGGCTGGCTTTGAACTCGAGATCCTCCTGCCTCAGCCTCTGGAGCTGCTGGTATTAGAGCCATGCATCACCATGCCAGCAATCTGGAGTTTTAAGAGAGGTTTTATCTCGGGGCTGACAGTATGTTCAGTGGTAGAACACCTGCCTACCATGTGCAAGACTCAGAGTTCAATCCCTAGCATCACCAAAACCAAAAATTTTTTAAAAAGTAAATGAAGGAAGAGAGGTTTTATCGGTACCTTGAAAGAGAGGTAGCATTTGAGTAGATGAGAAGAAAAAGGAAATTTTTTGCCAGGCATTTCATGGGCAGAGTTCTGGGAGTGCTATTACCTGTGTGGATGCTCACTACCTCCCCCACCATCAATTAAAGTTTTTCACAGAGCAGTTGGCACTAAACATAGGCCTCAGTTAGCTAGATAGTAGGCGGGGTGCATGAAAAACCACTGGGGGATCTTGCATTTATAGTACCAACCATCTCTGAAGAGTGCAGTTTTGCTGGAATACAGGGTTCATGGAGTGGTGGGCAAAGCTGCACTCCAAGTCAGTAACCAGAAAGTAGACTCAAATGCTAGCTTCACAACTAATGAAAGCCAATGACAGTTTCTGGGTAGCAAGTGATCCTGCCCAGTATATCAATCATGTTCATTTTATTTACTATATTCTGATATTTTAACATCTGGGGCCTTGCTGAGCCTAGAGGTACTATCCAGGCCACTATTCACCACCCTACAGGACCAAGGTATACAAACCTAAGGACTAGCAACAGTCTGTATGCCCCAGAACCCTGAAATTACCAATCCTAAACCTGCTTACCCTATCTCACTTGTTCCTTCCCACAGAAACCATAATAGTCCTTTCCCCATAGCTGCCCTTTTCCTCTGCCTCCTGACCCACCCTAGCATCTATGTGGCTCCACAGAGTGTAGTGTCTCCCCTCCTCTTACGAACTGTGAGGAACCAGCTCTCCTCTCAATGGCAGTTCACTCCTGATCTGTGAGCCTCACCATATCTCAATGGTAAAGCCTACATCTTAAAACACTAATCAGGAAAAGAAAGATCTGTTTGGCAATGGTACTTTCAATGGGTAAGAGGAGCGGCGATTAGAAGGTCTGAGTGAAGCATAAAGTGCTTGTCAGTAGGAAAGAGGGGAGAAGGGGCGGAAGGAGGTTCCTAGCTAGCCACGTTCTGAAAAGTTCACAGACAGAAGATTGATGTAGAACATCAGACCAAAAATGGACCTCCACAGTGTACAGTCACACCCAGCCATCACCATTAACTTCTGGTAGGCAATGCCCTTTAACTAAAACGTAAAAAGTCCTGGTGGCATAAAAAAAGATGGAAACAAATTAGCAGTGGCAACTAAAGGATTTCCTCTTTGAATATAACCCTCCAAACTATTATCTTATTGGAACAGAAGAGTTTTGCTTGTTTATTTCCTTAGTTCCCTGCCCCACCTCCTGGTGCCTGAGTCATGAAGCCTAGCACTCTTGGCAGAGCCCCTTTCAGATAGACCCTCACATGTCTTTCCATGAGAAAGAAGAATACAACAGTGTGCACTGGGAGCCCAGCTGTCATTCACAGTTCCAAAGCTTGGGCTTGGGGTTTTATTTTGGATGGTGTTGCTCTCCACACCATCAGCAGCACCTCTTAGTTTGGGTCTTCTGCATTTGCTGAAGTGACTTAGGTGGGTTGGGGGGAAAAGCATAGGGAACAGAGAGAAGAAAGAAAAATAGTATTCAAATCCAAACCTACTGTATCTGCTCTGCCTTGTAAGGCAGCAACATTACATCCATGGGATGCTCATCAGTAGCCCACTTCTTTCCCCTTCAGACACTGGTTGACAAAGAGCAGGGGATGTTGAAAACGTCCACACCTTCCCCCATTACTCTGTGCAGTTGCCAGGCAGTGAATAGAAGTTTTTTCTGTCAAGAAGCCATGCTGCTGCCTCTTGTCATGTGCATTGATAAGCAAGACAGCCAGGGACCACTATGGAGACAAAGGGCAAATGCACTGCCAAGCCTTAACTCATGACCTTTTACCTATCCAAAGTATGGCAGGTGTTTCACCCTAACACCTCACCCTGCCAAACAATCTGATCAACCATGGAGACTGAGTACATCATAAAACCAGGAAGCCTTTGCTATAATATCTCCAAGGATAGACTAGATGAGGGGATGAAACTGTTGGGGACCACCATGAAAGAGCAGAAGGGAGACAAATTCCTGGGCCCTTAACCTCTTACTGGTTAAAAGCCTCACATGTGCCTTTTACATATATGCCAATGTGCTCCCCTCCCTCAGCAGCTATAGCAGCCTGACATCACAGGCCAACATGCTTGTGCAAGGTGGTGGCACCAAGAAGGGAAGTTCCTGGGATAAATTAACCACCAATTCCTCAAGGCCAGGATATTTACACAAGATACAAAACCATCTTTTGAAACCATTCCCATGACCAGTGGGAAAATCCCCAGATTACAGACTACCCCTGCAATCTCCATACATGAATAAAAGCTTGCCCCCTTCTTTTATTTAGAGGCCAGTCTGACTTTCCTCTTAATCAGTGTTATTTCCCATATCCTTATGGTGAAGCCCTCCCCCACATTAAAGCCTTGCCTGTACATTGGTGTTCACTTGCCTCCGTTTTATTTCTCCCATCACTGGGTCAGAAGTTCATGTCTCTAGTATCATATGCACTGAGCTTAGGAGGCAGCCACAGATGTTTTCTGCTCCTGTATAATATTACATCAGGCTTGTGATTCTGGGGATTGAACCCAGGGCCTTGTGTATGCTAGGCAAGCACTCTACCAACTGAGCTATATCCCCAGCCCCCCTATGATCTCATTAAATATAAAGCAGGTATTGTTCTTATTACTATTACTAACCCATATGGATAAAGAAATAAAAAATTAGAGAATTGTTATTCCTCTACTTATCCCCCAGCCCCTTTAAGTATGAGTAACTGGAGAAAATGAGATTTGAAGTTGGAGCTTCCTCCCTTAAGGGCTAAAACGCCAAGGTATGAGGAGAAAAGCAGTTCTGCATAATAAAGGTGATGCTTGCAATGATCTTGGAGTGTGGAGGATCAAGTCACTAGAGGTATATTATTCAGGTTAAATAAGAAGCCTGGCACCCTCAATGTCTCCTGTCTCCCCAAATATTAGCACAGCTGCTGTACCCATTTGTCTTTTATTTATTTATTTATTGGTACCGAGGATTGAACTCAGGGGTACTTGACCACTGAGCCACGTCCCCAGCCATATTTTGTGTTTTATGTAGAGACAGGGTCTCACTGAGTTGCTTAACACCTCGCTGTTGCTGAGGCTGGCTTTGAACTCGCAATTCTCCTATCTCAGTCTCCCTAAGTGCTGGGATTACAGGCATGTGCCACCACTCCAGGCTCCACATTTGTCTTTTAGTAGTATTGGTTTTTTTTCCCAACGGATCTCGGAAAAGCTGCCAATATTCACATTTGGAGTGACGTGGCCTGGATCAAAGGAAAAAGCATAGCCACAAGGAAAGGCCATTCCATTCCCAGTAACAGAAGGCATCTTAACACTATAAAAGCTCCAGGGATTAACAAGAATCTTGGCTGTGGAGGATGAAGGGAAGGGCATTGGATTCATCACAGAAGACAAGATGAAGATGGAGAATTAAGTTTTTGTTCTTTAACCTAAAAGCTCAACGTGGACTCAGGAGACACCTGGGTATTCAGATAAGAGATGATTAGCAACGGTGAGGCCATTCAAAGAACAGTCAGGCAAGCCACCCTGGTAAAGTATGAGACCTCTGCTGCCAGAGTGCCTGATGGTGGCTGAGAAGGGGGTTGGGAAGGCAGTAGTAGACACCAAATGAGACAGATACCCAATACTATTCACAAAATCAGCCCATAACCTCCACCAATTTTGTTGGCAAAGCCCTCTCTTTTTGCCAGTCCCTCAGCCTGCACAAGAATATATGTGTTCATTCAGATATTTATTCATTCATTCAAGAAATATTTGTTGAGTGCCTACCATCTGGGAGGTAAAGATGAACTAGATGCAATTTGGGCCCTAAGGGATTAGCCATCTAGCAGAGGAAATAACTGCAGGTATCAGCAATTTAAAAGCAATCTGGATTAAGTAACTTACTAAACATAAAGTGATATAGAAGTCACAAAAAGCAGTTATTTCTGGGTAAGACAACCAAGGCAGCTTCCTGGAAAAAAGAATTGTGCAACCTAAACCTTGAGGAAGAGGTAATGAGTCTGGACATTAGAAAGGTAGATCCTGATAGTCACTAAGGTCACAGCTATCTTTACAAAGCCAGCTGCTGGAGAACAAGGCATAGAAAGGTTTGTCTGAGGCCCTCCCATTCTCCCTAGGATGGTCATCTCCCAAAACAAGGACACCCAGATGGAGAAAGCCCCTAGAGAGAAAGAAGGGGACATACTAGAGGCCCTGAAATGACAATCCTCAAAGGAAGAGCTTTCAGAGGCTCTCAGGGTTCTGGAAGTCAGAACCAGTTGTACTGGTGAACTCTCTGGTGGTGATATCACAGTGGTGGTTCCACTCCCTTCCAGTGGGTGATTTGCATGGGGACAAGGTGGGATCTTCAGGTACCTGGGGGCATTTAACTGTCTGAGACACCAAGAGCCTCTCCCAGGGTAGCAGAAGTCCTAAGTGTAGCTTTCTTTCCCATTTCTGTCCTCTACAGGGGAGGCCTAAGCACCTGGTGCCTTATATCACAGAGGAACAGACTGAGGAGCAGTGGGCCTCTGGAGGACCTGAGTATGGGGTTAGGCAGGGCCTAAGGAGGACAGAATGGGAAACTGGGAGCAGGGAGCAAGGAGGAGCTGAGTGTGGGGACAGATGGGGTGTGAGGAGGGGAGGGACACCAGGAAAAGCAGGATCCACTGGGAGACCCAAGTGTGGGGGTGGAGGTGGGGGGTGAGTAGTAGTAAAAGTTGGATGAGCAGGGCATGGGCAAGAGGCTTAGGGAAGAGGCAGCCCAGGGGAGGAGTGGACTCTGTAGGGGAGAGGACTTGAGCATCAAACCCCTCCCTGTGCAGTGGGCACAGGCTCCTGGAACCTTGCACTGGGAGGGCGGGCCTAATTAGATTAGCCAGCACTAGCATGAGACAGGCTGTCTCCTGGCACTGACTCTTGGTTGTGGCAAAACCAGCCATATCAGCACATCTAGACAATGTGTTGGCAGAAGGAGGAGGGGGCGCTGGCTGAAAGGTCAGAGCTTACAGAAATAGCTGTCGACCAGGCTGTGGAGACCAGGACTTGCGTGCAGCAGATGCAAAGTCCTCCTCCACTATGGGGGGATCCCCTACAGATTGAAGGGGACTAATACTCCACTCCTCACAACACTCCAAATTCTTCAGCTCTGGTTCAAATTCTAGCCTTACCGAATTTATTTTGGTTGTAATTTGATGTAACTTGATTGTGGAAGGCTACTTTTTGAGGGAAGGTTGAGATTTATACCATTCGAGCATTAATAAAAACGTCCCACCTATAAATTAAGTGACACATGCAATGTGTATGAATACTGACTCGCCTGTTTTGCCAGCAGGCACCTCAGCAGCCCTGTGAACTTTGAGAATATTTGGCTTTGGGTTTAGGTGCAAGCCAGCACTGAAATGGGGGTGACACCAGATAGTGGAAGTATCTGGTAATAGCACGGACTTGCTGGTACCTGAACTTCTCTACCTCAAGACCTCTCCACTCACTTAGCTGTCCAAACCCATATCCTCACCAGGGAACACTGCAGGGGAAGCCTATGTACTTTAATCATCCCTGGTCTCTTGGGATCCTCGGCCAGGTTTCCAGTGGTGTAGACTGTCCCATTTCAGTCTTATTGGCCCCTGAAAGTGGTGTGGGAATCCTGAACCAGGACACCTGCTGGGCCTCTGCTCTCCCAGGTCCAGCTATGTCTAAGAGTTGTTCCTACCAAAAACCTCCTGGTTTCTCTGGTGTACACCTACGTGGGTTCCTATAAACACTGTAGCCCTGAGGTTCAAGTCCCAGTGCAAGAGCTCAGGCAGTGAGGTAGAAAGCCCAAATGCCTCCACATTCAGCATTCTCCAGTGCACTGAGAACTAGAAATCTCTAGGTTATACTGTATAAATATTAGTTATTTCAGGTAACTATGTTTTGTTTAAACTATGGTACATCATCAAAATTGGAGTGTCTAAAACTTGTTGAAGAATTTAGGATTAGCAGGGGGGGAAAAAAAGGTTCAAGTAAGGAGTAATCAAAACAAAAATTATCTCTTAAAAAGAACCTTACAAAATCATTTTGAATCCATGATCATTTATTCCTCTGGGCTTCTTTTAAAATCATATAGCCCTTTGATAATCTAAAGAAATCCCAGATCTTCTTTCTCTCTTTGTCTTTTGTTTGTGTATCAAATCAGTCAACAGGAAACACTGACTTTCAAGGGACACACGCTCTCACTTGCTTCCACTTGTCTTCATAGAGTGGTAGCAATGCCAGTGATTGGTAAATCATTTGTGCAATTTTTTTCTTATTCAAAGAAATGTAACAAAAGAGTTATCAGGTTTTGCTCCAGATTATAAAACTCTCTTTTCTGTAAAAGTTAGAAGATCTAGTTCCTGAGTGAGACACCAGGCCTAATCCATGTTCTGTGGTTAGGAACCAGGATTTTGCTGTAGCAGCAGGTGACCTAGGAAGGGGAAGGGGTGGTGGGAGATCCACCTGGGGAGCTGAAAAAAGTATTGCTAAGCTCTCCTAGCTGGAGGAGCCCTGCTGGCTATAGGTGGGGAGCAAATAATATTGAATATGAGCCACCCACAAATCAGGCTTTTATACACAAGTAACTGTCCTTTCAAAATCTCCCAAGAATATGCAAGTTACAATACCGGTAGCAACAGAGCAAAATAAAAACTTCATTCATCTCTAGGTGTATAATTGAAGCAGCTCGACTATACTGGAATATAATATATAAACAACAAACTGGACAAACAAATAACTGGAATATAATATATAAACAACTGAAATATAATATATAAACAACAAAGTGTTTTCCTTCTTGTACAAATCTCTTGGCACTGATCACATTAAAATGACAAGAATACATATTTAGTAGTGAAAATATTGCACATTATTCTACAATTAAGTAATTTACTCAATTCCTCAGCACAGGAAATGAAGAAAATCTTTACTATTCCTGAGAAAGAGATGTAATCTCTAAACCAAATTTAAATATTTCACTGCAGCTGTGAAAACCACAGGACACCTGCATTTGCATCTGGTTCAGCAAGTTTATGATACCAAACCTTGCAGGTAGGTTGCTCTTGGCTCAGGGAAGATGGGAAATTGTTCAGAGAAGCTTACATAAGCATTAGGTGGTGGGGACTTCCTTTGCAGGCATTCCTGAGACTACGTTTAGGCTGGGAAAATCATGCCACTTCTATTAACAAAATATATTTTGAAAATTCTAATCTATTCTATTTAAAAATGAGTATTTGATATTCCAGTCATATATTTCTTTCCCTCTCTTTCTCCTTCCTTCTTGTTCCAAGCATTCATGGACCAACAGACCTGCTGGAAGCTAGGTACCCAAAGATAAGGAGGACATGATGAGTAGTTCATAATCTGGGGGCAGAGGGAGAGCATTAAGTGAAATGCTCCTTAAATATATACTTCTGCATATTGGCAAGGAGGATGATGTGAAAATGGAGAAGAAGGTCACTGAGGTTTTCAATCTTCCTGTATCATTTATACTTGCCAAAGTGGTCATGGTATTTCATTTATCCATTTAAATACTAAATAATTCATAAGATGAACTAGTTATTGCTGTATGAAATCTATAAGGGATGGTGGAAATAGATGTGTCTCCCAGTCCCCTACAGCCATCTGAAAAATTCACATAGGATAGGAATTATTTCAAAAATGTTTGTTTACAAGTATGAAAAGATACTGCAGAGATTTTTCTGGATTTAGATGAGTTTGAAAAGCAAAATGATTGTACTGACCTATATTCAAAGGATAAATTGTAGTATCAGAATAAGTTGGCTGAATACAAACTAAGGAATCAGGAAGAAGTAAGAGAGATGCCCTTGGCTAAATAAACTATCCAGAAGGAGCAGGTACTGATTTACCAGCTTTACAGGGTGGAACAGGATGTGACAGTCACTGGGTTGGCAGAGTTGGCATCCTTGCCATGTGCCTTTCTTGGGAAAGTTACTTAATTGCTCAGATTCTCAGCAACCTCTTGTGTAAATATGAGATGAAAATGCTCATTTTACAAAATTGCTCTAGCTGTTAATTGAGCTAACAATGCTCCCCACCATGTGGACTCAGAATAGGCAACTGGAAAATTCTACCTTCATCCTAGAGTAGAGACAGTCACCCCTGAGAGGTGCCCCTCGAACACCCACATAAAAGCACCCAAGCATATTGTTCCACACCAAGTACACACCAAATTACAAAGGAAAAGATGTGGCTAAAGAAAAATCAGCCTCACACCTTAGAATTCTTCATACCATCTGAATGAGTTTCCATCCCCTGTTCTCAAGTACCAAGTTCCATCCTCTACTCAACATCCAAATACAGCCCAGATACAGTCTTGTTTCCAAAAATCAGGTCACTAGATCTTTCAAAAACTTTATTCTGCTATGAAATTACTTTGAAATTATAACTTAAAATTAAGCAGAAATCACAATAGCTACAACACTAATAAAAATGAAAATAACACCAGCCATCCTTTTCTGGCCTAATGGCTGTGACTGATTCTAACCTGAGCCACCCTTCCAGTGCTACAAGGGTTACCTCCTACCCACACCTCCCCACTAAATCTTTAGAAAAACCAATTTTATAGTCAATTGACTCCTCCATATAAGAAATTTTTTCACTAGATGTTACCTTTGCAGGCCCTTTAATTATACATTGGAATCCTATTGTAGACTTTTTAAGGAATGGGTTACTTATTCTCCCAAACCAGGAACCAAGGAGCATTCCCCTTTTCACATTCCTGAACACCCACCAGGGATGTGTTAGTCAGAGTTCTGTTAATGTGACAAAAAACCTGAGAAAATCTGTTTATGAAAGGAAAAGATTTATTTTGGCTCACAGTTTTGGAGGATTCATTCTGTAGTCAGTTGGCCCATTGCTTCTGGGCCTATAGTGAGGCAGTACATTATGGTGGGAGCATTTGATGAAGAAATGATGTTCACCTCCTGGTTGCCAGGAAGCAAAAGAAAGAGAAGAGTCTAGGATCCTATTAAGGTTTGGATCTGGAATGTCACCCAAAGGCTCATGTGATGAAGGCTTGGTTGCCAGTGCAGCAAAGTTCAGAAGTAGGGATTTGGGGAAATAATTGAATCATAAGGGCTCTGATCTCATAAATGGATTAATACATTGAGGTATCAATGGGCCATTGATGCCTATTGAGAAGTGGTAGGGACTGTGGGGGGTAGAACCTTGTTGGAGGAAGTGGGTCCTTGGGGGTATGCCTTTGGGGACTATATCTTGTCTCTGGCCTTTTCTCCCTCTGTCACTCCCTCCCTCTTCTCTCCCTCTCTTATCTATCTATCTATCTATCTATCTATCTATCTATCTATCTCTAATCTCTGTTTTCCAGCTGCTAAAGTGAGTAGCTCTGTTCTACCACATCTACATCCTGTCTGCCATGAAGCCATGTGTCACCTAGATCCACAGCAATGGAGGCAAATTACCATGAACTGAAATCTCTGAAACTGTGAATCAAAATAAATCATTTCTCTTTTTAAGTTGTGTTTCTCATGTATTTTATATTTTGTCACAGTAATCAGAAGCTGACTAATATAGGTCCCGGTATGTCCTTCAAAGGCACATGCCTAATAACCCAACTTCCTCCCACTAGGCCCCATCTCTTAAAGGTTCCACCACCTCCAAACAGCAACACAGGATGGATGCATCCTGTCTTTACTATGTGGGCCTTTAGGGACACTTATTCAAACCACAGCAAGAGCTTTGTTCTTCCATCAGTATCTCTTGTTCATTCTACTTTCCTGAGATTTTCATGAATAGATACAGCCGTCCCCTGAATCTTTCTGTCCAGAGCATGCTGAGTTTAGTATGTCCAAAATCAACTCATTACCTTTCTTTCCCAAATATGTTCTCTGTTATGTGCCTATCTACCCACTCACTCAACGAAACCAAAAATAGAAGCAGTATACAAGTCTTTTCATTTTTTCACATCCTAACCTTCAACATTCATTCAACTGATATGCTCTGTTGGTATAACTCCTCAAAAGTCTTCCATATCTAGAATCAGATCAGAAGGTCAGTAGTAGCAGCAGCAAGGGTTAGTGTTTCCATCGATGTCATCATAGCAACAGATTAAAAGCTCATGAACTCTCAAATTCCATCCTAGAAAAATACTTAGCCATGGTGTTTAGAGTACATCAAGTCAACACCAGACCTCAGATACATGATGGGTTAAACCAAAGAATATATCAGATGACCATATGTCTCAGACTTTATATGGGAGCATAGATTCTAATGCCACACAAACACTATATGAATGAACTTTTGGAATGTGCTAGTAAACCAGGGAGTCACTGCTTATTATCCTTTATTTTAAATGAGTGCCTATGTGAACAATGCTCACTATATAATGTGCTTGTGTGTGCATGTATGTGTGTTTAATCAAACAGTTTTATTTTCCAGCAAATATCTTCAATTAATAGGCTTTCAAAAGGGAAAACAGTAGTTCTCAAGTTATACTGTTTATCCCAAAGTGCTCTGGGCACAGACTATGAAAAATAGCATAATGTGTAGACAAGGGGCCTTCAATCTCTGTAAAGATACTTGAACAACTGGGAGAATGTTACAACTGGGAGACTGGTGAGTGACTTGTCAACATTCTAATTGTGTGGGATTTATCAACCTAGACAATCTATGTCTCTGTGCTCATCCTTTGCTTAAGCATAATACCTGCAAATTATCATGAGTTTAAGAATTCTGTATTTTTAAATAGTGAATGCCATCTCTTAGTTTACATGGTTTACAGTTTGCATTGCTAGATTTGCTGAACTGAGTATCACTTAAAATTATTCTCTTTGAATCCCTAAAAAGAGCAGAAAAGGCAAAAAAAAAAAGCAAAATATATAAATACTTATATAGAAAGAAAAGTCTTTATTTATCATAAAATAATGAATATTTTTGCTTGAAAAGAAGACCCCTCTTCTCTACTCATACTATGAAAATTCAATTGCCCTGGTATATGTGCCTCTATATCAGAATTTTTCAGTGAATTACCTCACCTCAAAGATAAATCATGTGGATTAGTGATGCCACACATTTTAAAGGATTTTCAATATCTAAGAAGATGTGCTATTTTTACTCAGTAAGCCATTAATTTTTGAGATCATGTCTATTTCTGGATACAGCCCAAAACTTGTTAGGATATTGCTGTTAGACAAGTTACAATTTTAAGGATAGTACATTTCATAAAAGTAAAAAAAAAAAATTAGCTTAATAGTTGTTCTTTCTGAATTATTATTATCTTCAGCAGAAATAGTTGAATTGGCATCTCAGCATGGAATTGCATTAAGTAGTCCTATCCTCTGGGGATACTGTAATCAAACCTGGATAGTCAGAAAGAAACTAGAATGCAGGTTTTTGTAAACTTAATTTAGCACAATGCTGAAGGAGTGAGAAAGACAAGTGTTAACCCTTTGATTGGAGATTAATGGCAGTTCATTCTTGGTTTTCAGAATAAAAAATACCCTATATTCTCATTTTTGCACCAGGCCCTAAAAATTACTTAACTGGATCTGGTGCGAGTAGTGAACTGTCCTTTCTCTCCGACCCATGAGATCTTCTTCTAGCAACCATGAAACTGTCACAAGCTAGCTTGTTAGATTGCAAGTACAGCAAAATCTAAGACTCTCTGCCACTCTTAACACAGACTCTCCTGCTTTTCCTCTTACCTAACTGGCCTTTCTTTTTGGATGCTCCTTTCAATTCCTCTGTTTCTTTTTCTGCACCACTATCTACCCAGTCACTCAACCAAACCTGATCTCTACCTGCACTTACTCACACAATGATTGCTTCTAGATTCATGGCTTTGAAGTCCATTTGTGTTTAGAATTCCCATATTTGATCTTCAACCAAATACTTGAACTCTATAATCACATCTCAATTGAACTGTTGATCTTATCCTCAAAACAGACTCATTACAGTCTTACCAATTCATGTGATGGAACTCTATTTTTGAAACTGCTAGAGCCAAAATCCACAGCATCATTTTTTACTCATCTCTTCTCTCATCTTTTCTCCAACAATAAATCTAAGATTCTGTTCACTCCACATTAAAAACAAAACCATGATCCATCTCTTCACATCACTATTGCTAGTGATCTATCCCACCATTCTCTCCTGCTCACTATTGTACTAGCCTCCTAAGTGATTTCTTATGCACCTTTTTCCAGTGTTGTTATCAATAGAGCAGCCTGAGAGATTTATTGACAATCACATTATTTACTCTTCTCTTCAAAACTATATTTCATCGTTCCCTGTTTCATGGAAAGCAAAGCCCAAGTTGACTTGCTGAGCCCACCATGTCTCTGACTTCATCTCCTGCTACTGTCGCCTTTTGAACTTAGTTCTAGCAGCAGCACCCTTTGTGTTGTTCCTCAAATAACCCAAACATCCTCCTCCCTTAGAGTCTTTGTATTAGTTGTTTCTTCTGGCTGACATCCTTACCTGTCAGTCTTTGCTCAAACTCTCATTTTCAATAAACCTTTCCTGCCCATATAAAACTTCACCCTCAGCCGGGCACGGTGGCACAAGCCTATAATCCCAGCACTTAGGGAGGCTGAGACAGGAGAATTGCAAGTTCAAAGTGAGGCACTAAGCAACTCAGTGAGAGCCTGTCTCTACATAAAAAAACACAAAATAGGGCTGGGGATGTGGCTCAGTGGTCGAGTGCCCCTGAGTTCAATCTCCAGTACCAAAAAACATCAAAAAAACAAAAACAACAACAAAAAAACCCTTCACCCTCTGCACTCTCATCCTTTTAACCCCAAACATATTCTAGATAATATATCTAGTTATTGCACATATTTATTATGTGCAATAATAAATATTATTTATTTCCTTTCTCCCCTCCAGAGCATCATTTGCATGCCTGGAGGAGGTCCTATCCCTTCTATGTCTTTGGTTCAAAAGTATCCCTAGCACCATGAACAGTGCCCACCTAGCACAGTACAGGAGCTGCATAAATGTAGAAGTTTTGTATAAGCTGGGTAACTGGTCTGTCGCTTCAGAAATGTCTAAACATGCTTTCACTAAGTTTTCCAGATTGGTTGGTAACATTGGGTCACTTTCAGTGAAAATTTCTCTGCAATATAAAACCAAACCTCAAATCCAGGTTAGAATAGGTGTGTGATATAAATTCTCACAGAGGATGCTTTCTTGGCCATCTGAAGCCCAGAGGAGACACACATTATCCTTTAATGGGTAGGGATTTTTGTTGTATGATACTCTTTTCTATGGGAGCCCTGTGAGTGCACCAGTTTTATGATTGCACCTTCATTTAACCCTGTTTAATTAATATCCACAAGGGCAAATGATCCCAGCCCTTCTACTTTCCAAGTGTACATTACAACATTTTGATTTTCAGCTTTCTGTCTGAATTTCTATCCTTTTTGTGTGACTACTGGGACTCTTTAAATTTTTCTTATAAATACAGTAATACATTTAAATAATGTGTGTATAGATTCTGCATCATTTCCAGTGGCTTTCTGTGGAAAGTTCTTTAAAATTTCTAGTCAGCTACATTATCTGGACACAGAAGTCCCTATTACTCATTTGTCTACCAAGCGGTTGCTTCTGTCTCCAGCCTAGTCCCAGTATGGTCACCCGGATACCTCCAAAGGACACTCCTCTGCCCTCATCTGAGTCAGTATCGGGGCAGGTGCTGAAGTAACAAAAGCACATTCACTTTATTTTCTGCTTGGCCTTTGAGACACCCACTTTTCTTGCCTTTGTACTGTACTTACTATTCTGTTTGAGGGTCCTGGGGTGTCCAGCACCTCCTATCTATGTCTAAACGTATTTCCCTAATGGCTTGATTCTTTCTCCTTTCCTCCTCCTACCTCTCTTCCAAAGTGATCCCATCCATTCTTAAGATGTTAAACAAAATCTGTAAACTGACAATTTCCATTTCTAACTGAAAACTAGAGACTTCTTTGAGCACTAATATCTTATCCAATTGCTTTCCTGGCAGCTCTATTTTGCTGCTTCTTTGACATCTTTGCTCTTTGTCTCATTTTATTCCCCAATCCAGTCATAGGATCCACCCCAGCTGCACTGGGCCAGAATCACAGGAAGTAAAAGCCCAGAACTGGTGTTTTTTTTTAAAGTTGCATTTGTGATGCTTAATTTTGCTTGTTATTGGTCTTATACCACTTGTACATATTCTCACTACTATTTTGATTTAAACCTTTCAGCTTCACAAAAATCAGAGAACTCTATTTCCTATAATCAACAATCTATTTTTAGAAAACATGCACATGTGTACTGAAACGTGGGCAGAAGAACAGTTCCCACCATGCTCTGCCACAATCTGAGGAGAGTCTGTTCTGAGTGAGGTGCAAGAACATAGTCTTCCACTTGCTTCCGGGACTCTAGTGGATGCCAATGTGGTGTTGCCCAAACTGTTTCAAGTGGGTCTCAACAGAAACCGTTAACTCCATTTCAACATCTGCCATGAGAGTAAGAAGACACAGGACACAGCTCTAGCAGCACAGGTTCTCAGCTCATTGCCACACAGGTGTTGGAGGGCACCTTGTTCCTAACCAAAATATGGACACTTCTATAGTCGAAATCATTCATTCTTGATTTCTGTTAACACCATAGACATTTCACCTTTTCTTTGTGAACTAAATCTTCTACCTATGTTGGTGATATGTCTGCTTCAGCATGGAAATGGAATAATTAGAAACATCTGATTACATTTACCAGGAACAGGTATGAGAGACCTTCCTTGTTCCTCATTGCAGGGCCTGTTGATATAAATAACCATGGCTACCAACCCAATATGCACTGTTAATATCCCACTGAGTAGCTCTTTTAGTGAAATGCAAAATAGAAATGAAAATTTCAGAATACTACTTATTTAGTACATGATAACTTGCTTATTTATATTTTTTGCATCCAATAGTATATTCATATAGTGGTCTATTCATTTAGTGTCTTCATATAGAAGTCCATTGTTTTCATGATATTTAGACATTCTTCTAATGTTCAATTTCTTTATGCTGAAGAGTGATGCTTATGCCTCATTTTGATTTCTCTCATACTTGTTCCTGGTAAATGTAATCAGATGTTTCTAATTATTCCATTTCCATGCTGAAGCAGACATATCACCCACACAGGTAGAAGATTTAGTTCACAAAGAAAAGGTGAAATGTCTATAGTATTAACAGAAATCAAGAATGGATGATTTCGACTATAGAAGTGTCCATATTTTGGTTAGGAAGCTGGTAAATAAACAAGCACTATTAAATTAGTCAAAAAGAAGAGCATAATTTTAATAAAACAAGGGCACTCCCCAGCTGGGAGCTGAGAAATTGTTAAATGTAATCTCTAATACTATTCACATTCAAATGAGTTCAAAGGGGTTATGACGCAGAGTCCTGGCCCAGCTAAGACAAGTCCACTGGAGGCCCTTGAAAGCACATTTGTATGTAGCATCCAGATGGTTATTTAAAGTAGCAAAAGGTCCCTATTCACCAAGGCACCAGTTACAGCACCAACTATCAAGCTAATTGTACATTTTCCTGATTTTGTGAGTAATGTTGGATATTAAAATACATGTTTTCCATATGAGTTGTCTCAAGTTGGACAGGAGCTATACTATTTTTAGTGTAAGAACAATAATTCAAAGTATTCTTTATGTTTCCCATCCCTTTGCAGCCCATGCAGGAGCCATGTAGCTAGGATTCAGCCACTGTTTGAATGATTACACAACTTATAGGTACATTTCCTTCTTCCCAATGAGTTTGGAATTCTGCATGCCTGATTCACTTGTAACATAACCAAATATGTCAATTAATTAGTTGCTGTGCTAATCAGAATTAGAGTTTATAATTTATAACTAGAAATGTAATTAACAGCTGGTAATTGAATCAGTCATGATTCACTTGCTCTTCATTCACCTTTAAAACTGTCATCACATAAAATGTATAGGGTGCAATGTCACAAAAGCTACAATCCTTTTAGTTGTCTACTGGTATGTTCTGACTCAAAACCAACACCATGTCCTAATGAGATTTGGTTAAGGTTAAAGAGCAGTACTAAGAGACAGACATCTATACAGATCCATAGATGCCGTTCTTAGCCTCTGCAGCCCTTGCCCAAACTCACCTTAATGAATAACTGCCTGCAGTGGTCTGATTGCTTTTCAATGCAGGACATGAACCAGAGAAACAATGTCTAGAACTTGATAACTTTCTGCTAGGACTTCCAAGAGCTGAAGCAAATGTTGCAAGGCTCCCTGGAGTACAACAGCTGCAGCCACCAAGATTCTTCACCTTACTTCTCAGGAATGCCTTCCCCCTAGACTTGCCTAAGGATAGTGTGCTCATACACATGTGGGTGGGAGAAGGAGAGAGAGAAAGAGAGAGAGAGAGAGAGAGAGAGAAGGGGTAAGGAAATGAATTAACTGATATATCTGAGATTCAAATATTATGCCAAAAGCCAAGGACGCTGAAATACAGGGTGAGAATTCCTGTGGAATACAAACTCCTGGTATGAATTAAGGATTCCAGCATTGCATTTTTGTCTCTTAACTGCCTGTGACTAAAGCTGCTGGATTTGACAGGAAAAACACATCTGTCTCTGGACAGTTTCATTAGCACTACCTTGAGCCACATGTAAGGCACCAATTCCAGTTTACCAGTTTATGGTCTGGCCAAGGTCAGGGCTACTGGGCTGTGCATATACAGCTGCAGTGTCCTGTAGTGATAAACTAGCAGTAGAATAAAGAACAGTGGGAACATGTATGCAAAATATACACACATACATGTGCATACAATTGTAAGTATGCAGTGTCACAAAAGGGCATATCTTTGCCCTTCTGTATCCATGTAGAATTGGTTTCAGGACCCTTGAAAATTCCAAGATCTGTGAATGAAAAATAATAGGACAGTACTTGCACATAACCTACACTCTTCCATCTATATTCTTTAGATCATCTCTGGATTACATAGGTAATGCTTAGTACAATGTAAATGTTATGGGAATAGTTGTGATGCTATATCATTTAGGGAATAGTAAGGGGGAATGTCTGAATATATTCGGTACAGATGCAATTTTTTTCCAAATATGTTCAACCCATGGTTAGTTGAATCTTCAGATATGAAGATTCAGATATGTGTAAATTAATTATATATAGATATTTAAATATATGAATATTTACATATATATTTTAATATACTTATATGCATATTTGCATACATGCACAAATATATATACACACAAACATATATCGAATTCCAAACTCATGGAAAGGAAAACATATATGATAAGCTGTGTAATTACTCACACAGTGCCTGAACCCTACCTATGCTGTTCTTGCACAGCCTGCAAAAGAACAAGAAACATAAAGAACTTTTGTGAACAATTTGAACTATTGTTCAATAATAGTCCAACTGCTATTCTATATCTATATCCGTCTAAGTATCTATTTGCCTGCATACATATATATATATATATACACGCATAAAATATATACACATATATACATTCACACACAAATATGTGTATGTATATGCACATGCATTACAGCCATCACAGATGCACTGATAAATAATTTTTAAATATTGTGAGTTATTTGCCTGAACAATGAGCAGTTAGTCAATGGACAAGCATTTACTAAATAAAATTACTATTCCTGAACTCAAATCATTCAATCATGTTTGTTCCTTTATCATTTCCTATTCATTTTTAATTAACAAGTATTTCATAGAAATGTATGGTTTCACAAGGTATTTGAAATGTTACACAAACACTCTCTTCAGACCCTACCTTCTCTCTCATCAAAATATTTTGAAGGTATACCTTTTCCTTTGTTTCTTTTATCCTCATTACCTCACACTCTGGCAGTGCAGAAGACAATGGGGACCCCTCTGCCCAGGCCACCTTGTTAGGAC
Organism: Xerus rutilus; assembly: GCA_028644305.1. Taxonomy (NCBI): domain Eukaryota; kingdom Metazoa; phylum Chordata; class Mammalia; order Rodentia; family Sciuridae; genus Xerus; species Xerus rutilus. The sequence continues at coordinate 111,831,951 of CM053401.1, read as the reverse complement.
CATCTCCAGTCCTTGCTGTTCAAGTCCTTGAGTTCATATCCAAAGCAGAAAAAAGAATATGTCCACAGTCCAGCCGCAGACTTTCTTCCCCTGGTGTCCCCTGTGTGCCTAAAGACTTCCTGGTACCCTTCACTCAGTGCTTCCCTGGCTCTGAAAGGTGGATCCTGCCCTAGTAACCTGTTCTACATCTGTAAATTACTGCACACAGAGTACATCATTACCAGAGCTGGAAACTTATTTTCCTCAAGCAACTAAGTGTTTCTCTTGCCCATCATGTGAATTATAAAGTCTGACTCCCACACTAGCTGTGAGGCTGGTTTCTCTAATGCACCAATACTGTCTGTCTGAGTGCCTATGAGTTTCTCTGTTCATCTCCATGCTTTTTTCTTATGTTTTTTTTGCCATCAGTCCTTTTACCACAAATGACATCTTGACCATCAAGCTTTCTTGGACTATTCCAATGTGGACTTGATTAACTCCTCACCTAAAACAGAAAGGCTACCCTCAATGATTAGCAAGATTCCTCAACCATAAGATCTTATGATTCTCCAAAACAGCACAAGCCCTATATAACACTTTACCAAGTAAAAAGTACCAAGTTCTCTACTTGTCTCATGAACTAGTCCATGCATCCACCCTGAGATAGAGGATGGAAAAAAATGTTGAAACAGAGCCTCAGGATTGTGAAAGGCTATAAAAGAGAAGAGCAAATAATGCAAAGCAACAAGGAGCCATCAAGAAGTGGAGCAGTACATTCTGAACATATCCAATAGACAACCTCAAATCCTCAAGGACACAGTCAATTACTAGAGTAAATTCTGAAAACAGCAGCAGTGGGCATCAGCCAAAGTGCAATTTTCAACAGTGGGCAGGAGTAATTTTCATACTGTGGTATCTTCAGATTCCCTTACAGTAGATACAATGCCACTATTTTACCATTCTCTCTGAACAAGGGGATGTGATAAAATAAATATACAACTCAGTACACAGTCTGTTGGATTAATGATTCTGTGTGTGTGTATTGCGGAGGATCACCCCCATTGATTCTTACATGGAATTAGCAGTATAGGTAACCTCAGTCTAGACTCAAAGGTGCAAACATCCTCTATTTTCTGTTACTTTTTCATTTATTTATCTAACATCATTGACGACCTATGTTTGATGTGAAAAAACCTTTCTTACTACTACCCAAAGTTTCAATAATTTGAGTCTGTAAAATGAAGTGACAATAGATATACTAACAAATGCATTAACATGTAAGTACTAGGAGTCACACAAAGTATGAAAACTCCAAGTGGTACCATATGGTTGAAGCTTAAATAGCATTCTGAGCTACAGAAAGAAGTAGGAACTAGAGATTTCTTAAGGATGGTGGTGAGAGGATGGAAGAGGAGCGTGGGGCTCTCAAGGGAGTTACAGGTCATGGAAAGTGAGGGCAGGAAACACATTGTGGACAGAATCTGTCATGCTATGCCAAATAAGTCCTTCAGATAACAGCCCTCAAGGGAACAGGTAGTTGAAGATAGTGAAGCTTCTCTGGGCAGGGTGTCAGATTTTTTGTCTCCTTTTTCCATGAGTTAGTTAATCCTCTCTGTTTAATGAGATATCAGGAAGATGGTCCAAGATCATTGCACTCTTTCTGGGGAGTTCCCTTGGCCATACAAGAGAATGTCAGAGTAATCCCCTTACCTGTACTTTGGGACAGAAAGAGGGTGAGAGATGTGGGAAGAGGAGGGAGAAGGTCAGACAGATCTTGAGCTTAAGTTGAAAGTACTCAACATGCCAAGTGCCATTTTTGGATTATCATTTTCTTGAGCCCTAACACCTACTGCATGCTATTGTTAATGTGTGGGGGAGGGGCTTCAGATTCAAAGAGAAATACGAAAATCAGATATTTTAAGGGTCTTGTTCATGTTCTAACAAAAGAAAAAAACATGCAGAGATGTACACTGTAAATCCTTCTCCATTCACTCAACAAGTATTTATTTAGCATTTTCTAACTTGCAGACAATGGACAGTGGGGTTTTGTGCAATCCAATGGGAGAGGCAGACACTGATAAATATCTATAGGAATATCACACTGTGAGACATGGGATGAGGAATCAGCAAGCTCCCTGGAACAATGATGACTGAAGACACCTAAAGGCAAGAAGTGAAAGAAGGGAACACCAGCCAGGGGGGATGAACGTCCAGACCAGAACCGGACAGCAGGATTTTTACTCCGGAATCATATGTTCTGAGAGGAATTTTTGTTTTTCTGTGAAAGAAGAAGGAAGCTATACCATATTTTGAAACTACCAAAAATGTCTTACTGCTACATGGAAAATGGAGGTAACTCCCTATTTTATGCTCAGCTTTTTTTCCTATAAGCTCATATGTTGAAGTCCTAATCCTCTATACCTGAGAAATTATGACTTTTTTAAGGGATAAATTCTTTTTAGAGGTGATTAAGTTAATGTGAGGTCATTAGGGGGTGTCCTTATACAAAGGGAAAATTTGGAGGCAGACATGCACACAAGGAGAACGCCATGTGAAGAAAGAGGCAGAGATCCAGCCGAGGCTTCTACAAACCAAGGAATGCCAAAGATTGCCAGTAAACTATCAGGAATTATGGGAGAGGCCAGGAAGAGTTTCTCCCTCATGGTCCTCAGATGAAACCAATCCTGCCAAAACCTTGATCTTGGACTTCTAGCCTCCAGACTACAAGAAAATAATCTTCTATTATTTAAGCTTGTCTATCAGCTCCAGCAGACTAATATACTGTTAGTTTGAGAGGGTTGTCTTGGCAAGAATTAAATGTGAATATGTTTGGGAGAAATATTATCATGTGTAAAATACCAATGGAGTCTTCATGGCTCTCATACATGAGGTATATATACATGTACATACACATAGATATAAATACACACACACACGGTACATGTACATGCTACCTTACAGGTACATGGGCTGAGGGTTAGAAGCATTTAGCAGAAGGTAGGTCCGTAATGGGAGCAATTCTATCTCAAGGACACAAAGGCATGTAGTAGAATCTTAAAGAATACTTTAATCTATGCATTTGTAGGAAAACTTTTAAAATGATCTAAAATGATAAAAGGAAATCATCTTATTATTTCAAGACAAAAGCCACCCTTGTTCCTCCTCTGGTGCAGAGCCTCTCAGACATTCTTTTGTGTGACTCTGTGTGTGTGCATGTGTGCAGCCCAGGATAATGATTTGTCAACAGAAACTGAACACTCTCAACATGCCTGATATTTTAATTAAGAATATATTTAAACTTTCTCTCCACATTTCAATCATACCCAACCAAAATAATATCTATTTTTAACAGTGTTCATGAGGTATGATTTACATATAGAAATTTTCACTTATTTTAAAAGGGCAATTAAATACTTTTAAAAGTCAATTTACAAAGTGAAATATTCTTCAGCACTAATTTTAGAAAACATCTATCACCCCCCTCAAAAAAAAATGTATCTCCATTTTCAGGGACTCCCTGCTCACACCCCATCATCCAAAGCAAACAGTAATCCATTTTCTGTCTCTGTATTTGTCTCTTCCTGACAATTTGGATAACTGGAATCATAGAATATGTGGTATTTTGTCCCTGGCCTCTTTTTACATGGCACAATGTTTTTGAAGCCCATCTGTATTGTAACATGAATCAATATTTATTTTTTATTATCAAAGGTCACTACAGTGTATGGATAAACTAGTTTGTTCATGCATTTACCAGTTAGTAAACATTTAATTTTCTAGTTTTGAGGTATCCAGAATAGTTGCTGCTATAAACATTTGTGTATAAGTTTTGGTGTGGACAATGTTTTTATTTCTTTAATTCCTAGGAGGATTGCTAGGTCGGTGGTAAATAATAAGAAACCAACAACTGTTTTTAAAGTAGCTTCATAATCTTACATTTAACCCAGTGTTTTCTTCAACTTTTTCACTGCTCTTACTAAAAGACCTGACAAGAACATTTCCAGAGGACGGAAAGTTTATTTCAGGGCTCATCATTTCAGAGGTCTCAGTGCATAGACATCCAGTTCAATTCCTTGGGGTGAGGCAGAACATCATAGAAGAACAGTGTGACAGAGGGAAGTGCTTCAGGATATCACACTATGAATCAGAGAGAAAGTTCTGCTCAACAAAGACAAAATACATAGCCCAAATACACACTCCAGGGACCCATCTTCTCCAGCCACACAATACCTGCCTACAGTTGCCACTCAGTTAATCCTTATCAGGGGATTAATTCATTGAATAAGGCACTTAAAACCCAATCATTTCACCTCTAAACCTTCTTGCATTGTCTCACACATGAGCTTTTGAGGGACACATATGTAAACCACAATACCCAGCAAAGCATAAGATTTGTAATTTCTTCACATACTTGCCCACACTTGCTATTTTTTGCTTATTGTGTTTTTCTTTTGTTTGGTAGTGTGCATGTGTATCTGTTTGTTTATTATGGACATCCAGTGGATATGAAATAGCATTTGATTGTAGTTTTAATTTGCATTTTCCTAATGACCATTGCTTATTGACCATTCATTTAACTTCTATGGAGAAAAGTGTATTCACGTCTTTTGCTAATGTTTTTTATAATTTGTTTTTCTGCTTATTATTAAGTTGTAGGAGTTATTTATGGAGTCTGAATATAATTCCCTTGTCAGTTATATGCATTGCAAATATTTTCCTCCTTGGCTGTGGACTGTTTTTCAGTCTCTTAGTATTTCAAAGAGTTGAAGTTTTAAATTTTGATGAAGTCCAAATTATCAGTGTTTCCTTTTATCACTTGGGCTTTTGATGTCATATCTAAGAAACAGTACAGAGCCCAAGTTCAGCAAGATTTAGTCCTGAGTTGCTTTTTCTAAATGCTTTATAGTTTCAGCTCTTACACTTAGGGTCCTTTTTGAGTTTGTTTCTATATAAAAATCATGTTTCTGTAAATTTGCTTGTGAAAGAAAGGAGACAGGGCATTCGTTCCTAGTAAAGAGAAATGCCTATGGCAATGCCAGGCACTCTGGAGGAGTGTGAATAATTTGAACTTTTTGTTGTTGTTTATTTGTTTTCAATTTATAAGAAGGTAATTGAAGTACAGAAGGTAGGGGAAAATGAAGAGGAAGTCATCCTCAAAAGATGAAACCAACTCTGAGCCAAGGCTATAGGGAAAGGCAAGATCCCAGAGCAGTGTGGCTGGGTCAGCACTGGGCCTAAGGTAAAGGAATCCAAGTGCACAGTTCCACCCATGCTGCAAGTTGGGCAGACCAAACATGGGCAAGGGCTTCCTCAAAATTGTGATCATTCCTGGGACACAGCTGGAGGAAATCATCATTGGACTTTCTGTGACTTTGACATTCAACTACTGTAGTAGGCAAAATCACACAATGTTTGCCCTTTTATGTCCAGTTTAGTTCACCTAGCATAATGTCCTCAAGGGTCATCTGTATTGTAGCATGTGTCAGAATTTCCATCCTTTGTAAGGCTGAATAACATTGCATTGTCAGAATCTCCTGCTGTGCACACAATTTGAAGGTGCCTGTGGGGCAGGGCAGTGATAAGCAGTTACTGTATATGTAACTGCCATTTTGATTTTCCTTGTGGCCAAACTGAAGTAGGAAACTTCTTCCTATATTTCAAGCCTAAACAATATATTCATGTTTAGTTTCTTAAAATACTGTCTTTGTTGCATGATTTCCTAAGTTCATCCCTATAGTTAACAATGTCCAAACGCTTTTAGTTATTTATTTTAAGACACAGGTTTTATTTGGAATTCCTCCAGCTACAAGAGCTTGTCTACTCTGGCTTATTCAATAAGGAAAATTATCTCCTCGGTTGACTGTATTATTGTTCCCAATTTTCATCCCTCATTGCATTCACATCCTTTGTAACATGACTACAGACTTTCACCAGGGGTGCTTATCTGCCAGAAGCTTGGCCAGAGGTCTTGCTTTGTCAGGATATTAGGAGACATCATGCAGGCAAAGACTTGCACTGTACTTACAAGGCTGGGCTTACCCATCTTGCACTTCTAGCTTCACAAGCCCTAGCACGCCCACTAGTCCAGAGGAAGAAAGACACATACAGCAAAACTGGAGCCAATTTGCAACTGGGAGTCAAGTCTACCAGGGTTCAGTCTAGATAAATCAATCTCAGCCAACTTGCAAACAAGTGAAGTTGAAAATACTGTATTTTAGGCAGATTGTTATGCAGCATATTTGTGGCAATTGCTAATTGATACATCTGCCATGAGAAGTCTTGAAGTAGGACTACTTCAGAGTTGTTTCAATAAGTGGCTCAATGATGTCATCAAGCACCTGGGATCACTATTTCTTTTTTTTTTCCAAGAAGAAGTTGTCTTCTTTGTTGTCCAATTGGCTGTAACTTGGCCCCACCAAGCAGCAACACATCCCATCACACATAACATGTCACAGCGTCATGGACAGTCTCATGTCTTCCTCATGATTCATATTAAAAGGATAGATTTCCTGGAAGATCCATCAGACTGCTCACCTTTCTGGCCACACTGGATTCCCTGGATACCATATTCCCTGGATTCACGCCTCCATTGTGTTGAAGGCTCAGTCAGTAAGGTGGCACTATTAGAAGGTAGTGGAATCTTTGGGGTTTGGGGCCTATGGGGAGGTTTTTGGGTCACTGGGGATGTTCTCAGGTCACTTTAGTAGTTCTCAGGAGAATTGGAGTAATAGGAACAAGCCTAACCCCACTAACCCTCTTTCTCTATGTTCCTGCTCAAAATGCAGTCACTTGTTCATGCCTGAGCTCCCACCATAATGTGCCATTATCCATCACCCTCACAGAAAGCCAATCTGATGGTGCTGCCAGATCTTAGACTTTGTGAGTTAAATAAACCTCTTCTTCATAAGTAGTCCACATCATATATTTTGTTACAGTGAAAAAACAGGTGCCTAGTATATCATCTCACCAAATCACTGCCAAGGACAATGGAATGTCATGGCTATTCAGAATTTAATCCTGAGGTGAGGTGACAGTTTCCTTATCTGGGGGTAATAAATGAATGAAAGTGGGATTTGATAAGCCAAATTATAAGGGAAAGAAGATGATGCTGGCTAAAAGCTAACATTGATCACTTAGTTTTTCAGATGGATGTTGCGAGAAGAATGCATGCAAACCACTTAAAAAAGTATCTTGTATAAAGTAGGCTAATACTATAAGCCATTTTTATTCCATTGATTTAATGGTAAAAATGAGATAGAAGGGATGAATAATAACTAGACAGATAACAAAAGTAGCAAGAAGGGGCAAGAGAGCTTGTGAGAGCCTTGAATCATACTGACTGCCTGGGCAACAAGCTGCCTGACAGTCCTAGATCTTCCAAGTAGGACATTGTGCCACAAGATACGAGGGGATCTACACTTTAGAAAGCTACCTGTGGCTCAACATCACATTTAGCTGAGTGTATACTTGTGTGTGTGTGCGTGCTTGTGGGTACACATACTCAGTTTAAAACGGAAGGCTTGTTCAAATTACTCTGGAAGATGTCTTAATTTCACAGTTAAAATAATTAAAGAGGTTAATTGGTGTTTAATTCTCCTATTTGCTGATAGTCCTCAAAGTTCTAAACATGAAGTTAGTATCATTAGCTCCTCATTTATTTGTCTTACGGGTAAAGAAGTAAAGCCCCAGGGCAAGGGTGGGAAAAAAGTCTTATATGAGCAGCTGTTCCTAAAATAATCTTAATCCCACAACTGTGTAGGATTCTTCTCCTCATTCACCATCTCCCTTGTCTGCAGTGAAGACAAATCCCCTTCAGACAGGGCAAGTCAGCAAACAACCTCCAGAGCACAGAGTGCATCAGCATGAAGATGCTGAGGAGGGTTCAATTAGTGAGACCAGCTTAATCAATCTGAGCATGTCTGGTCTCCTTTGAGTCTGTGTATCCCCTGGCTCTTTCTGAAGTCATAGGGGATGAACCCACAAAGCCCCACCCAGCATAACTGCAGGACTTGGACAAATTTCCCCTGCAAAGCATCAAATGTCAGTAGGCAAGAGGGCACAGGGCTGGAAAGGGGTGTGCAGAAAGGCTGGTGAAAGAGCTCCAGAGAGCAATGAAGAGGGAAAAGGAAGAACATTATGGGAAATGCTGAAAGCTGCTCTGAGTGGAAGGAATATCTGGCTGCAAGGTCATCAGGTAAAATGCCAAGGTTACAAACAAAAAGAAGGGTGAGGCCCTCTCCATCCCACCCCCTTGCAGGCTATTCATGCTGGCAGCAGGCCAGGGGAAAATCAACTGACCCAAGCTGAATGTGCCTGGCATTGTAAGGCATCAGCAGTCCCTGATTCTATACATAAGGAAGATGAAAAATGAGAGGGGCCATTTCCCCAGCTATGATGAAGCACAGGCTATGTGTGAGGTTAACCTCAAAGGTGCATCCCACTGAGGCTTTCTCACTATAGATGTTATTTTGTTGATGAAAGCAGAAGAGAGAAGTAGTGTTCTTCACATTAGGATGTAGGCAAAGGCTTTTGTTTCTCAATCTAGTGTGTTGACCAATTAGCTTTTGAAACTTGCTCATTCCACTTCTTATTCCAGCCTTCTCTATTTTCCCCTGCAGAAACCCTGAGCTCCACACAGCCAAATCCAGAGGAGGCACATCTCTGCTGGTCCTATCAGATGTGGTTCTCTGCTGATCACAGCTCCATGGTATTTACTCTTCTTGTACGACTTTGCTTTTGGCTCCATCTCAGCCCCTTCTTGGGATGTCCTTAAAGATGGACGGACAGGCTACCATCCCTGTTCTGTCCACTCCATTGCTGTATTTTGTTGTTGTTGTTCTTTTTAGTTATACATGGCAGTAGGATGTATTCTGACATATTATGCATACATGGAGCACAGCTTCCCATTCTTCTGGTTGTACACATGTGGAATTACATTGGTTGTGTATTCATATACGAACATAGGGAAACAATGTCTGATTCATTCTACTATCTTTCTTGTTCTCATCCCCCACCTTCCCTTCATTTCCCTTTGTCTAATCCAAAGTACTTCTATTCTTCTCTACCTAGCCCCTTATTACGAACCTCTAGAACATATAAAGAACTCAAAAAACTAACACACACACACATACACACACATATACAAATAAATAACCCAATCAATAAATGAGCAAAGGAATTGAACAGGTGCTTCACAGAGGAAGAAATATGATTGGTCAACAAATATATGAAACTATGTTCAACATCTCTAGCAGTTAGAAAAATGCAAACTAAAACTACACTGAGATTTCATCTCACTCCAGTCAGAATAGCAATTATCTAGACTACAAGTTGTTGGTGGGACTGAAAATTGGTGCAACCACTCTGGAAAGCAGTATGGTGATTCCTCAGAAAACTTGGAATGGAGCCACCATTTGACTCAGTTATCCCACTCATCAGTTTATACTCAAAGCACTTAAAATCAGCATCTACAGTGACACAGCCACATCAATATGTATAGCAGCTCAATTCACAATAGCTAAACTATGGATCCAAACTAGGTGCCCTTCAACAGATGAATGGATAAAGAAAATGTGGTATATATACAAAATGGAGCATTACTCAGCTATAAAGAGAAATAAAATTATGGTATTTGCCAGTAAATGGATGGAACTGGAGAATATCATGCTAAGTGAAATAAGCCAATCTGTTGCTATTCTTGATTCATGACACTAAGACACATTGTATAAACAGACACCTGTAATAAGTCCATGCTGATCTTTCTCAGAGCTCAGCTCCTACTATGAACAGACTCCAGCAAATATAATTTGGTCACCTGAGCTACAGTTAAAACACAGACCACTTAAAAATGAAGCCATTGTCCTCCCTAAGCCTCCTAGCCCTCCTGAGTTCATTACATTAATCAGTAGCATCTTTCCATTCATATAAGCTGAGAACTTGGAAAGGATCATTGATCACCCCCTTGCTTCAAACACAGTTTCAAACAACTACTAATTCTCATGAGTTGTCCTGCCCTTGTTTTATCCAATTACTTTCTTCCTCTCTATAATACCTTAGTTTAGGTCCCTTGAGTTTCTACCTGGACTTTTCCCAGCCCAAAACATCTCACTTCATTGCCAGGAACACACATCTACATCAACACTCCTGGGCAAAATTTGAACAGGATTTGCTCTTCTTAGAAGCTTTACATAGATCATTGTGGTTGTTTTAGTAGTTTCTGGTTTTCAAGGAATGCAAGGTCATTTATCATTCTCTCTCCTTCTCCTCCTTCTCCTCTTCTCTCTCCTCCTCCTCCTCTTTTAGTTTTTTTCCCTGTGCTGGGAATAGAACATAGGCTGCTCCCATGCTAAGCAAGTGCTCTACCACTGAGATAACCTTCCAACATCTTCATTATCTTCTCAATAGCTCCAAGATCTGTTGTGATATTTCCTGCTTTATTTATATTAATGGTTTCTGCCTTCTTTCCTACTTTGTCACTCTTTCTAAATAATTATGAATTTAACTGATTATTTTCAAAGAAGCAGCTTTTTACTGTTCATTTTCTTTTTCCCTTTTTTAAAAATTTCATTGAGTTCTTTTTTTCCCTTATTTTTATTATTGCCCTATTTTGGTTTGATTTTGTTCTAATTTTGCTGTTTCCTTTCTTTAGTTTCTTGAATTAGGAACTTATATTTTTTTATTTGAGACTCTTCCTCTTTGCTAATGTAAGCGCTTTTAGTGCTATACAAACTTGACACTTTGTATAGCCTTAAATGTATGAATTTGATATGATGCATTTAGATTTTAATTCAGCTTCATGCATTTTAAAATTTTCTTCAAGAATTCCTTTTTGGCTCAAGGGCTATTTATAGGTATGTTTATAAATGTATAAGTATTTGGAGATTTTCTTTTTTCATTTTCATCCTGTTACTGATTTCTAGTTTTATTCTGCTATGGTCAAAGAACATAGTCTGTGTGATTTCCATACGTTTAAATTTGCTGAGGTTTAATTCAGGGAACAGAATATGGCCTATTTTTATGAACATTTTGTGGGCACTTGAAAAAAAGTGTATATACAATTTGAAGTCTTAGTATTGTGATGCCCCCAGCATCAGGGATTTTTTGTTGTTGTTTTTTGTTTGTTTGTTTGAATTGCTTTTGCTATTGGCTATTTTGGGTTTATTCTTCCAAACAAATTTTAGGACTGCTTTTTCATTGTTACTTTGATGAGGATTGCATTGAATTTACAGGTTACTTTTCATAATGTAGCTATTTTTAAAAAATTATTTTACAGTAGAAAGCATTTTGATATATTGTACACAAATGGAGCACAACTTCTCATTCCTCTGACTGTACATAGTGCAGAGTCACTCCAGTGGTGTAATCATACATGTACATAGGGTAATAATGTCTGTCTCATCTCCACAGCCGAACCTCTTCCCACACTCCCCTCTACACAAACCAAAGTTATTTCATTCTTCCCTTTTAATAATATTAATTCTGCCTATCCATGACCAGGGGAGTTCTTTTCTTCTTCTAGTGTCTTCTTCAATTTCTTTCCTCATTGTTCTATAAGTTTCATTGTAGAGGTCATTTACCTCCTTGCTTAGATTATTCCTAGGGTTGGTTTATTTATTTGAGGTGAGGTTATTGTGAATGGAACTGTTTTGCTGATTTCTTTTTCAATGAATTCATTATTGATGTATAGAAAACCATTAACTTTTGTATGTTGAATTTATATCCTATTTTGCTGAATTTATTTAGCAGCTCTAGAAAAGAAGTCTTCTGGTAGAGTATTTTGGGTCTCCCAACTAAGATCATATCATCTACAAAGATTTGATTTCTTGCTTTCACATCCCTTTTATTTCCTTCTCTAACTTAGTTGCTCTGGTTAAAATTTCAAGTACTAATTAAATAAGTGTGATAAGAGTAGACATTCTTGTTTTGTTCATAATTTTAGAGGAAATGTTTTCAACTTTTCCCATTCACTATGATGTTGACTTTGGGATTATAATATGTGTTCTTTATGATTTAAGGTAAATTCCTTTTATCCCTCACATTGACAGGAAGTTTGATATATCAGGGCTTATGTTGTTCATTTTATTATTTGTTTTCTGCTTCCCATAACTCTATCATTTATTTATTTATTTATTTGTTTAATTTCCTGTGAACTTTTTGAAACTTTATGATTCTATATTGAAGTATTGTATTGATTGGATAGTAGTTGTTCTAGACATTGCAATATACATACATAACAGTTAACTGGTATCATACAAACCAAAGTTATTTCATTCTTCCCTTTTAATAATATTAAAATTATATTAAATATAAATATATTATTATTTTATTAAAATATCATTTTAATAATATTAAGTTATTTAATAATTTAAATGTAAAAGTCTTACATTCATTTAAAAGCCTTTATTCTCTTACTTTGAAAAACAATTTTATAAGCCGGGCGTGGTGGCTCAAGCCTATAATCCCAGCACTTACAGAGGCTGAGACAGGAGAATTGTGAGTTCAAAGCCAGCCTCAGCAATGGCGAGGTGCTAAGCAACTCAGTGAGACCCTGTCTCTACATAAAACCCAAAATAGGGCTGGAGATGTGGCTCAGTGGTCAAACACCCCTGGGTTCAATCTCCAGTACCAAAACAAAAAACAAAAACAATTTTATAAAGCATTTCCTCTACATACATTGAGTATCTTATCAAATAGGTTAGAATTTTTTGCTTCAACCATCTAATATGAATTAAGGTAGTATTAGAAGATAAAAAAACTATTATATTTCTTTCTATTTTAATATATTCTAATAATCTTTTCCTTCTGGATGTCCAAGACTTCTTTTATTATTTCCTTTTCATGTAGAATTTTTTTTCATCATATCGGAAGAATGTGTTTGTTAGCAATAAATTTTCTTAGCTTTTCTTTGTCTGAGATTATATTTGTTCCTCCATGTTTTCACTGGGTATAGAATTCATAGTTGATAATTCTTTCCTTTCTGTACTTGAAAACAACTGAATCACTGTCAATTGGCCTACGTGGTTTCACATGATAATTTTTCTATCATTGGAATCAGTGTTCCCCTGTAAGTATATGTCATATTTCTCTGGCTGCTTTCAAGATTTATTCTTTATGTCAAGTTTTCAGAAGTTTATGACATTTCTTGGCATAAATTTCTTTGAAATTATCCTATTTGGGCTGGCTTGGTTTCTTGGAGTCTGCATATTTACACCTTTTGCTAAATTTAGGAAGTTTCAGCCATCACATCTCCAAACACTTTTCAGTCTCACTCTATGCTCTCCTTTGGAAATTCCTATAATATTGATGTTAGCTCTTTGTCATCGTCCCACAGATCCCTAAGACACTCTTCATTTTTCCCAGTATACTTACTCCTTGTTGCTCAGACTACATAAATATTGTTGAATTGTCCTCAAGTTCACTGATTCTATTCTTGTCGTCCCCACTCTACTACTGAGTCCCTTCAGCAAGAATGCATGTGTGTGGTTTTATTTCAGTTATTATATTTTTCTGTTCTATAATTTTGCTTTTTAAAAAATTCTTTTTCTTTGATTAGAGCTTCTATTTCCTCATTTGTTACAAGAATGTCTGTAATTGTGCATTGACGTACTTTTACAGCAGCTGCTTTAAAATCTTGTATAATTATACCACCCAATTTATCTCAGTATTGGTATCTGTTGATTGTATTTTTTCATTTAAGTTGTGATTTTCCTGGTTCTTGGCATGATGAGAGATGTTTTGATTATCTGCTTCTTCTTTAGGGCATTTTGTGGTGAGACTCTGAACCCCATTTAATCTTCTTTTCTAACAAGCAGTCCTGTGTTGCAGTACATCTGGAGGTCCAGGGAGGTGTGGAGATTCACTTTCCCACAGGCTCCCACATACATCACCCTCATAAAAGTACGGCTTTGAAGGATATTGCCTTATTGAGGATGGATTGGGGTGGAAGTTCAGCTGCCTTTTTGGTACATTGAAACCTTCCTGGAAAAAAGAGGGTATGGATGGCGTCAATGTTTCTGAGTTGGGATATAAGATGAAAATCCTGACGTTCTCCTGTGACATCAGGTAGGCGAAGGGCAAAAGGTTACTGTCTTTGTCTATTTTATATTGCAATAACAGAAAGCCACAGAATGATTGAGCCATAAAGAGAAACTTATTTCTTTAAGTTCCTCAGGCTGGGAAGTCCAATGTCAAGGTGGTGGCAATGGACAAGGGCCTTCTTGCTGTGTCATCTCATGGCACAAAGTAAGAGAGCATGCACAAGCGAGAGCAAGAAGGCCAAATTATTGTATAACAAATGCACTCTCATGCCAACTAACCCACCCCAGCAATGATAGCCTTAATCCAGCCTGAAGACCTAATCACCTCCTAAAGGTCCCACCCCTGTTGCATTAGGTATTAGGTGCCTAACACATGAACATCTGGGAACACCTTCAAACCACAGCAGCTACTCACACTGCTTTATTGCTGTCAGGTCAGAGTAGAAACCTAGCTCCTAGGTGGGTGCCACTAACAGTGTTGAGGAATAAGCAGAAGCAGAATGGCAACTAGCCTTTGCTACCACTGTCTTGCTCTGCCTCGCTCATGATCCCAGACAACAGTACTTCTTCCTTCTCTCTTTCAGAGGCTTCTTATTATGTTTATTGTATTACAGCCAGGAATTCTTAGTTGTGAGAGATGAGAACCTGGGAGGAACAGGTCTGTTCCATCCTGGCCAGAAAAAGAAGCCCTGTAATAACTGTTCAAATGCATTCAATTATTAATTCTAATATCTGTGTCAATCCTGAGGCAATTCTCGCTGATTAATTTTTTTTTTATTTTCTCTGGCTCACATTTTAAGGTTTTTGTGTATGGTTGATAAATTTTAATTAAATTCCCAATATTATAAATTTTTTCTTGGTAGGTACTGTATAGTTTTGTTAATTCTTGACCTTTGTTCTGGGACATAGTTCATTTATCTTGGAAATAGTCTTATTCTTTTAGACACTATTTTTAAGACTTAGCAGATTAAAACTAAAAATTAAAAAATGAAAATTTTTGGTCAGGCACAATGACTCATGCCTATAATCCTAGCAAGTTGGAGGCTGAGGCAGGAGGATTGCAAGTTCAAGATCAGTCTCAGCAATTTAGCAAGACCCTGTCTCAAAATGAAAAGGGATGAGGATGTAGCTCAGTGGTAAAATACCCCTGGGTTCAATCCTTAGTACCCAAAAAAAACTTTTTAAAGAGATTTATTAGAACAGAGTGTGGCACAATCTGTGATCAGTTATTCTCCACCATCTCTACTGAATGGTACTCCACCATCTCTACCAATGCCCCATATGTCATGAAGTTTCCAGTCTGGCAGGAAAGCTAGGCAGCTCCTAGTGCTGTGTGAGCTGGCAGGCCCTTTTGGGGTTGTTCCTCTCCTGGTTTTTGTAAGTTTCCTCACTTGCTGGCACTGATTTGAATATTCTGTTGAATAAAGAAAGACGACCCACTACAAATCTCTGGGGTTCTCTGAGCTGCTCTCTCCTCTCAGGTCACCTCTCTTGTGAATTCTAGCTGTTTTGGTGTCCCCAGACACTCAGCTTTGCCCTTTCCATGTATGGAGACCAACAGGCACTGTGGGGGTTCCCTTCCCTGTACCACATCCCCAAGGCTCTAAAGTCAGGAAACTGGTGACTCAGGGCCTCACTCACTTGTTTTTTATCTCTTAGGATCATAATCATTTGTTATCTGATATCCACTGTTTTGAACACTATTATTTAATATATTTTATATTTTGCTTTTTAGGGTTAAAAAAAGACATTTAGGAAAATTGGTTCTTTTGGGTGCAAAAAGCAAATCTCATCCTTATTAGTCAATTTCATCCATTATCAGAATCATTATAATTTAATTATGTTCTTCTTATTTTTAGAAAATTGTTTTTTCAAAAACTTTATTTTTTTATCTGATTTGATTCTCACTATAAGTCTGTGAAGTTGATTAGAATAAGTCTCAGATGTGTCTTGCCCCAGTTTCAGTCATAAGGATTAGCCTCCAGATCTCTGCACAGACCATAGTCCCTATCAGTGCTATCTCTGTGCTGTCTGATCCTTGTGCCTGAAGTAGAAGTAACTGGGTGTTTTATACTTTTCTTCTATCCTGTGACTGCTTCTCAATATTTTCAAGTTTCCCATAGGATGGCTTTTCATTACTTTACCTTGCAAG
>CM053401.1:111754090-111815284 GCA_028644305.1 Xerus rutilus | reverse complement strand
ACCACTGGAGCAAAGAAATGCCTACAAGTCACTTGGCCAACCTTTCACAGAGCCTGTGACTCAGGGAAAGGACAACAGAATAACAGAAAGAGATATAGTTACATCCAGGAAAACCAGACAGAAATGAGCTGAGAAGATGGTATAAGCATCACTTTTAAGAAAAGTGATGACACATAATGTAGAGGAAACCAATCATACCTCATTTAACCACTGGCTGTTTGAGATGCCCTGTTGGGACAGTCACTGCTGCAAGAGCTGCACAAATCGACTGAACGTAATGAAGACCCTCTTCCAGTTGTACAGCCAAGTTAAAAACAAAGAACTACAGAATGTGTCATTTGCTTTAAAGAAAAGTGCAAATAATCAGGAGTAATACTGCAGAAGAATGCTATTTTTGATGGAAGGGCCAGAGAAGAAACCACTGAAAATGCAACAATTAAGCACATATGAGAATCACATGATGCTGGAAAGGGACATTCCAGGCCAAGGGAAGAGTACTGCGGAAGGTGCTAGATAAGAGCACACTTAGGAGTGTTCAGCGAATCCAGAGCCAATGGGGCTGACAAGAGAGCAAATGCCAGATCATGTGAGGCTGAGGGGTCCATGAGAGTTCTGGATTTCAACCTCAGATAAGAATCCTAAAGGAACATAGGAGGGGTCAGAGGGGCACTAGGGACAGCCAGGCCTGAGAAGACAGGCTGACAGATCTGGATTTGAGTTCTTGAGGTATAAGCATGACTCAAGATGTAATTTCTACATGAGGAAGTAAAGCAGCTGGGAGGACACTGAAGACTGAAGAGAGGCAAGTCCCCATGACGTGAAGCCAGCAGTAGCTTTGCCCTGGATGCTGCCAGTATCTGGAGGTTTGTACATTTTCCCCATGGAATTCTGCAACCTTTCTGGACACAGGGAAGGCAGATTCATGTACCATTGGACATCCACAGAACATCTTTTGTATTCAAAAACAATCTTCCAACATCCCTGACCCTCTCACAACAAAATCATGACAAAATATAATTGCCACTGTGACAGTATTAAGAAATGGGACTATTAAGAGGTAATTAGGCTTGGAGGGCTCAATGCTCATGAATGGTATTAATGCCATTGTTGTGGAAGTGAGTTCATTATAAAGGGGCAAGTTCAGTGTACACTCTCTCACTCTACCCCTGCTCTCTGCCCTCCTGCTATGAGATGACAAAGGAGAAGGCCCTCACTGGATGCTGACCCCTCAATCTTGGACTTCCAATCCTCCAAACTGTGAGCCAACAAAGTTCTGTTCATTACGAATTACAAAGTCTATGGTATTCTGTAACAGAATGAATACACTCCTCCTTAAAAGAAATCAAGGCCCAGTGAAGGGGTTATTGGCTGGTGTCAAAGTGCTAGTCTCCTTCTCAGAGCACTGTTTGTTTGAATGTGTGCTCCTAGACTCCTCTGGCAGTCTGTCATGATCTGTGGGCAGCCCTGCCATTTGCCCCAGACCCAAGGCCTGAACCTGTGAAACACCTTGGCTTCTTCAGATTCTTCCAGAATCAGCAGAGGAGTAATAGGTTCTCTTCTCCCATAATATCTTTTGGCCAGCCCAACCCACATGTGGCTAGGTGGTATAATCTCCCTCTGGCAGCCTCAACTCTCAAACATGGTAAGTACTGGTTCAAGTACAGTTTGAGCATGTCATTCTCCTTATGTGATAAAAAGGTCCGTGATGAGAGGATCAAGTACTTTTGAAATTCACCTATCAAGAAAATATGCCAGTATTGTCATAATGACAATATTTTATAATGTTTTCTTATAAGAAATTGTACCAAACAGGACTAAGGAATCATTTTATCCCTGTCTTTATTATCCCTAAGGGATAATAATTTGATTAACTTCAACAATAGGAAGCAGCAGTACACCTTTTCAAAGTTTTATTCAACTGAGCAACTGTTTAATCATTAAGCATTTTATATTTAACAGAGATGAAGAACAAAAAGAACCTTTGCTTCAGCAATTTATAGAAAAATTACTGAGTTGCTCAAAATCCTTTGAGAATCATAGTTTCAAAGAAGAACTATATTCAGTATGCTCAATTAGAACATGCAGGTAAAAAGCAAATAATTATTATTCCATTTAAAAACTAACGTTCTTCAGGCACATTGAGCAGAATGGCTCTTAAACACGTTGACATATCTTTCTCCAACACTACCTCTGAAAACAGGAAGCTAAAAAAGAGAGGGGGAAAAAGAGCACAAGAACCATTTCCCTGTGTTCTACAGGGAATGCCAGTATTTTTCAGACTCTTCATAAAAAACAAAAAGCAAAAAAGATCAGAATACTTGAAATAATTTCATTATTTCTCACTGATGGCACTTATACCATTAGAACTATCACTGGTCTCAGTGCCCTGTTCAACACTCTCATTTTATAGCTTGGGGAAACTGAGGCCCAAGGACCACCTTCTATGAGGACTCCAGTTCTGGCCACGGAAACTGGATATGATCAAATAATGCTCAAGCAAGAATCTACAGTGTTTGAGAGTTGGTGCGGCTGGAGAGAGATGTCACCTTCCCCAAAGCTATCCTGCATTGAGCGAGGACCACATGGCAGTGGAAGCCTCTCTGGATGATCTTCATAAGCCCACAGGAATCTGTCAGGAAAGCCTGGCAAACCTGCTTACAACTTGCAACCCAGGAAAGGAGCTTCAGAATCCCAGAGCAGAGCTGGAGGGCTTGAGTCAAGCCAGATATCTGTCTGATAAATCAGATCCAAGTGTGAGCACTGTCACTTGTTCCTTATATGTAATTCTCCCTATAGCCACTTTTATGCTCTTTTTCATCGGCTCTTCATTTTCATCCTAGAGCAATCTGTTACCTTGAACATTTCTGACAAGTGCCCTCCCACTACCCTTCTCCCAAGGCTCAGGGTTTGCTCCCTAAGTGAGTCCACCTGCAGGAGCCGAAAGTGCCACACTGCCTCAGCAGTCACCCTCAGGCCCGGCAGCTTGCAGATCATGTACACAAGCCTTCCAGACACCAACTCCAGGTGCCCCTGCTAAGGGACTACAGAGCTCTCACTTCCTCCCTTGTATTTTCCTTTTCCCAACCCCTAACCTGGAGGATCTTCCTAAATCCTTCATGCAAACTCCAATGCAAATATTGCAAATATTTATGTATGTGTGTATGTGTGTGTGTGTATGTGCATGAGCATGTTTGTATGTTCCCTCTCCCAATTTATCTGCATTTTAAATGACTGCAGCAGAGCACATCTTTTATCACAATGGAGTGAATTTCCAAGGAGTGCTACATTAAGTAGTTAACTTCCATAGGCCCATCAACTCTATCTCTATATGCAAGTCAGTCCTGCCTGGAAGTGGGTGTCAAATTTTAGGACTCTGTAAAGGAAGCTGCAACCACAGAAAATGGATTAAGGTATGGATTTGGGACTTGGAGACTATCAGCTACTCTTTAGAGAATTGTGGTCCCATCACCCTCCAACCCATGAGATTCATATAGCATATTTTTCCATCATCAGTGCATTTAATTAGAAAAGTACATAGCAAAATAGGACTCTGCACTCTAATTTTACTAATATTTGTATAATGTTACTGTAAGCCTAGATGTTAGAGAAAAAGAAGCAAATTTTCAGAAGACCTCTACCTTCAGAAGCAAATGGACATTGTCCCTTTAATATTAGTGTCAGTATGGTTCCAGTGCATTCAGTTCCTTGCTGATAAAAATCAGAAGGTGTACTTATAACAGAGAATTAGAAGCTGCTTTTGCTAAAAGCAATGACTCTTTATTGCTTGAGTCTGCCCAAGGGTAACAAAAAGAGGATAAAGCTTGGCATCTCTGACTTTCCTTTGTATCCATCTCCTTTATTACCTTAAACTTTGGGTCAGGCTCCTCTTCAACTCTGCACATACACATGTTAACCATTTAAGAAGTGATCATCTGAAGCTGATAATCCTCCACCTTCAAGGATGAAGACACAAAGATAAGGATAACTAAGGTAATTGCAAGCCCTGCAGAGATATTCAACTGCCAGCTTTTACAATCTGATGAAGTGGCTCCTAGAAGTCTCCAGTCACTGCCCAAAACCTCCTAAGAACAGTGGAGTCTTGCAGGCAGATGACCCCACAATGAGACTGGCCCCTCAAGCCAAAATAATCACTTCATGAGATATGAACTGCCTCCTTCCAGGATCTCAGTTCTGAGAGATAAACATCCTACAAAGCAAATGGAGACTGTTCCCTCAAATGGTAAGTGTTAGGTAGCTAGTCAGCCATGAACAAGTGACTGGGGAAAGGGTGGTGACTTAGAGGGAGGACATCAGACATATACACTAAAGACAGTGCATAGGTCACATGCTATAGTCTGCATATGGTTGGAGTGTCTCCTAAGGTTTGTGCTGAAATGCAAACCCCATTGCAAGGTATTAAGTGGGTAGGAACTTAATCCCATTATGGTTTTCAGAGGAGCGGTCTTTGAGAGGTGATTAATGAATCTTGGTGGCTTTATAAGAAAAAGGAGAGAAACCAGACACATATATGCTTCCTGTTTCTTGCCTGGAGATTCTGCCAGCAAGAAAGCCATCAACAGATGTGGGCATTTGACTTTGAACCCAAAATCATGAGCCAAAATACACCTCTTTTCTTTATATAGTATCCTGCCTCCGGCATTTCAGTATGGTAATGAAAAATGGACTAATGGGCACATAAAGTCCTTAGTACATCAAATAAACATTGGTCATTAGCCTTTTTCTTTTTTTAAAAAAAATGGGAAGCTGAGAAGGAATGAATTGCAATGTATGTATTTAGATAAGTTCCTCTTTTCAAGGCTACTGGAAAATTTGGAAGTGGCTTGGAAAAGTACTTAAATGGATTATTTTTGGTATGAATAAGTTGCTTGAATATTAAAACAATAAATCCTAAATTCAAAGAACACCAGATAATAGCATCATTATGAAATATGAGACAGCTATTTCATGTGATCTACAAAAGATGAACCTTGAACACAGGAGATTTGATGACTTCAATATCTTTAAATTTATGGCAAACCAAGGTACTCTTAAAATGGGTTTAATTTAAATTTAACTTTTCAAATTATTTTTAAACTAGCGCATTCCTTTTTCCAATTACAAACATAATTCCTCTTTATTGTAGAAAGTTTGAAAAAGTAAATGAACACCCTACTGTTTTTAGATAAATATTGATTAGTATTGTGGTGAATTGTTTCACATTTTTATGTTCTATATGTAAAATAATTTAACATTTTAGGGATCATACTTAATGTTGAGCACTTTATGCTGTGTGCTTCATTTCACATGAAATTCTTTAAATATCTCTTATATGCATAATATATTATATGGACACAATGTAATTTATGTAAACTACTCCCTTTTTAACTATTGTAAATAATGTAGTGATCAATACCTTCATAAAGATATTCATTTATTACTCTGCAGGATGCATACTGGAAATGAATTCACATTTTATAGCTGGGATCACTTGGAATTTGTCTCAGGAAACTGTCTGGACCCAGGACAAAGTCTGGCTTCACCCTCAGTCACCTGCACATTTTGTCTACTTCCACAAAAAAGGAAAGCTCATTACTGTTTTCATTTGCATTTTCTTATTACCATCCACAGGTAAGTTGCAAATTTTCTTCCTCTTCCATGAGTAGAGGAAATGCCCCCTTTACCTAGATTTCCCTTGAGAGTTGTGGTTATTCTTACCATAGTACTCTTTGTATATTATGGTGATTGAACCTCTGACTAACACAATTTGGCAAGTCAGTTTTCATTTGTGTTATCTTTCTATCTCTTTGTGACTTTTGACATGCATGTTTTAATAGTCATCAAATTCAACAGCCTGTTCCAGCATCCTGGCAGAACTGACTTCCCTGAGCAGAGATTAAGGTGCTGCAAAGTACTAAGTGACTCACCTGCTTGGGCCTCAGTTTTCTTATCTGTAAAAGAAGGAATAAAGTTGTTCATCTGCTTATATCTGCTCCCCACCTTCTCTGAAAATATAAATTGTGTACTGACTTCAAAAGAAGAAGAAAACTCAGTTCATCCTTCCTAAACTTCACAAATAGCAAATTCTGTCAATAAGAATGAAATGACACTTAGAAAATCAGATCTCTCAGAAAACCTGAGGGGCATGATTTGTTTGATACAAAAATCTTAAACTTGATTAATCTTTGCCAATTTTACTCTGATTATTATAGAGCACAGGATTTTACCAAAAGAATTTTTTCCTGGATTTTCAGGTCTTTGTTGGTTTAGGTCCCAGGAAATGGTGTTTCAAATAAAGATCGAAACTCTGATAATGGTGCTCTTACTTAGTAGCTCTGATCTGTCTCAGAGTAGAAAGTGATGCCTTCCCCTTTTGTATTTTGGAAGAAGGGAAACACAATCCACTACTTAGGGATTTTAGTTTTTGAATTTCTTTGGATTTTTCACTGTGGTTTCTGGGGGGAAATACAATGATTCTCCCTTCATCTTAATTCATACCAGAAGTGTGGAATTTGTTGTGGGCAGGGGTGAGCTTAAGACCACCCTCTTGTACTTCATTTGTGGTTGACCTTTTGTTTCCTGTGGCAGTGTACATCTGATTTAGTGCTTCATTTAACCAAACATTCATCCCCCTTGAGCTGTTAGTATCCAATGGTGAGTGGCCTCTCCTCACTAATTTTCAAAAGTTTACAGAGAAAACTGGTGGTCCATGGTTTAAAATTATATGACTTGAAACCCAAGTGCTGAGTGAAATCCAAAGTAATTTTGACAATGAAGCACTAACAGTTCAGTCACTAGTCCTGGTTTGGTAATAGACACTTATAGAGGAAACTCTAGGGAATGAATGCTAGCCACCCAGTATTTCCACATGCAAATGAAATTCCAGAAAATAAACATAGTGAGCTGAAGTCCAGGAAGAGGAAAGTTAATGAGAAGACAGTTTGTCCTAGACATTGTCTTAGGTACTTTATATGAATAACTGCATTCAATTCTCACAGCAAGTGACTTACAAGGAATAAGAGATATCATCTCTGATTCAAAGGTATCTTAACTTAAAAGCATTTTCTTAAATTATGGGTGCTTGAAGTATTAAATATCTATCTAGTTACATAGTCCATACCTTTTACATGGCATGACACTGCCTGTACAGCATCTGCAGGCTTTGCATAAATGCTGTCATATTTGTGACCTAACACTAAGAATTTCTTTGCCCATACAGATTTGTATGTAAATGGGAACTACTATTTTAATTTCAAATATCCCCAGAACTGCTATGTGACTGACTGAACCCGAGTACTGGAAACTAAAATTCATTTACAGAGGAGGTCATAGGACACCTATTTGGACAATAGATTACAGGTGAGAAGACTATATTAATATAAATTGATCAAATTGGTCCTACAGGCAACTCTGTTTTGGTGCCTGGAATTTATTTTCACTTTCTCTTTAGGTCACATGAATGCAGAGCTTTTGTCCACTCTATTTTGCTCGAGTGACCTGGGAATGACTGCTTGGGAGGTGGAACTGGGAGGCTGCTGGATGAAGCAAGGGGCTCATGTTGTATGTTTCACACTCTAGTCTGTTCCTTAGTTTAAGGTTCAGTTTTTTAAATAATTTATTTTAAAACAATTTAAGTATCATGCCCATGGCAAAATAAAAAGTGAACAATCTTTTGACTATTTTCAACAAATGTGATTCAAGTTTCATATCTTCCAAACATGCTCACTTGGTAATGTAATCCCAGCACTTTGGGAGGCTGAGACAGGAGAATCGCGAGTTCAAAGCCAGCCTCAGCAAGGGTGAGGCACTAAGCAACTCAGTGAGACCCCGTTTCTAAATTGAAAACACACAAAAAAGGCTAGGGATGTTGCTCAGTGGTTGAGTACCCCTGAGTTCAATCCCAGGTACCAAAAAGTTAAAGTTAAAAAAAAAATAGAGAGAAAGTGGAAAGAGAGTTGGAAAAAAGGAAGAAATACATCCCCTTTGTTGGGAGAAGAGTTTATCAGCATGGTCCCAGCACTCCCACAGTGGGCACCAGCTTGCACTGGGGCCATCCCCTGGAAAGGATGAACACAACAGGTCACAGAAAGCACACTGTAAAAGCACCTTGGTGGGGCTGGGGATATAACTCAGTGGTAAAGTGCTTGCCTAACATGTATGAGGCTCTGGATTCCATCCCCAGTACCTCCAAAACAAACAAAAAAATAAACTTGCTGCCAGCATTGTTAGGGAAGATGAAGGAATTCCTTTAAAATGTCTACTTCACGAAATTTTACCCTCAAAAGGGAAAATGCACATATGGACATGAGGGTCCTCCAAAAATCATGGTGATTACAAGAACTCCGAGTATTTCCATAGCAACTAAATATGTATATCACACAGCTTTGCCACATTGTGGCTAAAGTCCCCAAATCTCAGACAGGCAGGGAGTTGTGAAACCTTAAGTCTATTTCCTTTCTTCTTTCAGAACTTCTATATAAAGTAAATATATCCAGGTAACATTTTCCTAATTTAGAAAGAAAATTGGCAACTGCCCAAAATGTTTTGACAGTAAAAACTATTCCCCAAATCTGGCAAAAGTTCAGACCTGTTTATCTAATGGAAAACAATCACCACCCAGAAGTCAAAATCTGTGGGACATTTTTAAAGAAAGTACCCAGGGTGCGAACAATTCTGGATTTAGATCCCCCTTCCCTAGTCACAATTCTGAGACTCAGTTTCCTAACATGCAAAGTAAGACAGGACCTGTTAGACCACCACACACATATATTATGATGTTACCATCAGATGCTGGAGGGATGATTAGACTTGGTAAATGATAGAGTTGTAAAAGCACTCAAAAGAATATTCCCTCACTAATAAGTAGTACACAAGAGTTTCAGATAATCACAATGAAGGAGCCTAAAGTTTCCTGATTACCAGCTCAATCCTCAACAATGACATGCTCAGGAGAAAACCACACATACACATGTGCATACACCAACACACACATGTGCATGCACATCTGCATATAAAACACATGTGCACAAAAAATGCACATCCACATAGATGCACACAAACACACACATATACAATTCTTTGCCTCCCCCTGACTATTTGTAAAGTCTTTAAAAGTGAAGTACAGAGTTAAATGGCACCTAAGATCCAAGCCAAACCAAAACTTTCTTTTAATTCTGAGCACCTTCTAAATGCAAGACTCCTTCTAAATGTCTACGGGGAACACTTCTAATCATTCTATTCGCTTGTCACTCAGCAAATGCGTGCTGAGCATTTATTCTAGGTAAGGCACACTGCCAGGCACTTGGGCAACACTGTGCTCTCAGAATAGGCACAGATTGTGAAAATCTTATGCACACGAGAGCAATAAGGGACTTCAGCTATGGGGAGGGAAATGCAGACAGGATACAGCAAAGATGAACCTGGGGCTAGGAGAGGGCCACTCAGTGAAGAATGGCATGCAAGGGGATATGCGGGCAGTTACTCATCAGATCAGATGGAGGACAGGCTTGGCAGAGGGAAAGGAAACCAAGATGTGAAACTGTACCAGCATGGAGCAGTCTGAAAACATGTGCTCCCAGTCCTTATGCCAGTGTATTATTTGGAAAAGTATTTGACCACTTTGCTGTTAAATTCTTAACATAGTTGTTAAATCTAATGTGTGGTCCTGCCTGCCACAAATCACATGAAAAATGTCCTTTTACACAATAGACATTGAGTATTCAAATTAATTCAGCCAAGGTAGTCAAATCAACTAATATAAAACAATCAAGATGTTGCTTTTATAACAATACTGATTTAAAATATGACCTCTGTAATGACTCATCTACATTGTGTTTCTTAACTTTAATCAGATGTCATCTTTAATAATTATTGGGCTGGGAGCATAAATCCATGGTAAAGCACTTGGCCAACACACACAAGGCCCTGGGTTAGATTCCCAGCACCCCCCCCCACACATACACACACACAAAATCAAAACATAACCCATTTGAATGGAAAGAAGCTTTAGAACTTATGAAGCATATAAAAAGTTGCATGTTTGCCAGAAATGTATCTCCCCAGCTTATTTACTTATGCCCTTTAATCATTATCCACATTTCTGCAAAGAAAATGGGCATTTCTATTACCATAGAAAAGCAGTCATGCTATGATTTTCAAAGTTTATATGCTTTCAAAGATAGTTCTAAAAGAGAGCCAAGCAGATATAAATGGTTAACTTTCTATTTGGTTGGATACAGAAGAATTTTGGTCTAAGTGGGGATGTTCAGCCATAGTCACAGCCATGAATAGATGCATTCAACCACATGTTTTCAGCACTGGGTTATGCTGCCCCTTTTACAGCCAGGAGCATTTCCACAGCTGCTACACCTGCATCAGGGAACAAATGGACCTATTTTTAGCTTTGAAGCTTTGAGTAAAACCTCACAACAATTAGGCCTAATTACTGTGTGCAGCTCTATTGCCATGGTGCCTCTCTGCAGATGATCAGGGAGAGCCTCAGAAGCCAGGTGCCCCTGGCCCTGAACCCCACTTGTGCAGCTTTGCCTCTGCAGTCACAGAGAAAATCCTTCACTTCTAAATCACAGAACAGATGAGTACATTTCAGGGCAGTGTCATTACAACCTCAACCCAAGTCAGGTCAAGAAAGAGAGATGTATTCATGTAATGACAGCTGAAGTACTACCAAAAATACAAATGCGACTCCAGCAAACACCTCAGCATCCTATAGTGCTGGTATTTGTCCTTTGTTTGTTTTAGAGTTACTTTGAAATAGTTACAGGTTTAAAGGAAGTTGCAAAAGAAAATAAAAGGGGAGGAGGTGTCCCACGTACCCTATCCCCAATTTTCCCAATTATACCACCTTGCATTCTTCCAATAGAATATCAAAAGCATGAAACTGACCTTGTTACAATCCACAGAACTTACTAGATTTCACCAGTTGTACATGCAGTCATGCGTCTGTGTGTTTCTGTACATAGATTTGTGATATGACTACTGCTCCAATCAGAAAAAGAACTGTTCTGTAGCCTCGGGGCTCCCTCATGACCCCTTCAAAGCCACACCAACCTCCCCCACCAATATTCCTAACCTCTAATAATGGCTAATGTATTCTCCAACTTTTAAATTGTGTTACTTTTGTGTTATATGACTTTCTGTCAAGTAGCTCTACAGAATGCTAAAAATAAGGTATTGAAGTCTCCTAATACTATAATTGCAGAGTTGTCCATTTCTTCTTTCAGTTCTGTTAGTTTTGGTTTCATGAACTACATGTTATTTGGTGTATGCACATTTGGTATTATTACGTCATCTTGGTAAACTCATCTTTTAACTGTCATGTAATATTCTTTGCTCTTTAATTTATCTGATATGAAGATAGTCATGCCTGCTTTTTTTTTTTTTTTTGTATTAAGGATTGAACCAAGGGCACTTAACCACTGTGCAGCATTCTCAGCCCTTTTTATTTTTTATTTTGAGACAGGTTCTCACTAAGTTGCTTAGGGCCTTGCTAAGTGTCTGAAACTGGCCTCGAACTTGTAATCTTCCTGCCTTAACCTTCCAAGTTGCTAAGATTATAGGCATGTGCCACTTTGCCTGGCTCGTGCCTGCTTTTGAAAAGTTAATCTTGCATGATATATCTTTTTCTATCATTTTACTTTCAATGCTGTATTGTTTGAAGTTTGTTAGCATACACTGTATTTACACCATGTTTTTTTTTCTTATCTACTCTGACAATCCTCTGTTTAGATCTTGTATATTTAAAGTAAATATTAATAGGTTTGGGTTAAAGCTTGCCAATTTATTTCATTTTCTGTATGTTTATTCTGCTTTTCATCCTTTCCTTTCCTTTTACTGGACTTTTTATGGGTTACATAAACATTCTTTTAGAAATATGTTTTGATTTATTAATACTGCTTCTGATGATGTCTCTATTTTTGTGATTACGTTTTGACAATTAAGTTTTAATGTACATATGAGTAACACATCGAGATCCTACGTGCATCAACACTTAGCATTTTGAGCAAGATGAAAAACCTTATTTTATTATTTAAGGCTTTTTACTGTCCCATATTTTAAAATAGAAAGGTTTAAAGAATTTCCTCTAAATTCATTGAGCACCATATCAGATTATACCCTTCATTTTTTATTTACATTCAAACATAGTGTCCAAAAACTCACGAGGAGAGAGTAGACTTGTATTTATCCCTCACACTCTCATTCCATTGTTCTATCTTCTTCTATTAGCATTTTCTTTCTGTTCAGAGAGCTTCATAAAAGAAACATTCAATAAAGAATAAGGAAAGTCTGCTGGGGACAAATTCTTTTATTTTCTCCTCATGGTAAAATACCTTTCAGTCCCCTTCTTTCCTAAAGGATAGTTTTGCTGGAACAGGAATCACAGATGGCATTTCTTTTCTTCAGGACTTGAAAAATGTGTCTTGACATTAGGCTGTCCATGGTTTTGAATAAAAAAAATTCAGTCATTCATATTGTGGCTCCCCTTTTTTTTTCCCCCTGTGGCTGCTTTCACAATTTACTTTTTTCTTTTCAGAAATTTGATTTTGATGATTTCTGGTATGAATTATTTCATGTTTATCCTGTTTAAGATTTACACAGCTTCTTCAATCTATAGATTTATGTCTTTTGCCAAATTCAAGAATTTTTCCAGCTGTTATTATTTTTTTTTAACCCCCACACTCCTTTCTTCTGGATCTCTATTAATGAAGATAATGGATCTTTTGTGATAAATTCTGTTGTTGCTAATTCAGGGAAAACTTTAGATTCCTACTGGACTTTACTGATGTTGGCCTAGTAAAGGAATCAGAGAAAAAGGCATATCTCCACTGAGCCCATCAGTGTCACCCTGACAGCATGATAGCCCGCCAACTCAGGTGAAGGATGGAAGATCAACTCCCTGATCAGTTCATCAACATTGCCTACCACAGGAATTCAAATGTTGTTGCCTGTTTTTGCTATACTGGGAGCGTGCTGACGATTATCTCCTAGTTTAGCTCCAGTGTCTAAGCATGGAAGTGGGAAGGACAAGCTGGCAAGACCAAAAATATTTTCTGTTCTTTAGGCCACCCTTTTCCTGGCGCTCTGCCCAGGGACCCTGGCTTTAGTTGGAGCTCTTCCTTTATTGACACACCCATGTTGCAGTCTTTGCAGCTCTGCATCTGTGATATAGAACAGACAACTAAAAATCAATGCTATGCATGCAGTGTTGTTCCTGAGTCTGAGGTCTGAGGCAGACTGCCTTTCTGCCCACCTTCAGAGTCTTCCTACACTTCATGCTGTTGTAAGAGCTTTAGTTATAAGAGAGAGGACAGGGAGCTACCCTTTGTGGACGTAGAAGCCTACTCTCCATTTATTAATTCATTCTCTCTTAGTAATGTATCTCTCTCAGTTTGGGAAGAAATTTTAAAGACCACAGAATTGAATCTGCTCATCTCATAAATGCAAAACAAACTCATAATGAAAAATTACAAAATAAATATACATTTTCAAAGTACTACTGAAAACTTGAATATGTTATACAACTAAGGAACTGGGATTAAAAAACTAAAAGTATCCTTTCAGTAGTGGTAGTAGTAGTAGTAATACTAATAATAATTAAATATTCTTTTACAGATTTACCCTCTCTTATTACAGAAAGTGACCTTCTGTTTCACATATATGACAAGGGGGGAAAAGGGGGAAATAAAATGAAAGAGGGTGGTGTCAGATAAAAGAAGACCCCAAATGCTCACAACAACACCCACATGAATCATTTGGGAACTTATGACAAGTCATTTCATCTTTCTGGGCCACAGTGTCCTAAAGTTCAAAATGGAGATAATAAAGCCTTATCAGACAGCCACACAGGATTGATTAGATGTTCCTTTTTTTTATTCATGAAAGTGCTAATGAGCTACTTTATAAGATAGAGTTAGGAAAAACTGTATAGTTGCCTTCACTAAACACAAACATGACTCTTCTCAATTGATGACAATAAAAGGCATGCATTTGTGTAAAAGTGGCATGTATGGTAAGCCACTGAGACAGGTAGGATTACGAGTAGAAAACCTTTCTCCATCTCAGATCATTTAAAGTGGAAACCTTCTGACCTTAGACTGTTATCCTTTGAAGCATACACACACACACACACACACACACACACACACACACACAAGCACGCAGTTGCTTTTCAGCCTGAAGCCATTGCCTAGAAGAAAGCATGCTTACATAAGTACAATAGCACTGAAAAATGGCCTCTGTGAAGCTTCTCCATAATCTATCCAATGTGATGCTATTTTTAGGTTTCAGGGAAAATGAATTGTTCAGATGAAAGCATTACTCCTCCATTCTACCCAAGTACCATATTACTTATGGTCAAACAATTTTTAAGGCACCAACCGAGTAGTGTATTTCTATTACATGGCAGATGGGAAGTGAGAACTGAATATTTTTATTGTAACTCTTTCTGAAAAGTAATTTGTTAGAGGTAATGTATTTTCCATTCACCAGCAGCATACTGGGCTTCTTGTAAGTGCAAAGCTGAAGTCACTCAGGATTGTAAAATAGGGGGAGGCTGAGGGCTGCAGTGACCCTGCTGGCTTGTCATGGGCCATTTGCTCTTCTACACCAGGCAGTTCAGAAGCAACAGGCTAACAGAGAAGGATGTGAAATGGTCTGCAAGCCACCGAGAGCCTGACAATTGTTACTTATATCATTAATCATTGGTACATGTCAAAAGTAGTGCCAGGAAACAGGCGCTAAGGAGACAATTTAGTGCCTCCTGGGGGATTTCTCTGACACAAGACTAGGTCAGCTAAAGGACTTGGGACAGATGTGGACTCAAAGCTTAGGGAACCCTCTCACCTGAAGGAGGACGAGTTTGTGCAGAGTAAGCATGCCCTCAAAGGAAAAATCTGTCAGGAAGAAGAAACCCAAAGACAAATCCCTTTATAGCCCAAAAAGCACTGGGCAGGAGGACCCACTATTCCCATTACAGCCACCTCTAGGTCAGAACACTCATCTCTTCCTTCTCCCAGGGAGGCCAAAGGGCCATTTATCTCCTTTGAAAATGACCTCAGCCAGGACAAGAGCTCATGCCCATTCCCCCTCCCCAGTGCACAACATTTGCTTTCAATGTGAAAATAACAGGACAGTTTTTGACCTGAGGCACTCTGCTCTATGATTCATGAACATTATCCCACTTCAGCCTCCTAAAGCAATAAGTATTATGGTTCCCATTTTATCATGGTGGAAAACAGAGGTCAGTACTGCAGTGTTCACTGCTGGATTAGACCAGAAGCAGGATTCGAAGCTAAAGTGTGCAACATAAGAGCCCCGGGGTTGATTTCTAAACAGTATAACTGCCCACGACTTCAGGAGACCATGGATGTTGGCCATGATTTTTTCCTATTTCTAGGAGAATCTGGAGCATGACACACTCCAGGACATTTTCACCGGCTTCCTTTCATCCTAACTTTTCTGACTAACACCTGCAACTGGACAGAATGCAGAATCCACCATGATGAATCTGTCCAAATGGTAACCTCCTGCAGCATGACACAGTTGCACCTGAAATGTGTAGACTTCAAGGACACAGTGTTGGCACTGGTGATTTTAAACTGCATCAGTCCTCAATAAAAGATATTATAACATCAGATTTATTTCAAATTCTGAAATTCACTATATATTCTCTTTGGTATTAAAAATGTGACCACCACTCATCATTGAGTTGAAAGAGTTTTATTTTAATTTGGGGGGCTGATCTAAGACAGTGATTCTCAGATGGGATCTCCAGACTAACAGCATCAGCATCACTTGGGAGACTGTTAGAAATGCACATTTTCAGGTCTCACTCAGAATGGTATATTTAGGAACTATGGGGGAGAGATCCAGCAAGCAGTGTCTGAACAAACCCTCCAAAGCACTCCGATATATGCTTAAGTTAGGAAATTGTTGGTCTGGAGAATCCAGTATGAGGCAGGAAGTCTAGGTGCAGGCTTAAAATAAGGTGGCCCAGCTGTCACCTGTGTGTAAAAAGGTAGGAAGCAAAAATAGTGCAAAAGCAAAGCAGCTGTCCTGGCTAGGAATGCACTGAAGAGCAAGAGACCAAGCTCTTGCACTGGATGTTCTATGGATATCAGAGAAATAATCAAAATGAGATTTGAGAAAGATAATTCTAAAAAAAGGAAACAAGGTACCTGGTTTAACTGCAGTCTCTGTAATCTCCCTAATGTGAGACTCAAATCTTTGCTACAGTCTTACCATGCAGCCCTTCCTCCATGAGCTGCAAACTCCGTAACTGTAAAGTGTAAGTAGTAATGGGACCTACCTTCCAGATTCTCTTGGTGTGCTTGTGAGCGAGGAAGTAAGGAAAACACCTACTCAAAATAAATCCAATTTATTTAACTTAGCAAAATACATTGGAATCAAAATGGATTTGATGTATTATGAAAATAACATTTGATGTTATGATCAGTAGAAAATAAATATTCTGTTACTATAATTTGTATAAGATCTTACTATATGACTTTATGTTTTGTTTTCAATTCTAAAGGCAAGGTTTTCATTTTGATCTCACAAAATGTTATCACTGTGGTTCAGCATTTACTCTGAGCTACAGTGAACCTATTATTGCCTTACATTCTTTGCAATAAGGGTTATGCCTTTCTCTTCCAATAACTGAATTACATTTCATGGGAGCATTTAACTATGTTGGTTCTAAGAGAAGAGTTTTGGTAAGCAGTCTTCCAAGAAATCCCAGGGACCCAAGGATGCATCTGAACTCCAGACTTTGAAAGTATACTAAAAAACCAATTTAAAAAATGTAGAGGACAGGTGGAGGCCATAAGTGAGGGGAAAAGACAGAATTTGGACCAAGAGAGAGACATTTAGGAACAGATCAAAAAGTCCTTCAAAGGCCTGACAGCATCAGCAGCAGAGGCTGACTCGCCCCACCAAGACTCACCAGCTTCTACTGGCTCTTTGAGAACCCTCATCCTCATATGTACGGTTTTCCTGATAGAATGGATACCATTTCTATGTGTTTTAACTATGAGTTGTATATTTGTTATTGCTAAGAGCATATGATTCA
This sequence comes from Xerus rutilus, assembly GCA_028644305.1. Lineage (NCBI taxonomy): Eukaryota > Metazoa > Chordata > Mammalia > Rodentia > Sciuridae > Xerus > Xerus rutilus. The sequence goes on along the minus strand of CM053401.1, from coordinate 111,798,201 downwards.
TAAACACCTCCCCCATCAATTCTCTTCTTGAGATAGTTCTTTGACCAATGCTTTTGAGGACTAATATTTATTCAATAAAATAACACATAGCTAGGATTTAAAAATACATAGATAATGGGATAGAATGTAGCTCAATGGCAGAGTAATTGCCTGGCATACATGAGGCCCTCCCTCAATCCCAAGCAACCCCCTCTCAAACCAAACAAAGAAAATAGAATTCATTAGTCAAAAAATGGTGAATTCTATGATGCTGTCATCTGAGAAAGTAAGAAATAAAATCTCACCCTGCAAAAACTATATACTCAGGTACTCAAAATATCAAACTCAATATTCTTCAAGGTTCTACAGGATTATAAATTAACAAATGGAAACAAAGTTTAGCTGAATGCATGAATGATTGATTCATAAATAAGCATATTCACTTCAGAATGCCCTTGAGTGAAAAACAAGACTAGACCTTGACTAAACCATGTTGCACAGGATAAAGATGGGTGTAGATCCAGACAGCGACCACAACCTGCCTCCTCACACATGCCTCCATGGTGATGGCAGGTCCATAGTCCTGGGGTCCAACTGTCAGATTCTCCACAGCCAGGCCCATTGCTATTTCATTAGCAGGTCTTTTTGTCTGTCTGTCAGTCTGTTCCCCATTTCTTGGTCTCCCTCTTTTCTTTGGTTTCTTTACTCCTCTTCACCTCCCAGTTCCCCCTTGCTTGTTCTAGTACGTCTGCTCTGTGACTGTACAGAACCTTGCCCTTTCCTGGTCATAAAATTTTTCTCTCTTTAAATTCCACAATGTCCTTACTACTTAGAAAAGTACCTCAAATATTTAGACTACCTGGATTGAAATCCTGGCTGTATGTTTGCCAAGTATGTGGCATTCCCAAGCTTCAGTTTCCTCATTTGTTTATTGGAGATCATTGTTGTGGGGTCCCTGTTGATTTTCTGGCTTCTTTGGTTCTGAGGCTTTTGAAACAGACTGAACCATGCTATAGTCTTCTCTGGTTCTCCCACTAGCAGAAAGGCTGTCATGGGATTTTTAAGTCTTCATAACCACAGGAATCATTTCCCCTAATAAACTCCCTTTCCTATATCTGTGTCAGTATCTTTATCTATATATCTATATATCTTGTTGGTTCTCTCTCTCTAGGGAAACTTGAAATACAAAGACAAAACAAGTTTACATTTGGTTTTGCAACCCAATACATTATTAGAGTTTTTATGTTACATTTGTCAGCAACGCCAAATAGAGTTTACACTTTCCTATAACCCGAAGCTCCCTTTATTTGAAAGAAGGTGCAGGTGAGATGCACATAAGTTTGAAGTACTTCTAAATACTATCTAAATTGACTCTATTTAAGTGAACTTCTGCGAGTTTCTCATACAACTTAGTTTTAAAACAACTTTCAACCAGTATAACCCTACTCTTAAATGCTTCATCTTCCTGAAAAGATTTCCTCTGGGATTGAAAGATTAAATTTGTGTTGATTTTTCACACACAGACTTGAGATAATATTACCTACCAACCTAAACTTCTAGGTTCACTATGAAAATGTATTATAAAGCCAAGGAAAAATAAAGCAAGTTAATTATATAAACAAAAATATGCATTACACAAATATTACTCAAGCAATTGCCATTTGCCAATACTGTACCCTTGAATGTCAGTTTGGAGCCTCTACTGATAATAACAGTTATTAAACAAAATTCACATGAAACTTTTCTGTATGTTTTGGCAGCAAATATTCCTCTGAAGAGGAACTGATCTTCTCTTTCCTTTGCCTTATTGGATATTATCTAGCATATACCACACACATGGCTAAAGCTAAGTAAATATGAGCAACACTTGAATGAATGAACATTTTAAAAAAATGTCTGACTTACGAATGCTTACATTTGCCTTTTTTAATAACTAAAAGACTACTTTAAGATGAAAATGTTAATCCAGATTTGATCATCATGTATCGTATACATATATCAAATTATCATACTATATCCCATAAATATGTACAATTACTTTGTGTCAATAAAAAGAAAGAGAAAGAGACTATTTGACTTTATTCATTCACTTGGTGTGCCTGGCCACAGCAGAGTGCTCTGACTTAGAGAGGCAGACTTCCATTAAACCAAATCTGGGAGACAGGGCAGGAAGTGCTCAGATGGAGTAACACCTGGCCAGGTAAACATGGAGATTCTACTGTGCACAAAATGTGTGGCAGCAGCTCAGCTGGAATTAGAGTGGAACAGGACAATGGAACAGACACAACAGGAAGCAGCCAAGCAGAGGTGTCCAGGAGAGGGGTAAACTCTCAAGGTGAAAGTAGAGGGGAGGCAGGGGCTGGCAGAAGAAAGAATGAGAAGGGCAGAGAGGGCTGTGCACAAGGCAGCACCATGGGATAGCCCCTGGGACAGAGCCTGTGGCAGTAGGGGCAGGTTGAGTTAAAGAGATTGGACCCCGTCTGGGGCATCTTGTCCCACACTGAGTCAAGTTGCCTCTAGGCAGCTGGCAGAACTGCCAGATGAGTCCCAGGAGGGTGCAGGTGCAAGTGTGATGTCAGCAGGCTCTTCTTGGTAGTGGACAGAGAGGCGAGGATGCTGAGCAAGGCGGTGGTCAGGAAGGCACAGCTTGGCAGGCTGCCTCAGGAAGTCAGAAAGAAAGAGAAGAGCAGAGAGGGCGGTGCACAAGGCAGCACCGTGGGACTACACGGCAGACCAGCTCCCCAAAACTGCATTGCAGTAACAAGAGCTGACTCTGTAGCTATGTTTACAAGACCCCCAGGCTCTAGCTGTTACAATAAATGTCAACATCAGAAAATTTAAATACAGGATTCAGCAGAATACTATTGAGACTGAAAAAACCATAAAGGGTGACCACACTGGGAGAAACTTGACAAAACTGACATAAGCATACTCAAGACACAGTCATGAAATTTTGAAATTTCTTCTATACTGGCTTTTCCTATGTTGCTTTCCTTTCTCTCTTTTAAGCCCTTGACTTTTCCTCCAAAGGCCTTTCATTACTGCTGGGGCTCAAGAATGGAACCTCAAGGTCAAGGCCTCTGAAGCAGACTCTCTTGTTTGTCTCCTGTCTCTTGCTCTACATAACTCCCCAAAAGCAAATTATTGAGACTGGAAGTCCCTCTATTACCACCCAAGGCAAGCCATAGAAACTAATACTTTTCCTCTAAATCCAGTCATAAAAATCTAAAAATGTTATTCTAATTTCTCCCCATTTTTCTGTGTAATACCTAAAAATAAAGAAATAAAGACGCTCGTTCCAGAGGGGTCCTGCTGCATATTTAGGAAGAAAGAAGGCTGCGGCTGTGGGTCCAGGAAGGACCAGGACAAAGAGAGATGATGCTAGGTTTCCCCACTCAGTCTATTCCTATTAGCTTTCACCCTCTCCAGCCAATCTTTCTATATGGCTGTCCCTGGTACACTGAACCCAAGCCTAGAATCAGATAGTTTCCCTTTTATATTTGCATCTTTATTCTGAAGGCTCCCCTGTCACATAAAACTTTGATTAAATAAATTCGTTATGCCTTTCCTTGGTAACCTGTCCTTTTATAGGAGTATCTTCCATGACCCTTATGCTGGGCAAGGAAAAACAACACCCTTTTCTGCCCCTACATTACCAAGAGCCCTATCAGGCTATGAGATACCTGACTGCTAAGTGATAAGACCGAAGTCACATAATAAGGTAAGAAATGCCATGATGTATGAAGACAAGAAAATACGAACTCTCACAATAACGTGCCCACCAAGAAGAGAAAAAGAGGGCCTTTATTTCCAGAAATATCCCGAAAACAGTCTAAATAACTGATCATTGTCCTTTCAGGTACATGCTATATTTTATTTTTTTCCATAATAAAACAAATTAGAAGAATTTTATGTCACTAAGTTGTCTGAAATAAACAGGATTCATTCTGTTCTGCAAGCATCTTACAAACTCATATCAAAACCCAAATTCATTCTTTCAAATACATCTAAGAAAAAGTGCTGCATCAGGATGCTTCCAAGGGCTTCTGTCTGTGCGATACCCGAAAGGGCAGGAAGACCCACTTAGGTTGGATCAGGGGCACATTCTTCCCACTTCTCTGATTAAACCAATACTGCTGAAAAAGAATCTAAGAGGCCTGCACCTTTTCTTTGATATTTTCAGAGTTTTCTAAACATCCATCAAGAGATGAACAGAAATTGTGCTTTATAAATGTTGGGATGTTCTATGGATGAGTCGTATTAAAGAATTATAAATTCCTTATTTGATTAATTTGGGTTGATTTTACTGCTAGAATCTTGGGATGACTTCGTTGCGTTTCATCAATTTTATGGTTGACATGTTTTCAATTTACTTTTTACTATTAAAAAGCTGAAATGAGTTTTCGAAAGTAGACGCTCCATTCTCTTCTCTCTTCCCTAATGCCACAGGGACAGGGTAGTGAGGATTCTGAGCACTGTACAGATCATACACCAGTCACTGCCTGCAAGAGTCTGATCTTATTTGATCCAAGGGAGGGATGTTATTTTTCATTTTCACATCTATAAATTTGTGAATTCACTTTGATACATATCAGCAAATGGTTTCATTTGTAGAATGAGGGATTACACCAATCAAAAAAAAAACAAATGGAATCATTACCCAAGTATCAAGCTTGTTTTTTTTCTTGAGTTTTTAGATTTTATTTTCCCTCCCCACTATACCCCATCCCCAGTGCTACAGCTCAATCCCAGAGCCTTAAGCATGCTAGATAAGAGCTCTACCACTGAGCTATCTCCCTTATCTCCTTCCCTTTTCTTGTTTGGACACTTAGGATTTTATAGACTATTGAAAGAATCTAGAATGTGCCACAGTGACATAAGAGTTTCTTTCAAATAAATGAAGACATCTGAGAATCAACAAATGCAAGAAGCTTTGTCTACACTCCCCTAATGGATCTCCCTAAACAACTTAATTGTAAGGCCCCCTCCTCAAGAGTTTCATCAATCAGAGAACAATAAAGGAGGGGTGGGTGCATTGGGCACCACACTCAGACAGGCACTGTCACAAACTACCCTGTGTCCTCTCTTTCTCCTATGGACTCATTCATTTTTTCTAAAAATCATTTATTCTCCCATAAATGGTCTTTATCCTTCTGTCTGTCCACTATAAAGTGAAATATAAAGTCTTAAAACTGGCCTCTCCTTTGAGTATTCACTTCTAGTTATGCCTCTGTGCACATAAAATTCAAAACAATAAATTTGTGTGCCATTTTTTCTGTTCATCTATCTATTGTCAGTTTAATTCACAGTCCCCTTCCTCCCACCAACCCTCCACCCACTAAACTGAAGAGGGCACCAGGAAAGTTTTTCCTCCTGTAGATTGTCCAATGCCATTTAATTTTTTCTTAGTAAGACTTCCCACTTTGCACACACAAATTAAAGTTTTCCTAAAGGGAAAATTCTCAAGAAGTGGGATTTGAGTGGAGACATGTTTATGCAGATAGATGAAAAACAGTTGATGGGGAAGAATGATAAAATGGGATTAAAGAAAAGAGAAAAATACTAAAAGAGAACAAGAAAAAATAGTTCTTCCTAGGATTCAATAATGATGTCATACAGACTTAAATTCTATGTCAAAAAATTATAAGGTTTGTCATGTTTGCATATCTAAAGTTAGTACACAAAATAATCAGTGTGTGTCAGAACACACCTACAAATTGACCTATGATGTTTTCCTGAGGTCATTCTTGCTGAGACTAATTCCAACTCATTTTGAAAACAAAACAAAACAAAACAAAACTGGACACTAAACAAAAACAGGAAATTTTTTAAAATTCAAAAGACTTCTGAAACTCAACATCCATTAATACAGCTAAGAAAAAATAAATTGAAAGTATAACCCCTTCTTCCTTTCTTCCTTTCTTCCTCTCTCTCTCTCTTTCTCTCTCTCCCTCCCTCCCTCCCTCTCTCCCTCCCTCCCTCCCTCTCTCTCCTGTGGATGTAAGTAATTGATGATGAGTTTTATTTTAACACATTATGTCAAACCATTGGAGTGAACATATGAATCCAGATCTTCATTGTGTTTATTCTCTTGGCATTCTCTCCCAGGGAAGTGAATTTTTGTGGCTACCACGTTTATCTCTATTAGTAACATGAGATGCCAGTACTCTCATCTGTTTACCTAATTCTGATTTATCTCTTAAGGCACTTGAACCAGTGACAGGTAACAGTAATCCCAAACCTGGACTCAACTGAATGGTGTCAGTGGCCACATTCTTGAAAAGGGAATTACTCTTCAGTTCTCAGAACTCAGCATCAAAGCAAGGATGCTCCTGCAAGCCATGACCATGAAGGCTACCAGAAGCAGAGTTGCTCAGAACAAAGCAGATAGCTATGTATATAACAGGTGCCAGGCAGGAGGGAGGGTCAGGCTACATAGCCTCCCATAGCAGATGCCCAGTGCATGAAAATACATCTAGAAAAGCATCATAGTATTAAAAACTCTGTCCAAAGCTTTTAATTTTTGAAATTAAATATAGTTAGAAAGGGACAAGTTAATTAATTATCCATTATAAGGAAATCTCCACATTAAAGTAGATTTCTTTTTCTATTTATATCTTTCACCTTAGCAGTAGTTTTATGTAAGCCCTCTCTTAAAGACATATACTCTAAATCTATAAAGTATGTTATCTGGCAGAAAAGGCCAAATCATGTTCCAGGAGTAGGTACATTAATATCCATTAATATATTAATGCACTCAATCATTTATTCATCCTTTTGGTTGTTAGTATTTCCTGAAACCTTGTTTTAGACACGATGGGCATGGCAGAGAGGAACATTAAACTCTTCTCTGTGGCAATGAATTTCTAGAAAGAGATAATGAACAAATGAATGCACATGTATATAATGTAATGACAGAGACTGATGAGTGATATGAAGAAAAACAGAAGAGAGGGAAGGGATAAGGAACACTATAGAAAGGTCTCTCTGGAGAGGTGCCTTTTAGCAGAGACCAGGGACAGATGCTCAAACACAAGCCCAAAATGAAATTAGAATCAGAGAGCAGCTGCAAAATTATGGTCAAAGATGTCAACAGGAGATCACAGCTTTAAAAAGGGCAAAGCTTACAGGACCAAAATTGCATTCCTCCACAAAGTCCTCTCTTAAGGACATAATACATAACATACGTAATTGATGATTCAATTTTAGACCATGCCATGTTTGCTCCATGCACAGTAATACATCAAATGAAACCAAGTTGCCATGAAGTGTTAACCTTGTGTAATCCAAGCATCTGCCTTCCTTCTCCCTGAGAAGGTAGGATCAAAATGATCAAGCTAGCGGGCCTTCCTGTGAAATAATTACTTGTGGTTTCTAAAGTCTCAGGAGTCCTTGGGTCTCTTAATGAGGCACTGAATATTAAATTACACTCAAGAACCCTGGGTCCAGTTGAAATTGTGGAGTTGATTTCTCCTGTTACCACTATTTCTTTTTTGCAATTTTCTGAACATAATAACAACAACAACAACGAAAAAAAAAAAAAAGGTTAAAGATCTAAACCAAAGCTTTTGTTTTAATTCAGTGTCGTGCTCTACTTGAGAGTAGACTACATGACAGCTACAGCACAATCTCTACACTTCACTTCTATCCTCCAGCCCCCTCCAAAAGAAAGCAATTCAACAAGGAACAAGCTAAATGATGAAAAGACTGAACACCCTGGTCTCAATCCTGTGTGTGTGTGTGTGTGTGTTACAATGGACTAGGGTGAGAAGTGTTAAAGAAAACACACCCATGGCATTCATTAAAATACAGTAAGGCTGACTTTCTTCAGAGACTTCACCATAGGTGTAGGGATCTCAGGGTTTTCCAGGAAAGAAGAAAGATGTCAGGCTCAACTCTCAACCCCGTCAGTGGACAGAAAAATTACTAAGAGAAAATATCAGGAGTATAATTCTTGTTAAACTGACATAACAGTACTCTTATTGAAGACAGGTCAGGGTGATCACCATGGGGGAAACTCATCAAATCTCAAAGAGGGTCAAGTATCATGGGTGGGGAGTTCTGGTTAAACTGACTTAGCAACCCAAGGTTCTTACTAAAATTGAATATGCAGAGATGGACATTGATGCTGAGAAGTCCAGGCCCAATTGAGATTTGGAAGAGCCTGATTAGAGTATGGTCAAAGAGAGAATCTTTGTCAACAGAGATAATGAAAAATATCTTTTAAAAAATAATTGAGACAATTAATTACACCACTTAAATAGTCACTATTGGAGTCTCTGTTTGCTTTCATATGCATAGAAGCATCTTGTAAAGCTACAAAGTCTCAAGTCCCGGTTCCAAACTATTTGTTTCAACAGATCTTCAATTTTCTTTGAGACTAGTACTAGATTGAGTTACACAAACTCTAATTTCTAAAGACATGTTCAGGCTTTCAATATTCTCTCTTCATTTCTGATCCTGGTCCTATCAAGCCCATGTTGATAGACAGCTGTGTCTCTCAGCCATCATCCATCTATGAGCTAAGAAGGACTGATCCCACAAAGAATAGATGGTTTCTTGCCTCAATTTGATACAGGACACCCTGCCACCAAACAGAATCCAGTGGAACTAAAACTACTATTTAAATAGATTAAAGAGACCCAAGGCACTGTGCTTATGTGGACTCATGAGTTTTCGCATGTACCTATATGTATGTACACATGCACTGACATGCACATATGCATACATGCACACCTGCCCCTCATTTATAAGTGTTAAGTTCTTTGCCAGCATTGAGTTTTAAGCTCAAGCTACTAAGCTCAGAATAAGGAAATAAGACTTTGTATGTTTTTCCATTTTGGCATCTTAAGTTTCAAATTAGGCATTCTCACCTAAATTCTCTATACTTGGACATCCCCAACAGGCTTAAAATAAATAAATCTTGTCAATACCATCATTTACATTATACTTTCATATCCTCTTGATAGACTAACACTTGAGTTGTAGTAAGCAAATAATCATTTCAAGACAAAATGATTATGACTTCCACAAAACCCCAGTTATTGTATTTAAATACCTTTTCAATTAATTTTTTTTTTTACCACTTACGTGTTTATTTGTTTTTTGTTTTGTTTTGTTTTTTCCCCTGCTAGCTGTGGGGACTGAACGCAGGGGCACTTGACCACTGAACCATATCATAAACTATTTTTTTTTAAGACAGGTTCTCAATAAGTTGCTTAGGGCCTTGCTAAGGTTCTGAAGTGGTCTCTGAACTTGCTATCCTCCTGCCTCAAACTCCTGAGGCACCAGGTTTACAGGCATGAACCACAGTGCTGGGCTACCTCTTACATCTTTAAAAATATATACAGTTACTTTGGTTTGAAGACACAGTTAGTAAATAATACAAAGTGGAGAACTGGCTCATGCTCATGAGCTTGACGTTTAATCCCGGTTGCCTCTTTTGATACCTATATTACTGTGTGTGTGTGTGTGTGTGTGTGTGTGTGTGTGTGTTGCTGGGAATGAAACTCAGGGCTTCATGCGTGCTTGGCAAGTACTCTCTCACTCAGCTTCATCCCAGCCCTATATTACTTTTTTCTTCAGCCTCATCTTTAAAAGTCCTTTAATTCAAATGAACAGGACTAGAAAAAGTAATGATTTTAGAGAGAGGAAATCTAAACTGCCCCCAAATATGTCCTTTATCTGGCTGAAAGATGCCCCAGTTCTCCACTTAGAAGAACATCACTCTCTCAGCTCATTTCAAACATGGACTATTTAAATGCAAAGATCTATAGAAAGAATAATATAAATATTCTTCATTTATTTTCAATCAGTTACTCTGTAAGTCTTCTCAATCACTGATCTCTTAGACAGCGAGGTTTTTAGATCCTTTTTAAAAGGAAGGGGGTAAGGGAAGGGAAGGGAAGGATATACCTCAAGGCAGGAGGCTAAGGGCTCTGATCTCCTCTCACCCGTTCTTCAACCATGGATCTCCACTCAGGCATTTCCTGAAGTCCAAGGCTCAAACATGAATTTGACTCAAACCACCAACTTTCTACAGATCCAGAAGAAGGAGAAAAAATGGAACAGTTTTCCTTACATCTTCCAAAGGGGTAAAGAAAGCAATTTTCAGTAAAGTAAACCAAAATTGCAACAGTACATTAATACAGAGCATCATATTTTTGAACTATCTCTGCTCTAAATTTTTGCTTATTTACTTTGAAGTTGACTCTTGAAACTGCTTTAATAATTAATAGCTTGTGTTCCTTTCTTGTCAGTCTTTGAGGGCTATAATGACGTTCCCATAAGAATTTGGTAGATCAGGGAAACAAAATTGTCCTCCTAATTTCACCCTGATATAAGCACATATAAGGGCAATGAGGGGCTCAAGAAAAAGCACCTACGAGCCCAAACTAACATGTAAAAATGGGATAGTCAAGAACTTTTCCAATTAAGCACCAGGGAATAGCATGATGCAAAATTGGGCTTGGTGGCGAGCATCTTGGCAACCTGAGTAGTGTTAGTGACATCCAAAAACAAACAAACAAACAAAAAAAGACGTGGCAGCACAAAAAGCTGAAAATAATAGTGAGAGCACAATTATGCAGGGACTGGAATGAAACTGTCCCTCAAACTCTCTTCAGGCTTCTTTGTAAGACCCACTCGATCCCTTTTGATTTTCATCTTCCCTCACCAAAGCAACATTCTCATTATGATTTGGCTTCTCAGGAGGTTGATTACAGGGATAGAATAAGCTGGCCATGTGGACTGCTATGCTCATTCTGCTGACAATTTCTTGCTTTAAATTAATCAGTTCACCTCCTGGTACCTCCTTCAGGCTCCTGGGAATGATGTTTTCCCAATGTTAAAACAATCGTGACTGCAGAGTAGAGGAAGGAAGATTCTGGCAACATCCTGCCCAAGCCCCAGCCTTTCCCTGCTAATTTTGAGAAAGAGTAAGAGCATGAACAAGAGAGACAAAGACAGGCACACAGACAAGACAGGGAGAAAGAGGTAAGGGAGTGTGAGAGAGGAAAAGAAAGAGAAATCTGGGGGTAGGATGGAGAGGGAGAGAGAGAGAGAGAGAGCGAGAAAGTGACCTGGAGGGAGAGACATGAGTGGGGGTGGCAGACATAGAGAGAGAGAGAGAGAGAGAGAGAAATGGGATGAGGGAACAAAAGACAAAGAGAGAAATAGTGTAAGAGAATTACCTAAGAACCAACCTGATGTGCTCTCAGCCTTCAAACCACCCCAAGGCAGGCTCAGAAGGACCACGACGCAGGTTTGGGGAAACGACTTTACCAGAGCCCTCATCATTAGAGGCATAGGAGTAGTTAGGCACCACTGCTCCTGTCTCATACGAAACTGCACCTAAGGCCAGATTCAGTTCAAGAACTAGAAGAGCCCAGTATCAGTAGAGTTTCTTTAAGTGGAAATCCATGAAATATTAATATATGTTTTTGTGAGGGATAAGACAACCTCCACTAGGAAGGTGAGTGGCACAACTGGATGGAGGCTGCTTTCTGCAGATACCCCACAGGGCAGTGTGTCCTCCCGCAGCTGGGCCCATGGGTCCATAAGGAACATGAGGCCAAGAACTGGCCCCAAGACTTCCAGCATCCATCTACACTTCCTGTTAATACTGTCTGTATCACTAGCAATGAAACCAACACTTTGCCTCAAATGTTTTAAATAATGAAAATATAAACTCTTTTCCATGGGAAAGTTCCCCTCTAAATTGCTTCTAAGCCCCTCGCTCACTGAACAATGTGGCTACACTGTCCACTGAAATTTTTTGTTCTAACCTCATTAGGAAACTACCGACTGACGTCTGTTGTTTCTAAAATATCCTCCCAAGCTTTCAGAATAAAACAGTGACAATCACACTTACCTGCTCTTGAGAATTCACACATACATATTAAAGTTTTGCCCTGATCTGGTTAAGCGTATTGCCTTATGACACAGTGTCAATTGTCATCCTGTCTGTCCCCATCTCACTTTTTCCTCCTCACTTTCAAATTCAGGTTTGACCTAATTGTGTTATTTGCATTTTTGGTATACTTACTCAAGTTTGTTTTGGAATGGAAGACATACTTGAATGGTTGATGATCACAAAATCTAAAATTAAACACTAAATTAGGTAGAACTAGACCTAGGACCATCACAGATCCAGGAAGAGTTACCTCCACCAAAGTCCAGAGTTGACCTCAATGCTTTCAGGAAGCTTCCAGAGATTAGGAAAGCAGACCCTCCCATGATCAGGCCCTCTCACTCTTCCCTGGGTCAAATGAGGATCTACCCTTTGGAGCTAGCATAAATTGGGCCAGGTTCCTCACTATGAAACCCAGAGCATAAACCTATTCCTCACTCCCTAAGGCACCCAGAAGGATCCAAGGCCAGGTAGAGTTCACTCCACTGATAACATTCTTAGCCTTTTCCTTTCATTCTTCTAAAAATACAGTGTGACATTTCATTTCACATTTCGACATGTCTAGGTGATGGCCTCCAGATGTTTGTTCAAATACCAATCTAGGTGTTGCTTTGAAGGTAGGTTTTGAATGGGACTAGCATTAAACCAGTAGACTTGGAGTAAAAACAGACTATCTTCCATGATGAGTGTGAGCCTTGTAAAATCAGCTTAAGGTCTTAAAAGAAAAGACAGAAATGCCTCAAAGAGGAAGGAATTCTGTCCCCAAACTGTCTCTGAATCTGAGCTGCAACATCATTTCTTCCCTGGGTCTCGAGCCCACCCTGCTGAAATCAGACTTGCCAATTTCCACAATGGCATGAGCCGATCCCTTAAAATAAATCTCCCTATATACATGTAAGCATCCTATTGGAGACCACTGGTGCCTGGTTCCCCAACAACTCATCACTTCTGTTTTCTTCCTAACTGAGTCTTCCTGTGGGAAGAACTGTCCACTTAACCCTATATCACATGCTGTAACTGCCTTATAGGCTTTCACAATTGACCCTTCTTGATACAAGCTTCTAATTCTATTGTAAACCAAGAGACTAAACATGCATTTAATCTCATTGGTTAACATGTCTTGTGGCACAGAGGATGCTTGTTTTCCAGTAAAATGCCCCAAATTTATTGTTTCCCACAACTTAACAGCTAGGGTTTGGTGGTTAGATGCATGGGAGACCAAATCATTGACTACCCACTATTGACCCCACATGGCTCATTTGTCCTAGAACTGGGAAAGGAAAATGCTCAACAAGTGGGCATGGTTATTTATATCACTAATATCACCATGAAAGGGACCCACCACTGTACATGGTGGCAACATAGAGGGTGTAGAGAACACAGCATGCTGTCCTCTTTTCTGAGGTCCCATAGTTTTCCTCAGGCCCAGGTCCAGGAAAACCACATTCTTATCAAATAACTGCCCCTTCTCCTTCTATGTGTTTCTTGCTAGAAAGAATACAGCCAGACTTGTGTCCTTCCTCTTGCAGGTGAAGCATCCATTAATGCATGCATTTTTTAAGATTAACCTTCCCCAGGGCTTCATATCACTTTCCTTTTGGCCTGATATTAAATCTCTTCCTTATAAAAATCCTACTGTTCATTATGTGCTTTTGTAAGCTGCCTTAAATCTCCTGGACACAATGAGAAATAAACAAACCAACCAACCACTGGCATGTCTAATATTAGCAGTTCTGGGCTAATCATCCTGGATTCATTCTTCATTTGGTTCAGAATTCAGTCTCAAAATAAATTAAGATGAAAGGATGATGTATTTGACCTCCATTTCCTTTCTCAGAGAGAAAAATCAATGTAAGATTCTAAATGCCTATTATTTCCCCTTCAAAATTATATTACTGAAAACATAAATAATATCTAAGTTGATATTCTGCCTCCCTGTATAAGAAAGATGAAAATATTGTCAGATCCAAGTTGCTACAACTGATCATAAGTGTGATTCCTATTTGTGTGATGTCTATGCTAAGTATATGCAAAGTCAGAACATCTGAGAAAGTTTTTTGGTCCCAACTCTCATCACAGAAGATGGATCCTTGCTCGTTTTTTTCAGAATCAGAATATACATAATTTTCCACATTACACAACAGGAGTCATACATTTGTGTTGGTTCTAATTAGTGTCAGACATCCTCAAGACTTGTAAACTTAGAAACATATTTCTGGTGATGTAAAAGAGAATTTTCTTATATAAAATTATCACAGCATTTGGAGAAATAACCTCAAGATGACTTGCTACCTTGCTTCTGTTTTTCCTGAACACTTTCCAAGTCCTTGCATTTTTCTTAAGGAAGCTTACTAAATAGTTGACTCAAATGTTTTACCCTTAGGTTTGTCCTTTTAATGTCTGATGCTAATATCTGATCTTTGGTTTCTTGTATTTCAGTACTGTCTTTCTGGGACAGCAATGACTCATCTGTAGTACATGAAAGTTGACTTTCGTCTTCATATTCACAATGCCTTCAATAAAATTCATATGCAATTCTAGACCTAATGTTTCAATATCTTCCTCTCCCTCCCCTCTCCTGGCACAACTGGCCCTTTTTAATCCCTCTCTGTCAAGAAGCCCTCTATGAAGCAGGTTTCCTTAAATTTCCCCATCAGTTTCTGGCAGAAAGCACATTAAATCTTACCATGGAGCAAGATGAAATACTGGCATAGCCCGTGAAAAGATTAGGACTGGCATCACCTAACACATGACCTACTGATGCTGAGTTGCTCATCAGACAACTCCTAACTCCTCTCGAAATGAAGGAGCATAAACTCAATGTGATGGAGAACTCTTTCTTCTCCTGATAAGAGCCTGAGGTTGGGAGGGAATCATAACTTCTGGGTCCCAGCTTTGCCCCTCACTGGCAGGGTAACTTGGGGCAGGTCACTTTCCTTATACCTTAATGCATTCGATGTGATTGATTTTTTTTTTTTTGGTGGGGGGAGTACTGGAGATTGAACTCAGGGGCATTCGACCACTGAGCCACATCCCCAGCCCTATTTTGTGTTTTATGTAGAGACAGTGTCTCACTGAGTTGCTTAGTGCCTTGCCCTTGCTGAGGCTGGCTTTGAACTCGCAGTTCTCCTGTCTCAGCCTTCCTAAGTGCTGGGAGTACAGGATTGCGCCATCGCGCCCAGCTTCGATGTGATTGATTTTTATCACATCACATTCCTTCATCCCTGGAGGAATCAGTATTGTCAAACTATGAAGTGGGAGGACATGAAGCACTCAAAGGACAGTCCCTTGCCCTCGATTTATGGGGATGGAAGCCCTTCAGTTCAGGCCCATCACTACTCTATAGATATTCCTGTCAGTCTCCCATGGGACCTTGGTGACATAAGGACTTGTTAGGCTAGCCCATAGCTCATCTCACAGGACCAGAAGCACCTGCCAACATGGCCTTTGGTCTAGCCTTTATAGGGGCTCAGACACCAAAGAGCACAGCCTTCCCCTACTACCTCCAGGCAGAGGGCTCATTTGGTCCTGGGTATCAGGACTGGGCTTATGCCTTGGATTCAAAAGAGGCTCCCAACATGGTGGAAGCTGCTACAAAATACACAACTGGATCAACAAGACCACTGGGGGCCAACACTGCATGTTTGCATGTCATGATTTCTAATCCCTCTTCTGTCAAGAAGCCCTCTATCAAGAAATAACAAAAACATTAACTGCATACATGAGCTAGAACTCCTCTAGGTCACTGAGGGTTGGATTTAATTGGAGTTCCCACCCGGCGTTTCAGAGCTCCAACTTCAACAGAGGTCTGGTAGGAAACACCTCATTGCTGGGTGGGGAACAAAGGTTATGCTAAGCATATGAAAAGTCAGTCTGTCCCTTTTTCATCACCTGCTCCTTGCCCAATTACTGACATATTCTGAATGCTTTAAAGTGTTAGTGAAAGAGTACTTGGGCAAGATTGCCAGCTATGCATTGACCTCTAGATGCCAAACTGCCATAGGAATAAAGACCTAAGGAAATCTAACTGATATGGAAAGACATTCTTCCACCCTTGTTTCCTGGGGTCTCAGAAAAGGAGAAAGCCAGAATGGAGCATATACTTAAGTTGGGAGGAAAAATTATGGTTTTCCCCACCAAATACCCCATACTTATGAAAAAAGTAAGCCACAATAAAATCATATAAATTTATACACTCATGAGTACTGAGTTGGCTTATGGAAAAGAAAATAATGGTGGAAAGAATGTTGCCTGCCTTTCCAGAGACGTGTGGATGAAAGAACTCTCTGGGAAAGCATGGGGACTGCTGTGGCATTTTCATACCAGGCCTAGAAGGAGGAAGGTACAAGTCTACCTCTAAGTTTTCGCATACTATTAAGTTATTATGTGGGAGGAAATGCCCAATGAGAACAAAAAACCAGAGCAGAGGTTTTAAGAGTAAGATTAAGAAAAAAACACAGTAGGTAAGACTATACAGTATGTAAGTTTAAGTTAATATAATTATTTACTAAATGTATACCTTCAAACTCTCATTTTACAACCCAAGAAAAGGGGTGAGAAATAATCTCAGGATGTCTTATAAAAACCCTACCCATAGCCAGGCACAGTAGTGCATGCCTGTAATCCCAGCACTTTGGGAGGCTGAGACAGGAGAATCGTGAGTTCAAAGCCAGCCTCAGCAATGGCAAGGTGCTAAGCAATTAAGTGAGACCCTGTCTCTACATAAAACACAAAATAGGGCTGAGGATGTGGCTCAGTGGTCGAGTACCCCTGAGTTCAATCTCCAGTACCAAAAAAAAAAAAAAAAGACCCTACCCATGCGGATAGAAACTGATGCTGAATGGACAATGTGAACACCTTGCACTGCCCCCATATCTGCTAGGTGAAGGTCTGGTGGCCACATGGTAGGAACAGAAAAATGCAGTTAGAGACAGGCCAGGTGAAGAAAATAAAACTGACTGAGGTGTAAAAGGAATCATCATGTATGGGAAGACAAGTGCACCAGAGATTTGGTACCCTACGTCTTCTTGATGTCATTGTCCTCAGTACCCCTCATCATTGGTCCACCTAGTTCTCATAAGTTTGCACATAAAATAGTTATCAATTTCTTTCCTTTTCTTTTCCACCATGGAACATAAATGTTAGCCCTCATCGTATGCTTTCTATATGACTGAGTGAGCTCCCTAGTTTGATCTATCCTCCCTATGTTCTGCATTTTTATCTAAGTCACATGTCACTTTCCCATACCAAAAAAAACTTTAATGGTCCCATATTTCCTACAGAAAACTACAAACACATCTGCATATATATTAGGTAGTAGTTGGTGTGTTCCAGGGAAACAAAACCAACAGAATGGAAATATTAACATATGAAGAAATTTATTACAAGAAATTGGCTCACAAGATTATGGAGTCTAAGAAATAACCAAATCTGCAGTTGATGGTATAGCTCTTGCTTTAGGCTAAAGGTCTGAGAATCTGGCTAGCCAGTACTCTCAGTTCCGCTCTGAAAGATGCAGCCTCCAAACACAAGGAGAACCAATGTTTCAGTTCAAGTCTAAAGAAAAGAGAAGACCAAAATCTCAGCTCAAGTCACCAGGCAGGAGGTTCCTTTTCCTCACAGGAGGGCCAGAAATTTTGTTCTTGTCAGGTCTTCAACTGATTAAATGAAGACCATTCATTTACTAATTTCTATCTATTCAAATGTTAATGGGATCCCAAAACACCTTTACATACCCAGCCAGAATACTGTTTGACCAATACCTGGGCATTCCATGACCCAGTCAAGTTGATACATAAAATTAACAAAACAGCAGAGATTATATGACTTCTTCTCTGTCCCATACTTAACACTCTTCTACAGAACCAGATGCAAAACTTATGCAAGTCCAGTGAAAATTGAAATGCAAGATCCCTCACTCAAAAATTATTAAGAATATCAAGATAGTAAAAGCAGAGCTTTAAATCAAATGTTGGAGTCCTTTCAAACCCAGGTCACACATACTTGAAGTTGGTATTTTTCTTTAGTTTTCCAAACTTGCTGTCCATATATAACTAAAGCTTTGTTGGCTTTAACATACCATCTTTTCCACACTCCCATATTTGTTCTGCAGTATTCTCAGCTGAATATGCCCTTCCTTATCCCTACCAGACTCATTAGTTGACTTTCTCTGGGAAGCTGTGAAAACTCCCCTCTCTTCAGCCCCAGGTCTCCATGAGGAATGGATTCCTCACTCAGACAGAATGTCATGCTTCCTTGGTCTTCAAAGTTACCACATTGATCTCTTCATATGCTTACTTCTCCATTAAATTGTAAGTTTAGTGGGCATAGGGACCACATGTTATTCATCTGAGCACCCTAGGAGCTAATGAAGTGCTAGCCCTACAGTGGCACTCAATCAATATGTACTGCTCTCCTAAACATGATAACTGGCAGATATTGAGAACTTTGCCATGTGCCAGGCCCTGTCTATTCAAAGCATCTATCACATAATGATGCATTTATTCCTCAGAACAACCCTTCCATAATTATCAGTGTCTCACTTTTAGTGTGCATCTTCCTATCTCTCCTGGGTGGGAAGAAGCGCAAGCATGAGGTTTATGCTTTTCCCTACCATTTCCCATGAGATTAGGCTCTAGTCACTGGTGGATTAATAATTAATAATGGATTAATAATGAGGATTTTCTGGCTGCCTTCCCTTCCAGTACCCCTGCCCCACTTCTCTGCCTGCATTCAAAGCCATCATCAAATAAAGCACTTACTCACACATCCCTCTCTCAGGATCTGCTTCTGGAGGGAAACAAACTAAGAAAATGAATATCAGAGTTAAGGAACCTTGCAACACAGTTAGAGATGAAGGAACAAATATATGAATGATTAATTAATCACATGGTAGAGGATACAAAGATATGATCCAAGTCTATGAAAGAAGAATTTGCAAGAGAAAAAAATGAATTTTGGTGTATTTCCTATATTTGTGGAAATACTTGTCTCTGCGTTACCCCATACGTAAGCTTAACAGATACAATTTTCAAACACTGATATGCAATATTGAGCAACAAAAAAATGTGATTATCTCAAGAGGTACTTCAGAATAAAGAAATACAGTCATGTCTCCAAATCCACAAGTTCTACATCCAAGGA
Source organism: Xerus rutilus (assembly GCA_028644305.1). NCBI lineage: Eukaryota > Metazoa > Chordata > Mammalia > Rodentia > Sciuridae > Xerus > Xerus rutilus. The sequence continues at coordinate 111,779,168 of CM053401.1, read as the reverse complement.
TATGAGCAACCAAGGATTCAACAAACAGGATTATGCACTATGTAGTTAGGCCTATGATGGTTGCACCACCCGTGTTAAACATGTTCTAACTTATTTTTCTTGTCCTTATTCCTCAAGAAATACAGTATAACAACTATTTATTCAGCATCCCCACTGCCATAGGTATTATAGGTAATCTAGCAGAGAATATGCATGGGTTATAGGCAAATACTATATCATTTTATATTTGGGTTTTAATCATCTTCAGAAATCCAAGGGACAACTATAATTGGGTTCAATATTAGTTTCAATACATTTATGAAACAGAATATGCAAAATAAGCTATTAAAGGAGGCTAGCAATAGTAGGAGTAGACCTCTAACTTGTCAAAATTATTACTATGAGTGACTCACAAATGTACTACCAATGGAAAGGATTACAGAAGTTTGGGGCATATTTTCACCTCTTTGCTGTTGTTTAGAATATTCTAGTACCCTCAGCAAAACTGAGTATATTGATAAATACCAAAGCATGAAATTTATTATTATACTGAAATCTGTAAACAAGAATTCTCTATCAGAAGGCAAAAATAGATATTGGCAGTTCCAGAACAAATAAATGGTCATACTTTGGCTTAAACAATGTGTGTGTGTGTTAATTCTCTGCTAGATTACCTATAATACCTATGTGCACATACATGCGTGCTTAGAATTGTACTTAGGGCCTTAGCATCATTCATTCTACCACTTAGTTATATCCCTGTTCTCTAACAACTAATTTGGTAACAACTTTATAACTCACAATAATATACCTCCATCAAAAGATTTTCATAAAATCATAACATGTCAGTGGTGCTACTTCATATTGCAACTGGCAGTGCTCCAAGAACAGTGCTGAAATGCAGGATCATTAACATGCTAACACATTGGTGCCACTGGACCACAGAGCAGCCTGGCCTGGGATCCCACCTAGGACTTGGGTGTGAATCACCCAACTTGCAAAAGCCTTCTTGGGAAAGAATCAGTTTAATAAAAGCTCTGCATGGAGTATCACACTTTGCCAGTAAATGGAAGTTCTTTTATCAATACTAGTGCATCTGGGAAAGCACTGAGGTGGAATGACTACCTCAGCAAAAGCGCCTTGACTGCACAGCCCTCTGCCAACTGGGCACCACACCACTCTGCCCTGAGAGGCACACTAGGGCCATGAGCTGGCTCTCAGGCTGGAGGGAGTTTCCTTCACCATGCTGAAGGCTGTGTGATGAGATGAATCTCTGTGGGTGTCCCAGGGGAGGTTCATCCTGACCATGTCACTGAGCTTATCTTCCTCCTCCATCCCTCTGTCACATGACTCCACTCTGAGCTCAGATGCCTACAGACTGAATACTTACATACTTAGCTTTTTCCCTCAGATTAACTTCCAAAATTCATTTTGAAGCTACCTCACATGAAATGTATCAAGGTCATCTTTTGAAAGAATATGATTACATATGTGTATGTACATGGGATTTGGAATTCAGTGAAGATGTTAAAATTTCCAAGTACCATATTAAGTCATGGATTCATTCATACAAATTAAAGCTTGTAGAAGGAACTCCCTGTTTACAAAAGAAGGAAAAGGCTAACAGGAAAACTTTAAGTGTGATGCCCCAAATGAGAGTGAGCTGATCTATCCTGGCATCACTTTTCATTTTTAACATTTTCTTTTATTCTCTTTTCGTCCTCCCTGACTGCCTCTTGCATTCTCTCACTCTCTTTTCTTCCTTCCTCTCTCCCTTCCCCCTATCTTTCTCAAGTATTTCTCAGAATGACAAAAATTATGTCATGTAAAATATTTACAACCACTGCATCCTATTTTTGTTTTTCATTTAACTGATAAAAGTTTTACTGATAAGAGTAAAATGTTAACAGGTCTTTTTCATACAGAATTGCTTCTACTGCCCTGCAGGATGTCTGATCCTATTTGTTTAAACCAGCTGGCTGAGACTTTTTAATAAGTATTTCTCTGATGAATGTTTTTCACATCACTAGAAAATGTGTATTTAAAAAGAAGCCCTGCTTCAAACCAAATTATTACCAAGAATAAACATATATCATTTTAAATATTAGACTTTCATCTTTTCCAAACATTATTTCTATGTCCAATGAACAATCTATTACTGAGAAAGATCCCTCTGAATTTATGACATATCATCTATAGCCAAAAACACAAAAGAAACAAAATTGGAAAAGCAGTTTTCTCTGTTACCTAAAGACTACAAGACTAGAGATGTGAGTAGAAAGCTCAAGCTAAGCAATTATCATAAACTAAAAGAAAATATGGCATCTTAAAGGTGAAGGAAATTAAAAGGTACCAAATAAAACTTATCCCTGCAAATCTTGATTATTAGAGAAATTGTTGGGCTGGATATGGTGCAAACATTAAACTGGAACACAAGCCACATCAACTAGACAGGTAGAGTGAACGCCCACCACATGCACTATGCTGATCAAGGCTACATTTCACACCAGTGCCAGGACTCACCAACTCTTCAAAGCCATGCCCTTCCCACTCCAATCCTCAGTGGGCACACCTATCGGATACAAGATGCTGATCTAGTACCTAGTGGGAATATTTTCATGGACAAGCTTCTATGGGTCTACGCCCATGCTGGTTTTATTGCTGTTTGTCTTCATTTTGGATGTCTTTGGTCAAGTGTCATGAAGAAAGCAAAGAAGAAAATTCTTTTATCGTGTCCTAAATGAATCAATAAATGCTAAGTGTCATAGATGTGCCATTGATGTCATTTGTACAGTGTCTATGATCTGTCTCCGAAATTATTGCTCATTTCAGTCCAGGTTTAACCACACCATTTAAAAGACATTCACTGCTTTAGTTCACTGGGCTGAGAATTATACCTATATTTACCATGAGTACCTGAGAAATTCCATTGATTTGTAAAATTAGCCAATAATGGTTGGTTACTGATGTAAAACATCTCAACTTAACTCCAAGAACTTAAAATGGTCTAGATAAACCATTTAAGCTGTCTGGCTACTACATTACCTTGGGCTCTGGCTAAGCTATTGATAAGATGGTAAAGCACAGCTTTTCAGAAAACTTCAGCTTCCTCTTTATCATCAGGTTTATTTAAGCCCCATTTTTTAATGGAAGTTCTAAAGCAAGAATCATGCTCATAGAATTATCTTTCTTTAAAAAATTGGATAGCAATTTCAACTCATTCTGTTCGCACCACATGCCTATGGAATGAGGATGGGGTGGTAGAATCCTAAGGCCTCTTGATAGAGTAAGTGGTTCGTAACTGATGTGACTGGCCCAAGACAGCCAGTGTGAGAACCAAGCTCTCCCAAACCTCAGAGTGGGGCAGTCCAGGTCTCTTTCACTGCACTTCCTATGATCTCTACCCCAGGCTGCTAATGATACCTCAAATGCTTCTATACACACTGAAAGGAAAACTGAAAAGCATGCTCACTCCATCTCACCATTCTGCACAATTAACCTAAACCAACAGTTCTTGGTGATGTCTAAAATGGAACATCAGCTATAGCCCATTAGATGCAGCTCTCGTTTTTACCAATCTGGAAAATGAGAGAGTAAACTGAAATTCGTGTGCAGAAGTAGTTACAAAGTCTTAGGGACAAATAAATTGGAAGAAAAATGAATCGTTTTGCTCTAGGCAAATAAGAAAGAGAAATGACTTCTTAAGCATCAAGAAGGGAAAGTCTTGAGCCAAGTACAAATTGCCTTTCAGCCCTGGCATGTTGGTATCAGCATAAACACTGGGATAAAATGTTAATGAAGTGGCAAACTTTCACAGGAGACAAGCTGGAAGAAGTGAGAACTATAATCCCTGGTGTGCAAAATGATATAAAACTCATGATCAAAACACACATGATCATATCGGTGGAAACCCATGAGTTCTGGCCAGTGGTGTTTGTTCTAAAGATTCTCCTCTCAGACTTCAGTACCATCCATCCTCCCTCACCCCTCACTCTCCCTCCTCCTTTCTTCTCTTTCTGAAGGTATCTTTCCCTTCCCACTCTTTATCCCTTTCCCCTCCCATCCTTTCTTCAGAGTTGTTTTAGCACTGGTTAGCCAACAACCTCTCAGAAGGTGCTGAGACATTAGACTTCAGCCTTTCCTTGCCACTCTCTCTTTTACATCTTCTCACACATCCCTTGTGTTTCTTTTAGATTCATGTGTTTTTTCCCTGTGTTCTCCCTTTTTAAAAAAATATTTTTGTTTTTTTCACCAGAGGATCAAATACAGGGCTTTGTGCATGCTAGACAAGTGCTCTACCACTGAGTTATACTCTCAGCCCTTATTTTATCTGTAGTTGGCACATATTAGTACATATTTATAGAGTACAGTGTGATAATTTATTTGATACATGTCTACATTGTGTAATGATCAAGTTAGCATTTTCATCTCATCAAACACTTGTCATTTCTATGTGTTGAGCACCTTTGAACTCTTCTACTTATTTTGAAATAACAAAATGTTGTAGACTGTAATTACTTTACTGTGCTTTAGCACTGTTCGTCAGCTTTCCATTGCTATAATAAATACATGAGATAAATCAACTTATAAAGAAAAAAATATTATTTTTAGCTCACAGTTTTGGAAGTTTCAATTGATCAGTCCATGATCAATTGACCCCATTGCTTTGGGCCTGTGGCTAAAGGTAACACATCATGGTGGAAGCACATGGCAGAATAAAATCACTTATCTCATGGTCAGGAAATAAAACAGGGAAGGAGGATAAAACTGGGGTCTCATAATCCCCTGCAAGGGTATAATCCTAAAGTCTTCCCACCAGGCCCCACCTGTTAAAGTTTCCATTATCTCCCTATAGCACCAAGCTGAGGATCAACCCTTTAACACATGGGCCTTTGGGGGTCAATGGCACATTTAAGATCCAAACTACAGCAAGACCATTAGCACTAACTCCTCCTATCTCACTATATTCTGATATCATTATCTATTCTTTCTCTAGTGCCTTCATTCTATTCTTCCTATCCTTTAGTGATGTGTTCTCTACTCTCTACTTCTATGAGATCAACTTTTCATTTTGTATGAATTTTGTGACAACACAGAGCAAAGAGAGAATTTAGTTATATATGTTCCTAATATGGAAAGAAAGAACAATGAAAAAAGCAAAGAAGGAAGAGGAAGAAAGAAAGAAGCCAGAACAATAGACAATTGAAAAGGATTAAGGAGCTCCAAATGGCTGAATACAAAAAAGCCACCCCAGGGAGCCTGCAGCCCCACCAGGTATCATTTCATTCACTACACCCTCTCTGCACACAGGCAGCTCTTCCAGCTCCTCTGGCAGCCTCACAGATTGGAGTAGAGAGATCAAAAGCAAATGACCCGTGGCTAAGGGATTTTCGAGCAGGTTCTTCAGGGGAGGGGATGAAGAAAGAAGAATCTAATCACAATTTGTTTAATGACCTCATTTCTATGAAAAAGGAATTACAGAGAATAAGGTTGCTTATCTGCTCTTCCCTTGGGTTTCAGTTCCTCTACTTAATTAATTTCCAACTGACTGATATCAGGACCCAATTTTTAGAAGAAAGTTGTTTCAAAATTCTCAACAAGGTGAAAAACACAAACAAACAAAAGCCTTGCTAATGACTCAATAATCTGCCCACACAACCCATTCCTTACATGTATACTGTGAGCCATCAATGAGGGCAAGAGGTTCCTACAAATATACGGTGTATCTTCCCGTTTCTTGAATAACAATAAAGCTATACTATTTACAACACATCTATTATAAGTAACCTGCTCATTGGACCTTACACCCAAGGTCAGTAGCTACACGTTAGAACTTACTAATTCTTCCTAGTAATTCATATAAATTAGTTCATAGTAAATTAGATTAAAGAGAATTGTAAAAAAAAAAAATCAAAGTTGGAAATTACCCAAATGGGACATTCTATTCCAACCTCTAATTTCTGCTTAAATTTCTGCCTCACTTTTCTACTCAATATTAACTAGCTTCAAGTACTAAATATGTTTTTAGCTTCCTAACATAAATTAATCTTGTAGAGGTATTCCTTCTCTTCTCAGAGACAATTCCTTTTCTGGTTAATTGAAGTCTTGTTGGAAAAGTATCCAACTGAAGTGCATTTCAACATTAAATAAAAATAAGTGCTTCTGGTCTGGATATAAGGGGTCTCCCAAAAGTTTGTGTTAATTCAAGAATATTCAGATTTGAAATGATTATATTATGGGAGTTGTAACATGACCAGTCAATCTTAGTTCAAATAGATTGGGTAGTAACTGTAGGCAGATGAGGTGTGGCAGGACAAGATGGTCACAAGGAGAGTGCCTTGGAAGAGTTCTTCTTCCCTGTATCCTCACCCCCTTTTTCTCTGCTTCCTGGCCAGTAATGAATGGAATAGCTTTCCTCCATTACACCCTTCTGCCACGATGCTCTGCCTCACCTTGGGCCTGTACTAAACGTGTAAATCTTCATTTTTCTTGTCATTATTTCCTAAACAACACTATATAATAACTATTTACCTTGTGGTAGATATTAAAATAATCCAGAGATGATTTAATATGACTTAACAACTATATCATATATACAAATACTACACCATTTTACATAAGGGACTGGAGCATCTATGGATTTTGGTATCTATGAGTGGGGGGATCCAGAAACCAGTCCTCAGTAAATACTGAGGGACAACAAATGCAAATATAAGAGTCCAACCACACTGGAACTGCACAGGGAGGTGCTGCTTGAAAGGCACAGATTGAAGATTGCCTTTAAAATGATGAGTAGTGCATGTTGTAATAGTTCCACCTCACCAAAATAAATTAGTATGGAGAAATCCACAGCCATGGATTTCACACTGTAAAGAGCATTTGTGCATTGTTTTATTTGAATCTCATCACAATCAAGAGAAGAACAAAAGTACCAGTAACTATTCTCTGAGATAAGTAAACCCAAAATAGAGAGATTACTGAGTTCACTGAGCCTACTGTGGCAGAGCCCAAAGCTGGCCCAGATCTCTGAGCACAGTCTCCAAACTTCTCCAGGAGAATTAAACAGGAACAGGAAACACAAAAAAAGGAAATAGAAGCAATATTTTTCCTATGAGACAATGCTAAAAGCACAGATATTTCAGGTGCCCTTGTTGGCCTGTGAAGGGTAGGTCTACCAGAGCAGTACTCCTACCACACAAGAGCTCTGTTTCACACCCCTGGAGAAGAGTCTACCACCCATAGGGGGCTTCTGCTTTCCACTCCAACCTGTAAAGAGCGTAAGTGTCAACACAGTCTTCACAAGAAAAACATGCATAAACTGAAAACCAACAACACTTACTAGATCCACATTGAAGTAGGAAGGTCATAGGACAAACTACTGGCCTGAAAATTGGATAAAGAGACAGATGGATACTGAGGATCACAGCACACTGGGAGCAGAAACTGCCACTATAGCCATCAGGTGCTGGGGAAACTAAAATGGTGTCAACTTGTTGCTAGAGATTAAGCATGATCTACCTTGAGAGTTAAAAACTACTGTGAGTATAGGCTTAGACAAGCCCTCACACTTGCTAAGTTTATATCACCAGAAGGTTCATCAAGCTCTCATGGTTAAGATTGCAGAAAAAATCTCCTTCTGTTTCCAGCAGGATGGTAGGGGGCGCTATATTGAAATACACCATTGGGCAATCTTCTCCTTAACAAAGACTAATCTTTAAGGACAACTACTTTACCAGACCCTAACAAACATGAAGGAAGGGAAACTCCCAATTGAATACCCTTCTAATCTTCCTATCTCACTTATGGAGAGAAAAAGAATCTGAGCACTGGTGAAAGTCATAGCCTACAAGCAACAGGCTCACTAAAAAAATGAAACCTAATCATAGGATTACAGAACTCTTCTCTTCCCCTGACACACTACCATCACCCCAATGGGGCTCCTGTGCAATAACAGTGGGTTGCAATGGAAAGGCTCAAACTCTATTTAAGAAGGAGTGATCAGCAGGGTGAGGTGGCACACACTTGCAGTCCCAGCTACACAAGAAGCTGAGTCAGGAAGATAATCTGAGCCCAGGAATTCAAGATCAGCAGCCTGGACAACACAGCAATATCCACCTTTAAAAAAAAAATCAAACAAGAGAAGGAGTGAAGAGGGGAAACCCTAAGAAAACAGAGGAGAGAAAAACAAGAACAATAGATGAAATTTTAGCCTCTGACATCTGTAGGTACAGAAGAGTAAATACAGCTGAACTCCTAGCCAGATAAATATAGAATCTTTTTTTTTTACATTTTTTTAGTTGTAGATGGACACAATGTCTTTATTTTATTGCTTTGTATGTGGTGCTGAGGATTGAACCCAGGGCCTCACGCATGCGAGGCAAGCGCTCTACCACTGAGCCACAATCCCAGCCTTAAATAGAGAATCTTACACTAAAGGCTGATTTAGCTCAGTTTTCTTTACCCAATACATCATGTCTGGCTTTTAACCCAAAATTATAAGATATACTAAAAGACATAAAGCACAGTATGGAGAGACAAAGCAAGAAGCAGAATCAGACTCTGACATAGCAGAGATATTGGAATTATCAGACAGACAATTTAAAATAACTATGATTAATAAGTTGAGGCAGTAACGGAAAAGTGGACAGCTCCCCAGAACAGATGGGTAATATAAGCATAGAGATGGAAACTCTAAATAAGAATTGAAATTCTAGAAACCAAAAACATCCTAACAGAAATGAAGAATGCCTTTGATGGCCTCATAGAGCTAAGGAATGAAAGAGCAAGCTTAAATATATGTCAATAGAGACTTCTCAAAATGAAAATCAAAGAAAAAAGGAGAAAACAGAACAGAATATCCAAAAGCTACAGGACAATTACAAAAGGCTTACTGTATATGTAATGGTAATATCATTATACAAATACTACATCAGACTTCTCCTCAGAAACCATAAAAATAAGAGAGTGGAATAAAATATTTAAATTATTCAAAGAAGAGAACCAATAACCTATAATTCTAAGGAGAAACACACTTTCAAAGACAAACAAGCTGAGGGAATTTATTGCCAGTAGACCTGCTTTGCAAAACATGTTAAAAGAAGTTCTTCAGAGAGAAAATTGATAGATCAGAAACTCAGATCTAAATAAAGAAAGAGCATTAAAGAACAAATAAGTGATGGCAACATAAAAGCTTCTATTTTCTTACTTTTAATTGATTTAACACATAGATGTTCAAAATAATAAGAGCAACAATGGATTTAGCAATTACAGCTTACAGATAAGTGAAAGGGTAATGCCTCCCAGATGTTCTTCCTGCATCCTGGAAACTTCACAGACAGCAGAAATCCTTTTTTTGGACATTGAGACAATAAATCTAAGGGTCTCATCTTCAGGGCCAGAAAGGCAATATTGTCTTTTCTTGATGCTTATGAAGACTTATAACAAAGTAGTAAGTAAATTCTACATGAGAAACCACCACACAAAATAGATATTGAAACAAAAGCAATGGTGTTACAGAACTTCAATTATTTCTCACTATGGTGAAAATATGACACTATTTGAGGTCTCTTCCCATATTGAACTTTTACAAGTCTCAGTTATGAGTGTCCTCTCTCCTTTCCTCCTTCCCTCAATTCATTTCCACAGGCACATACATATTGATAAAATAAATGGTGCATTCTCTGGCACTCTGCTATGGGTATGCTAGTATCAATTTGTATGTATGTTTTCTATTTTATTAATAGCCAACACATTCTCATGCTTCCACTAATCGTTTTATATACATTTCCCACATAAACACCACAAGCTCCTTTAAGGTAGTGCCAGTACTCCTATTATTATTGTCATTTAAATGATGAGTAAATGGATGCTCAAAGATGTGAAGCTAGGAAGATGGAGGATTCTACCCCACTTTCTGGGATGTGAAATCTTATGTCTCATATAAGAATAACACATCTCCTCTGGGGAATGGAAATGTGTGATGCCTAGTATAAGCCTATGTACACAGTCAGAATGGATATGCAAGCAGCACACCTATATACACTCTCACCTTAACCCTAGATCAACAGTAATCTGAATCCACACAGGCCTATCTTGGCACAGCTCCAGGCAATCTGATTCTCATCTTCCCAGCAAGCAGCAGCCACATTTCCTTGTGCATGGATAGCCCATTCACCATATTCAAGATGAACCCAAATCACACCGAGGGTGGAAGATTTAGATGTACAAATGCCAAAAAAAAAAAAAAAAAACCAAAGTCTACTGAGCACTCTGACACTGTAGCATTGCACCCTAGAAAATGGCCAAAATGCAGTGAATTTCAGGGAAATGTCAGAATAAGTGATAAAATCGAATTTAGGAGATTAAAAGAGAGGGAGAGAGAGAGAAAGAGATGATACAACTAACTATGTGCTTAAAACACATTTATATCCAAACCCACACACAATGTTCAAAATTCTTGTGACATATAAGGCTCTTTGGGATACTTCTACCTACTGATGGCCTTGCAGTTCTCAGATATCCAGAGATTCTTTAGAGAACTAAATCCATGGGAAATACAATTCTAATATTTCCTCTATTTTTAAGCACAAGATTGGCTAAAAAGCTTTCTAAAGAAATATATTATCGTATTCAAATAATGGTCTATTCTTGATGGATAAACCTTTACTTATTATTAAAATAACGTGATTTTCATTTGAATTCCTTGGAAATAAGTATTACTTACATTTGCTTGTTTTCTGTTTTGTTTTGTTTTGTTTTTGGTAAGTCACACTACTGGATTTCTACTTGAGAACAAATGTTTGTATAGAAAGAAGCAAAGTTTATACAGCACAATCTGTTCAGTCACCAACTTCTCAATCCTAGGCACCAAGAGTAAGCCTCCCTCTCTTGTTCAGAGAGGTCTTTCTGTTTCTCTCTACCCTATCACACTTTTCCAGGCACTTCTCTAAATGCTGCAAGGAAGTAGAATGCAGGTAACAAGGAGCATGTACCCCAATTTACACCCAATTTCACCTGGAATGACTCCTTTTCCCCCCAGTCCAGAGTTTCAATGAGCATGTTCAGAAAATCCAGTCCATTTGCTTGAATTGGAAAAAGCTCCCTGAAGACCAGGCAACAAAGCTCTGCTTGCATTTGCAACTCCATAGCCACTGCTTTTCCCAGTGTGGCTCAGAGCCTTGATCAAGGTAAGTATCATAAAATGTTTCTATTTTTCTATTGAATTACAGATGTAAGAAATCATTTAGAAGTCATCCAGCATTGCAATTCACCCCATCTCCTTCATCACCTCAGAGCTAATGCAGGAGTCCAAGTTCAGCTAAGCAAGCCTCCATGAAAGATGCCCAGCCAAGTAACACAACAACCTCCATGTAATACGCAGAGAAGACAGATGCAAAGGAAGCTGCCAGGTTAGCCTCTCCAACTGCCAAAGAAATGTCAACTGATTATACCCCAGGAGGAAAAGGGGACAGATGGATTGACGTGACTAATGTCATTAGCTTGTTTGCCTCTGGGAATTAGAAACACAGAGACAAATCCAAAAGTATGCACCCATAGATTTTACTGAGGTTAGAATAGGGTAATATTTTGGCTTGTTTCTTGCTAATAGATATATTTATTCGTTATTCCCTATTCCTCCTTTTCTTTTGTAGACTAGTTGTGAATGCCAGAATAAAATCTATTAGAATTCAATTGACTATTGTGTGCCCATGCTCAGGGAATCACAATTATCACACATTTACACAGTATTGCTCTCTGAATATAAGCAACTTAGTGACAAGGGACCCACAACAAGAAAAAGGAGAAGAGAGACTTAAACTGTCTAAAAGATAAAAACAGAAAGTATAAAAATGAAAAACAAAGTGATGGAAACAAATATACATCCAAGAGAGGAGATATGAAATGGAATGAAGAGGGAAGGGAGGAGAGATGTTAGCAGGGCATCTGATGGGATATGAGAGAGATTTATGGGGCTCATTCTCCCTCTTTCAAGCTCATTATTGCCTTTCCCCTGTATCTTCCCCATAGACTGCCGCCTAGCTTGTGTTAACAGATGCGTGTTTGTTCTCCTGCATTCAGCTGTCAGAAGCTTCATCTGTTAAAATGTTAGTTTTAAAGACTGAGAAAAAGAAAGCTGGTATAATAAATTTGATTCAACAACCACAACAAAAATGACAAAAACATAGCATTTATTTTTGAATGAGCTCTGTTGAACCTCTAGTAATGGTGGTATAATTTCCAGATTTATATTAAATAATTAGAATTTCAATAAAACTAAGAAAAAAAGTAATGTCATTTTTCTTACAGTGTAACAAAATTCACATGAAGCTAATATTTCAAAACAATGGAAAAGATAAGTAGACACAAAAGTCAATTAAGAAGCAGAAACACAAATATTATAGGAATATTTGTCACAGTTTGAAAAGAAACTTCCAGGGATAGGAACAGAGGAAGCTCCCACTAGAACAGGATTCATAGATATGAGGCAGAAAACGTAGGTTTTACCTTAGAAACAAGGAAAACACTAAACCTGGACAGAGCAATGTTCTAGTCCTTCCTACCCAATATGAGCAGAACTCAAAAGGATAAAACTGCTTCCAAGTAACTAAACTGTGTCCCAGAACAAAGCACAAGGATATTTATAAGAAGACAAAAATATCTAGCACTTAGCAAGTTAAAATTACAATGTCTGGCATCCAAATAGAGATTACTAGGCATAAAAAGGAGAATAAAAATACAACCCATAATAAAGTATATCAATGAATCAAAATGGAACACTCAGAACTTTAAAAAGTGTTAGGATTTAGCACATGGACTTTTAAAAAGTTATTATAACTCTCTTCTATATACTTGAAAAGTTACCTAGATACATGGAATACATAAAAAATTGAATTCTTAGAAATAGAAATTATAATGTCTGTATTGAAAAATACATAGAGTAGGGGATGTAGCTCATTGGTACAGCACTTGCCTAGCATGCAAGATGCCCTAGGATCAATCCTCAACACTGCAAAAAAGAAAAATAAAGAAATAAAAGTACACAAAAGGTAATAGCTATAGACTAGATACTGTAGGAGAAAAGGCAAGTAAAATTGGGGACATAGCAATCAAAACTAAACAAAATAAAATAAAGAGAGACTGAAAGAAAAATACAGAAGAGGTAAGTGAGCTTTATGAAGAGAATGAAATTAGAAACACAACATATCAAAACTGTAAGCTGCTTCTACTGAAGAACTTAAGAAAATTTATAACCAATAATGTCTATTTTTTAGAAAAGAAGATTTCAAATCAATGTCCTTAGCTTCCACCTTATAAAACTGGTAAAATGTGACAAATTAAATCCAAAGAAAATAGTAGAAAGAGAATAATGAAGCTCAGGTTAGAAATCAACAAAATAGAAAACAAAAACAATATAGGAAAATCAATAAAACTACAAGTTTGTTCTTTAAAAAGATCAATAAACCTTTATCAGACAGATAAGTGGAAAAAAACACAGAAAACTCAAATTACCAATACCAGAAATGAGAGCTACAACATCACATCAGAGTTTTTATGTGTCAAAAAGGAAAATAAGGGAATGCTATGAAAACTTTATGCTGACACATTCTACAACTCAGATGGAATGGACAAATTCATCTACTACAAAAAAAAAAAAAAAAAAAGGTCAACATCCAGTCCTCATTTTCAAAATTCAACAAACCAGGAATAGAAAAGAATGTTTGCAATCTAATGAAGAGCATATATGAAACAACTACACTGAACATAACAAACAGTGAAAACACTGACTTCTTTTCTTATAAAATCAGGAACAAGATGAAGATATTATTCTTGCTGATTCAATGCAACAGTGAACAGGAGATTCTAGCCAGTGTAATGGGGGATGGGGGGCAAAAAATAGATGCCATCCAAATTGGGAAGAATGCAGTAACACTCTTTATTCACAGATGACACGAAAATACAAGGGATCTATAGAAAAGCTACTGGAAATAGTAAACATGTTTAACACGACTGCAGGATCAATACACAAAAACCAATTTTATTTCTACATACAAGCAACAAACAATGGGAAAATCCAATGAGAACTACAAAAAAACTACTAGAACTAGTAAATATATTTAACAAGACTGTAGGATACAAGATCAATACACAAAATTATTTCTATATACTAGCAATAAACAACTGAAAATTGCCATTAAGAATCTTCCATATATGGCATCCTGGGTCGGCATAGCAATGGTGGCTCTTGTCCTTTCCGTCCCCTGCAGCCTTTGCACCACTGCCCTCGGTCCCCACACAGGGTCTGGCCCTGCCACTCAGTATTGCTTTGTGTCCCAGGGGAACCTGACAAGGCCTGGGACTAAGCAGCTGGCCTTAGTGCTCACACAGGTTCCAGGGAGAGTTACCCAGTTGTGCTACCAGCATAGTGAGCACCCTCTTTGACATTAGAGGGAATCAAGGACCATGTTTTGTACAACCTGAAACTCTGTGACAAGATCGGCCCAGAAAAGCTTTCAGTAAATTCCCATTTTATGAAAGACCTGGGCTTAGACAATTTGGACCAAGTGGAGATTATCATGGCCATGGAATATGAATTTGGGTTTGAAATTCCCCATATAGATGCAGAAAAGTTCATGTGTCCACAAGAAATTGTTGATTACATTGCAGATAAGAAGGATGTATATGAATAAAATATTAGACCCCTTTTCCTCACCAAGAGAGGCCTCAGATGATACTGGCAGATGTGTGGAAGTGAGAACCCTTTCTGACATCACCACCGACTTGGATAGAGCAGTTCTCCTGAATTAAATTCTCTAAGTGTACTGCCCTTTGAAAATAAATCTATAAAACCAAAAAGAAAAAAGAAAGCATCTTTCATATATGACAGCACATAAAAGTAACAAAGAGACGAATGTGACAAAATATGTGAAAGACCTATATAGTGGAAACTACCAAACATTTCTGAGAGGCATTTTTAAAGATGCAAATGAATAGAGAGATACATTATGTTCCTGGATTAGAAAACTCAATTATAGCTAAATGTCAATTCCACCCAAAGTGACCTATGTATTCAAAGCAATCCCAATCAAAATCTCAACAGATATTCTTTTTAAATTGGCAACACATTCTAAAATTCATATGGATATACAAAGGACCTAATAGAGCCAAATGATTTATAAAAAAGTGAAAATCACAAAAATAACATTGCCTTATTTCAAGAATTATTTTAAAGCTACAATAATTATTATACTATGATATTAGCATACAGATAGACAAACTGATCAACAAAACAGAATCAGATCTGGAAACAAACTCAAATGTATATGAGCCACTGATTTTGACAAAGCTATTCAGTAGAAAAAAAAATTAAACAAATAGGGCTGCAATATCTGTATATACATGTGATTAAAAAAAAAGAATTTCAATCCATATTTTGTATTTTATATAAAAATTAAGTGAAAAGAGGTTATAGACTTAAATGTAAAACCTAAACTATAAATTTCTATAAGTAAACAGTAGGAGAAAAGCGTCATGACCTTAAGTTAGGCAAATTTTTCTTTGATTCGGTAGCAAAAGCACAAGTTATGAAAGAAAAAACTGACAAACAAGATTTTGCTATAATAAAAAATGGTGCTCTTTTGAAACATAGTATTAGACTGTTAGGAGGATACAAGGAAATATTGGCAAGACATTTACCTGATAATGAACTTATGCAAAATACATGAAGAACTCTTAAATTTCATCAAGAAAACAAACAACCCCAGAAGGCTGTTACCCAACAGATTTGCACAGACATCTCATCCAAAGAGCCTGGCCACGTAGCTTAACAGTAAAGCAAGTGCTCATCATGTACCAGGCCCTGGATTTTGATCCCCAGCATCAAAGAAAGAAAAAAAGAAAAAGAAAAGGTACACATCCAGCAAATAATCCTATCATTTGTGATTAGGAACATACAAATTGGAACTATGCACATCTTTGAGAATAGCTATCATAGGGGTTCAGTGGATTAGACAAAGGGGAATGATGAGAAAGGATGGAGAGATAAGAAAAGGAAAGACAGTGGAGTGAATCTGACATAACTTTCCTGTGTTACATATATGAATATGCCACAGTGAATCTCACCATTGTGAGACTGGGGTCCACAAGACTGGAGTCTTGATTAGAATAAGATACATTCCATGCTTACATAATTATATCAAAATGGGCTATACTGTCATGTATAACTAAGAAGAACAAATAAAAAAAGAACAATGATATGTGTTTCCAGGATTAAGGAGAAACTGGAACACTCACACACTGCTGATAGGAGTATAAAACAGCACTGCAACTGTAGAGAACATTTGAGTTGTTTCTTTTTTCTTTTCTTTTTAAATATTTTTTTAGTTGTCAGTGGACTTTTTATTTTATTTATTTATATGCGGTGCTGAGAATTGAACCTAGTGCCTCACACATGCTAGGCAAGAGCTCTGCCACTGAGCCACAACTCCAGCCCTCTTTTCTTTTATTAATGAGTTCTAATTAGTTATACATGAAAGAAGAATGCATTTTGACACATTGTATACAAATGGAGCACAACTTTTCATTCCTCTGGCTGTACATGATGCAGAGTCACACAGGTCTTGAAATCATACATGTACATAGAGTAATAATGTCTGTCTCATTCTACCATCCTTCTCCCCACCATACCCTCTGCCTTCCCCTTGCTGTCCTCTGCCCAATCTAAATAAAGTTCCTCCATTCTTCCCCAGCCCCCTCCCACCTCATTATGGATCAGTATGTGCTTATCAGAGAAAACATTGGGCCCTTGGTTTTTAGTGATTGGCTTATTTGGCTTAGCATGAAATTCTCCAGCTCCATCCATTACCTGCAAATGCCATAATTTTATTCTTCCTTAAGGCTGAGTAATATTTCATTGCGTATATACACCACATTTTCTTTATCATTTAGGTTGTTTCAGAAAAAGTTAAATGCATGCCTACCATACGATACAGCCAATATACTCCTGGTTTTCCCCACAAGAAATGAAATGCACAAGTCTTTGTAAGGAAAGACTTGTGCAAGAATGTTCATAGCAGTCTTCTTTAATAGTTAAAACTAGAAACAGTCTGTCTTATTACATTCAGGCTGTTATAACAAAATACAATAAACTCAATAATACCAGAAACTCTCATAAATACCAGAAATTTATTCCTCACAGTTCTAGATGCTGAAACATCCAAAATCAAGGTCTCAGCAGATTTGGTGTTTGATGAGGACAACTTTCTGGTTCGTAAAGAGCCATCTTGTTGCAAAAAACAGATCATGATGGAGGGAGCAAGATACCTGTCTTTTATGAGAGCTCTAATCCTATTTATAAGGGCAGAGCCTTCCAAAAGCCTACCTCCTAATACCATCACATTTAGGGTTAGAATCTCAAATAATCAACTTTGAGAAGTCACACCGTTCAGTCCAAAGGTCTTTCAACAGGTTAATGGATAAACTTTGGTATACCCACATACTCAAACATGGATAAATCTCAGAACTATACTGAGAAAAAAAAATGCAGAAAAACAACAGATTTTAAACATGATTTTATATATACAACATCTAGGAAGCTCCAATCAGTGCAGGTGATGGGAGGACACTGTAGACAGGTAGGACAGGAAATGAGAGCAGAGGAGTAGAAGGCAACTCTTGGGGTGATGGGTATGTTTATTTCCTTGAATGTGGCAATGACTCTGCAGATGTATACATATGTCAAAATTCATCATATGGTGTCATTTAAACATACATAGTCTATGTATGTCAATTATGACTATGTATGTCAATTATGTCTCAAACAAGTTCTTGAAAACACAAAATAAAATATCTGGTTTCTTCACAAGAAAGAGGTTAAAGCAAAACAAAAAATATCCCATTCCACTCAATGCTAGTGAATTTCAACCAAAAGATACTTCCGTTTATCCATCTTTAAGACTAATGGGGGTCTCAGCAAAAATTGAGCCAGAAACCATGGTTAAGGCAATACCCTCCACGTGGACAGAAGCAACGCAGATATGAGGAATACACATACTTTTCAAATTTTCATATGGAAGAGTTCTTTATATAGAGGTATTACAAGAGCCTAGAAAACTTGCCTTGAAAACTCATATCGGGATATTCTTTTCAAAAAGCTAGGCAACATTCATGTAGGGCTTTAAAGTCTAATTTTTTTCCCTGTTCTTGCTTATTTTATGGCATGGTATGCTTTGTTAATATGATCATTCTTTTGCCAAACATTCATTTAGCACCTAATGTGCACAAAGAAATGTGCTAATTACAATTAGGATGAAAAACGGTTTGTTCCCTTTTATGATGATATCTATGTTACTATGTTTTGAAATATTCAAAGTTAAGACAAGAAAATAAGAGTAAATGCATGAATAAACATAAATATCAAACACAAAGAACCTCAACACAAGAGAGAAGTGGAGTCATCAAGAGAGTTTTCTAGGAGGAAGAGAATGTCATGCTCATTTATTCATTTAGCCTCCTGTTCATTCATTCATTCAACAAAGATTCTTTAAGCTAGTATGTATTGTGTCTGTGTCTACAGACACTCTGCATGAAAACAGAAGGGATGCTAGCCTTCCAGACATTTTCCTTTACCCACAGTAAGTCTGTGAGAAGAGGCAATGAAGGTGGAGGTTTGGATGGTGTTAGATTTCTATTACAATAACAAATATCTGTGATAATCAACTTGTAAGAAAAATAATTGTTTTGGCTTAGTTTCATGACTGGTGCATGACGGAGCTGCAAGGAGCTCCAATCTTATACAGTTTGAATACATACCCAGATTTGCAAGTATGTCATTTTGGGCAATTCCCACACAATATTTCAATTTCATAATGAGGGCAAAAGCTATACCGAATGGAAGAACTGCAGAGGAGGGGAGAAAAAAAATGTCCTGGGAAAATAACAGAATATATGACCATATTGGAGCTTCCAAAAAAATTCTTTGAGTATTAGTTTTCCTAAAGATGTTCAATGAAGAAGAAAATGTTTGTGTTCCTCTAGAGTTTAATCTAAAGACCACAGTGGATTGTTCTACATGACAGTTTCCTTCAAGAAGCATGTGTTGTGTGTCATACCTGCATTGGCTTCTTCAGAGAGGATAACGCAAAAAGAGAGAAGAGATGCACAGATGACACTTACCAACTACCACCAAACACACTTGTTCACTAACTCCTGCTAAACAGGTGTAGATCAGATAGTGCCAGAAAAAAAGCCACCAATAGGTGCTAGGCACAATGCTAGGCAGTGAGGTGGAGTAAGGAGTAAGACTGACACTGTTCCTGACCTCCAGAGGGCAGCCAATGAGGAAATAGGGATGTGAGCACAGAGAGCTGGCTCAATAGAATCCCAGGTGCTAGGGTAGCACATGAGGGGTAGAGGAGGAGTTGTCTTATGCTGGGATGAGGAAAAGGGTTTCTCCAGAGAATAGCCAACGCAACTCAACCCCAACATGAGTAGTGATTTTATAGGGAAGAAACAGCTATAAAAGTGCTCTGCAGAGAAAATGACAAGTGCAAAAGCCCTGAGGCAGAAGAGCACATGACATATTCCAGAGGCTGTTGGAGTCTGAACCATCAATTACAAGTTGTGCAACAGTAGGCAAGGTGCATAACTAGGTTTTCTACACCTCAGTTTCCTTGTGTATAAAATAAAGATAGTTTTAGTACCCACTTCATAGACAAGTTGGTAGGATCAAGCCAAATGCTTGAAGTAGTCAACTTAAGAGAAGAAAGGCTTTATTCTGGCTCCTGGTTTCAAAGGTTTTAGTCCATGGTCTCTTGGTCCTGTTGCTTTGGGGCTATGACAGCACAATATGTCATGGCAGGAATGTGTGGTCCAGAAAGTGTGTTCAACCTTATGGCAACCAGGAAGCAAAAAGAGAAGAAAGAAGGGGCTGGGATTCCAATATCACCTTCAAAGGCATACCCTCAATGGAGTGACTTCCTTCCAACAGGCCCCACCTCTTAAAGAATCCATCACCTCTTTCTGCATCACAGGGTAGCAACTAAGCCTTTAGCCCATGAATCTTTGGGGGACATTCAAGATTCAAACCATAATGCCAGTTAAAAAGACAGTATGTACCTAGTAGGAGTTTTGTTGTTGTTATCATTATTATTAAGTGTATTTTGAAAGTTTGCACTATTTTTCTAAGTAAAATTAAAATATTGATACTTTTCTGCTAAAAGCACATATGGATATTTTTACTTTTATAAAAGAATTTATGGCATTTTATATATAAAACCACCACCCATTTTTTTTTTTTGGTACTGGGAATTTAACACAGGGACACTCGACCACTGAGCCACATCCCCACTCCTATTTTGTGTTTTATGTAGAGACAGGGTCTCACTGAGTTGCTTAGCGCCTCGCCATTGCTGAGTCTGGCTTTGAACTCGCAGTTCTCCTGTCTCAGCCTCCCAAAGTGCTGGGATTACAGGCATGTGCCACCACGCCCAGCAACAACCAACCATTCTAAGAATAATTTTAACAATGTTTAGTAAATACATACAGTAAGGCAACAATCCTCCCACAATCTAGTTTTATAAAATTTCCATGATCATAAGAAATTCTCTCATGCATATATGCAGGCTTTCTCCACTTTCACCCCTAGCCTGAGGCAAGCCCTGATCTAATAATTCTCTACACAGATTTGCTTTTTCTATGTAAATGTAACCATATAATATATCATCTTTTGTATCTACCTTCTTTAACTTATCATAATATTCCCAAGGTTCACCGATATTACATGTACATTCCTTTTATTGCCAAATAGTATTTCACTGTACAGATAAGACATTTTGTTTATTCAACGACCAGTTGAAGGATATTGGGGTTATTTCCAGTTTGAGGCTCTTATGAATAATACTGCTAAGAATGCTTGCATAGAAGTATTTGTGTGGGCATATATTTTCATTTCTCTTGGGAAGATACTTAGAAGTAGAATTGCTAGGTCATATGGTAACTCTGCTCTTCAGTTCTTAAGAAATTGTCAGTTCAGTTCTTAAGAAATTGTCAATCTATGTCAAAATTATTCACCATTTCACATTCCCACCAGCAATACAAGAAAGTTCCAGTTTGTCCACATGCGTGCCAACCCTTAATATTGCCAAACTATTGGGGAAATACCAATACAAATAATTTGCCTGTTTTTGAAGTAGATTGACTTTGAAGGTATTGAGTTAAATGTGTTCTTTCTGGACACAAATTCTTTTTCAGATACATAGCCTTGAAAATATTTTCTCCCAGTAAATGGGTTGAATTTTCATTTTCATAATGGATGCGTTAATCAGCTTTCTGTCATTATTACAAAATATCTGAGATAATCAACCTAAAGGAGAAAAGATTTATTTTGGCCCACAGTATGAGAGATTTTAGTCCATGGTTGTTTGGCCCCACCACTCGGGCCCATGGTGAGACAGAATATCATGGCAAGAATATGTGGTGGAGCAAAGCTTCTCACCTCATAGTGGCTCAGAAGTAGACAGCAAGGAAGAAAGGCCAAGGTCTCAAATACATCCTCCAAAGGCACACCC
The DNA here is from genome assembly GCA_028644305.1 of Xerus rutilus. Classification (NCBI taxonomy): domain Eukaryota; kingdom Metazoa; phylum Chordata; class Mammalia; order Rodentia; family Sciuridae; genus Xerus; species Xerus rutilus. Next base: position 111,757,626 of record CM053401.1, on the reverse strand, counting down.
ACAGTGACCTAATTTCTTCAAACAAGGCCTTGTCTCCTAAAAGTTGCACACCCTCCCAAAAAGCACCACAGCCTGGCAAACAACACATCAGATTTTGGGTATATTTAAGATCCACACCATAATAATAGAGAGCATCTTTCATTTTTTCTTGCATCTCTCAGTTCTCCTGGTAGACTGTATTTGTCATCTTAGTTAATCTAAGCATGCATTATATCCCATGACCTCTGGTTGTTGTCTGCCAATACCTTATAATTTTTTTGATATATTCTATAATAAAATATATTCCAAGGCAATTCTAGATCATTATAGAGCCAATAGCTCTGTCAAATGGATTCCATCAAGCATCTTTTGGGGATGATGCCATTAGTCAATGTTAATGAGGAAAGGCAAAAAAAATGTGTTTAATTTAAAGATGTTTTTGAGTACCTTGTTCATATGGAAAAGAACACCTTTTCTATAAGGATATTCACTGGTTCTGGGATCAGAAATGACCATACGTTTCCTGAGTATTAGGTTTTATTTCCCTTTAGACACTGTCATATAGCAGTGCTTCCCATTTTATGCTAGCTCCTTGACACCTTGGAAGGTATCGTGTGGATCGCACATACTATAGCTTCACACAGATGTGGCATGTTGACTAGCCACACTTATTACCATTTTCCATTTACTTCATATTCCTTATTATGAATACATTCTATTGCATAAGGGCAATTCAACTGACTCTTGTCTAAATTTGCCAACACTACTCCTACGCCCCATCCCCCACCTGCCCTACATTCTTCTGAGTCATAGGGCACAAAGTCCATGAATACAGCAGGCCTGGCCACTCTGAGCTGCAAAGTGTGGGAAGAAAATCTGAGTTCCTCCCTGAAATTGTTTGAGCTCCATTTAGTATAAAGAAAGTCTTTCCTTTCTCATGGTAGCCATGAGCAACATAAACCACCTATCCTGGTAAATTATATTGTAATGGGAGAAAGAATACAAAGAAATAAATGATTAAATAATGCAATCTTGACACATGTCAGTTGGAGAAAATTATAGCAAAGTAAGGTAAGAGAGTGATTGGATGGAAAAGCTGTGTTAGATACAGGAAGGGCTCTTTGAGGAAGAGGCATTTGAATATAGATTTGAACACTGAGGAGAGCACTTGGTACAGATCAGGGGTGAAGCTTGCTGGCAAGCCAGAAGCATAAGTTCAAAAACCCAGGAGTGGACACAAATGTCATCAACTGGGAAAGAGTAGAGAGGCCAATAGGCAGTCTTGCCATGGTGGGACTGATGTGACTGTCCTGATATGAGCTCTGACCCAGAAGGAAACTCTAATACATGCTGGCAACAAGAACAAAGATCAAGAGAATGGACTTGTCATTCCATTCAAACACATGAAAAACTCGGTAGAAGTGGATGTGTAGAACATCTACATGTATGATCTTCAATAATTTACCTAACTCCTCCAACTTTAGCATATTGGCATGTAAAAAGAGCTTCAGAATAGTCCCAACTTTAGTGCTGTCATGAGGGTGATGTGAAATTACATGCGCAACCTGCTAGGTACAATGTCTGAAGTATAACAATTACCTAATAACTATTTATAATTATTATTATCACCATCATTGTCACTGTTAGTTAGCAATCACTAAAAATTTGTTGGAAATCACCCAGGACTGTCCTTGGGTCACAGAAAAAGTTTGACAAACACAACCTGGATACAATTCTTAAGTCCTTGTAGAATGCTAAGTTCTTAGAGGACATGGCAGGAACAGAGAGGAGAAACCATCATCTGACTCAGAGTGATAAAACATATTCCAAAAGAGCAGCATATGAAAAACGACAAAGTCATATGGCAATTAAGTGCAGTAAACAAAGTATCAGTTATATTACACACACACACCAAGGGCATGCAGACGAGAGAGTTAGAGTAGTCAGTGGAGGACAAATGGGAAGTTCCCTGAAGACTAAGCCTGGAGGATGTGAACCTGTGAGCTAGGGAGAGCGCACCATTGTCCAAGACCAGCAAGCTTTCACAATTGTCTCTTCATTGGTCAATGGCAGGAGGAAAAGTGAAAGATGAAATGGTTATTAAAAGACATTAGAAGGGGCTGGAATTGTGGCTCAGTGGTAGAGCACTTGCCTAGCATGTGTGAGGCACTGGGTTCCATTCCCAGCACCGCATATGGGAATATGAATAAAAGAAAGGTCTATCAACATCAACAAAAATATATAAAAAAAAAAAGACATTAGAAAAGTCTAAGAAAGGACAGAAGAAAACAATTGTTTGAAGCCACTATTTCTGGGTTGCAAAGTCAACTTCGAGTGTGGAAGGTTCTCAGAAGCCTCTCCAAGAACCAAGCAGGGAGCAGAGCAACAGATAACCATGGTTGAGAGTTTTTCTTCCCTGCAGCTGTGTGTGGGATGTGCTACATCCCAGAAGACAGAGGCAAGAAAACCCACACAATGTAATAAGACTTGCACAAAGATGCCAAACTATGACAATAAGTCTTTTGTGCCAAGTCAGGAACTAAAAAGATACGACTTAGCATTTGGTAATATGTTGAACAAATTATGAAATAAGAACCATTTATAAACTTTATTCTGTTATCAGACCTAAACATATAAAATGTGTTCTTGAGATGAAAATATAATAAGATACTAAATATGTTATTAATGTACATGGGCTCATTGTGTTGGTCCTATGATAATATGTAGTACTCTAATAGCATGCACACAGCATGAATTCTGTGTTGACTCATGTGAAAAAATTGGTTCCTTTGTTAGTAAACTATTAATAACATCCCTGATTTGGCATATGGCATTCTTTATTGCAGCTCATTTATAATATATATAATGTGGCCTCAACAGTCTATAGATTGCTCTAAAATTTTCAGACTGGCTATATCTGCCTGACACAAATAGAAAAATGCATGGGGAGCAAGCCCTGGTAAGAACACAAGGTCCTGTGAAAGCAGAGGGTGGTTTTCAATTAGAATGGAGAGCTGTACTGTGCAGGAATTCCCCACACCTTCTAAGCAAATACATTCAACTCAAGTTACACATCAGCTGATCAATATTCCCACTGATGAGAAGGAAACAGGAAAGTCTTATCTTCAAAATGTTAAGATTGTGATTGAAAAAAAGATTGTGATTATTTTTCTCCTAAAGATCCAGAGGGTACAAACTGAAAAAATAAGTTTCAGCAACCCAATACGAGACATTCATAATCTTCAGACTGAATGCAGCGCTGTGTGTAAAGGGATGTACACTATGACTGGAGGTGGAAATCCACCCTGAGCATTAAAGAAAGTACATCCATCAAAGCAGAAAGAATAATGAACTCTATGTAGCTGATGAAGGTATGCTCAAGTTCATATTTATAGAGAGAGCCACTGGCCCCTAGAAACCCCGCCTCAGGCCTCTCCTCCTATACCATGGTATATCCATACCCAACTCACTCAGAACCAAGACCTCATCTCTCACCTTTACTATCCCAAACTCAGCATAGTCATGCAACACAGAATGTTTCAATCAACAATGGACGG
>CM053401.1:111719110-111753990 GCA_028644305.1 Xerus rutilus | reverse complement strand
GCGCGGTGGCTCAAGCCTGTAATCCCAGCACTTAGGGAGGCTGAGACAGGAGAATCGCGAGTTCAAAGCCAGCCTCAGCAATGGCGAGGTGCTAAGCAACTCAGTGAGACCCTGTCTCTACATAAAACACAAAATAGGGCTGGGGATGTGGCTCAGTGGTCGAGTACTCCTGAGTTCAATCCCCGGTACCAAAAAAAAATAAAAAAAAATAAAAAAAAAAAACAATGGACGGGATACACAACAGTGATCTCATAACATCGCATCACCTAGTGAGATGCAGCAGTCCTATGACATTCCCATGATAACAAAATCACCTAATGGCACATTTCCCAAAACTTAGCCTTGTCATTAAGTGGCACATGACTATATTTTTTCCTCACAACTGCCATGCAGAATTTATGCTCAGGAATTTGGGTATAGTGTCCAAGGTCCCAAGTGGACAAGACTAAACTACTCTTCCGAAGCCCTGTCTTAACTGTCTTCCTGCAGCCCACCTCGCATCAACTTGCCAATACCATCTCCTCTAGATGCCTACATATTGGTTCTCACAACCACCGTGAATTCCTAAAGGCCTATCCAACTATTCGCATCACTAGACAATTCTTTCTCTCTCTCAGTCCATGCAGCTCAGACACACCACATGAACCTTTCAGCTCTGATAACATTCCTGTGATGACTGACTAGCGTGAAGACATCACCTCCAAGCTTCAAAATTCCCAAAGACTCGTAATGTGGGTCATGTGTAGAGCAACACCATACATCCTGGCGCTCTGGTTACTCACTCATCACTACCATGCTGTGGAATTGAGGGGAAGATGCGGTCATTGTTTTCTGTTGCTATAACTTAATACCACAACCTGGGTAATTTGTTTTAAAAAATAGAGGTTTGTTTAGCTTCTGGTGTGCAGGCTGGGAAGTTCAACAGCACAGCAGTAGCATCTACTCAGCATCTGGTAGGGACCTTCCTGATGCATCATGACATGGCACAGGGCATCACATGGTGATAGAGCAAGCATTCTAGCTTGTCTCTCTTCCTCTTCTTATAAAGCCACTAATGCCATTGTGGAGAGGTTACCCTCATGACTTCATCTAATCCTACTTATCTCCCAAGAGCCCCACCACCAAATATGAACTTAGGAATTTAGTTTTCAACACATAAACTTTTGAAGGACATACCCAAACCACAGAAGATTTCACCCTAGATTCTCTCCTTGTCTCCATGTCTATCAGATAAGGTTCATCCAGGACTAAAACTCCACTTTGTGTGTGTGTGTGTGTGGTACTGGGGATTAAACCCAGAGGCATTTCAACACTGAGCTGCATACCCAGGCCCCACTTTTTTTTTCCTTTCTTTGAAACAGTGTCTCACTAAGTTTCTCAGGCTGGCCTTGACTTGCAATCCTCCTGCTTCAGCCTCCCAAATTCAGTTGCTGGGATTATAGGTGTCTACCACTCTGTCTAGCTCCCCATTATTTTTTAGCATGGCCTTTCAAATCTGCTAATTGGATGGATATACCCCCAGCCTCAGTATATGTGATGCTTCATGCTTCACCCTGTTTGCTTATTTTGTTTTCCTGAATCCTATGGTTTTCTTCTCTCTCAGTACAACAGACACGTCTTACAAGCAAGGCTAGATCTTATTCTTGCCAGTCTAGCATTTGGCCTCTATAAACAAGATCTTAAGCAGATATTTTTTGGATGGCTACAATCAAACCAAAGTCCTTTGTATCTCAAAGGTAGAGATGTCTCAGTCCCTCTAAATGATGTTACTCCCTCTAATCATCTTTTTTTTTTTTAATATTTTGTTTAGTTGTAGATGAACACAATATCTTTATTTATTTTATGTGGTGCTGAGGACCAAACCCAGTGCCTCACGCATGTGAGGCAAGCGCTCAACCGCTGAGCCATAGCCCCAGCCCCATCCCTCTAATCATCTTGAATGAAGAGAGTTCTTAATTATTCAAGGCCTGCTTATGTCTACAATCAGTTTCTCTCTACTTGTGTCTCATTCTTTCCCTTTTGCCCATTTTGTCTTATAATAACTTATCTATAGCATCATCACGTTTGGTGATCTTTTCTCAAAGCTATACATACCTAAAAACTAACAAGAAATTCCTTTAATGACCTAGCCCAAGGTAAAAATGGGTTAAGGACCACTTGTGACAATTTCATAGTGTATTTCTCTTCATGCTTATAAGAACCCATGCTATACTGCAGAACATTTTGCCTACAAATTAAAGTTTAATGTGATTCTCAATGTGTTTTTGTTTTTATTTTCCTATTGGTAAGCTTGTCTATAGATATTACCCAACTGGCATAGATAATCTACTTTTCTTCCTTGGCAATAGTCTTTGAATATTTGTAGCTATCTCAAATATTCAGAACACCACCCACCATCTGTCATTCTCCATGAGGTGGCCAGAATGATTTTTTAAAAATGCCAAATTAATCTCATTACTCCTGAAGCCACACACCTCAGTGTTTCCCGATTGCTGAAGTGTGGCACCCTATGCATGGTTTGCAAGCCCCCATGTGAATGGAGCTGACCCACCTCATTAGTCTGCCTCTCCCCACACTGCCCTCCAACTCCTGCACTTAGGCTGCCCACCTTACATCCAAGTGACAAGCTCTTTCCTCTGGCTGAGACGCCCTCTCTACTCCCCTTCACCAGGCCCGTCAATGTAGCTCTTCATGGTCCCTGCCTCTGAAGTGTGAGCACACTCTGTGAGTGTGCTTTCTTTTGCGCTGCCCACATGGCACCATGCTGAGTTCTGGACAGACACAGGTACACCAGTCCTGATTATAATGTTTCCTGCTGAATCCACAACACCACTGTAAGCCTGCTGGTCACTGTTCTGCATGTAAGGCATTCAGCATGAAGCTAGGACTCACTCTGTGAATGTGAAGGACCAACTGAAGAACAGAGGAATAACTCTGTTCAGTGTAGACTTTTCCAGGGACCCACACATGCTCTGACAGGTATGTCTTTTCATTCTAGAAACTCAAGTTGATAGCCCTACAAACAGAATGTGCTTGGTTCCAATTTCATGCTTCAAATCGGACATAAAAACATTATACAAAAAATATGTAGAACAATGGTTCAAATAATTGTTGGACATTATTAAAAGTGTCAATACTGTAATTTTATTCACACCATAATATGCTTGACTTTGTAATATCCTAGTGTAAAAGCTGAGTTTTAAATATTCAGCTTCAAATGACTGACAGCGCAAGTTAACAGACACTTATTAACATTCAAACACAGTGTTTTAAACTGCCTCAAGGTGTGAACACATTGATCCCTGCATTGTGTCTTATTGCCCCATACTGACAGCTGTTTGTCACAAAATGTGACAGATTGTCAGAATGGGTGCAGCTCCTCTCAAGATGGTTAGCCCTGATTATGGAATTAAAAAATCAGTTCAAGGAATCACAGTCAGAAAGGAAAAGAAAAGGGTTAAATTGAAGAATCAACCCCATAGTTTATACCATAACCAAAATTGGATATTCCCAATTCTGACAAATCATCAAAAACTGTGTTACCTGTCACCTGTATCAGCTGCTGCTAGTCATTACTTTTCTCCTGGCTATGAGATCACCACATCAATCACACAGCATGGTAGACTCTGGGGTCTGAAAGGGTAGTATAGAGATTCAAAGGTGATGTCACTTAGAGGGAGGAGACAAATGCAAGCAGGAACCATTCAGAGTATGGAGACACCCAGACTGGTATTTTTAAAAATTGGCACTGTCCAATCTCTTCTCCACTTCCCACCAAAAGACATCAGATTTTACTTAAACCACAAATATTTTCTCTTAGGAATACTGAGTATTTTCTGATTCTTGGCTTGTTATATGACTTCTTCTTAAGCCTTCTGTACACACATGCTGAGTGCTAAATACACAATCCCTAAAGACCTTCCAGTTACTTCAAAAGAAAAAAAGATTCCTCAAAATGGAAACCAGAATAGAAGAATTTAGAGGAAGAACTGGGAATGATAGAATGCAAGGGTTGCAACATGGGAATTATCAATTCAGTGAATTGTGACATGCTGATATTTCAACAATTCTCTTTATTTCATTAGAAAAAAATTAAAAGTCTATTTTCATCATTGAGTCAAAAAAAAACAAAACTCAAAAGTAGATACAAACAAGATCTTGCTGAGGAAGAAAATATCCCAATATTGCAAATGTGTGTAAACAGTATATTTTGTGAAACTTCTTCTTCCTTCCACTGAGAGCCCTGCCCCTCCCCCCACTTCTCCTTCAGGGCATCTGGAAGTGTGGGGTGCCTTAGCTGTCAGAGTGCAGAATGCTGCTGGACTAGGAAGGTTGGACCAGAGAAGCTGAGCCTCCTGTAGAAGTCCCAAATACACCTCTTTAGCATAAGGATGCTTTGGAGCTGGTTATTTTGAGAAACAGCAGACACAAGAGAAGCTCTAGAAACACAGTAGAAGTGACCTTTTCCTAAGAGAGTTCACATAAAGGAAATCTCCATTCATAAGGGCATCTCCCACTCTGCATCAGGAAAAAGAGGATTCTAAATCCCCCTAGACTAGGCCATGCAGAATGTGCCAGCTTCAATCTGCTGAACAAACCCTATCTTTACTTAGTGCTTTTCCTGGCCTCCTCCACAAAGCTGCCTCCCAACACCACATCCTTCTTTGTTTTTAGTTGAAGATTTAAGCCTGAATTCTGAGACACCTCTCTAACACTTATTTCTCTGAGTATCTCTCTCTTGATACAAGGGGTATACGTGTTGTAACTTTGTTTTCCTCTTGTTTATCAGTATTTTGTTTCAAGAGTCTGTTCCTACTAAGAGCTATGAAGACAGGAATTTTTTTTTTCCTCCCTGCAATTCTGACATGGGGAAAAGAGCCTGTGCCACAAAAATAAACACACAACACAGGCCATTTCCAAAGTCCACAGCACTCCTGCAGGACATCATCAATCTGATTACACAAGGTTCCATGAGGAGCCAGCCCAGACGCAAAAAAAGAACCCAAACTCCCAAAATGGTAATCTTCAGTTATACTGCCCATGCCTGGAGGACCAAAAAGAATCATCTATGAACACCAAAAGAAAAAAAAAGAAAAGAAAAGGCTGATGGTCAGTAGAGGGCCAGTAGAGTGGGGTTCACTTAATGCTTTCTGATGGAGTCATAGGTTATTTTTTTAACCAGAGCTTCACACAAGTTCACTTTTTCATCTATTCAACATCACTAGGAAGAGTTCTGCATTCCTTCCATTGCAATGCAATCTGTTCTTTTAATGAGCTCCACCTTTATGCAGGCCCCATGCAAAGAATCCAACCTTATCTTACCTCACCTAGTTTCACTCATTTCTTTTCTCATGGCTCAGATAGTTTGCTCCAACTAGGACAGTAGTCTTCAACACAGGCAGCTCAGTAGGATAACCTGAAGAGTTTTTAAAAGGCTGAAGGCTATTCATTGGGTGTGGGAGCACCCTGACCTACTAGGATCCCTTCTAAAAAGATCTGGGAATGGCAGAACTCTCCAAAAGAATGAAGACTTAAGCACCATGTCATCCAGATGTCTGGGTTGCCGTATGGATTATTTCTTTATGTCAAGGAAAATAATTCAATGGAGTACATTGTTCCAGAGCAGTTAAAAAAAGTCAGGAGGCCACCATTAATCAAATCTCAGCTATGTCCTCAGATGAATTTTTGAACTGTGCTACAGATAGGCCCTCCTCCAATGAAAGCTGACCTTTGAAACATTATTAACCTCTGCTGACTTTCCCTACAATGTGTACAATACAGCCCTTCCCCACAACTGCCCAGAGACCAACACTGTACCCAGTTCCGCTCTTGTAAGACACCTTAACTTTTGCCAACACCAACTGCAATTCATGACTAACAAATGATGTCATTTTCAGCCCTCTTGGGGTTTAAAGCTATAAATATAGCTGCCATTTTGTAAATCTCGGAGTATATTTTCAAGATTGTCTGAATCTCTGTTTTCCCAGATTGCAATCCTAATTAGCCACAAAAAAATGCAATTTTCTTTTTTCTTTTTTCTTGACTACGTTGATTTTATTTTCAATCAACATTTATAAGAGACAAAATTTGAGAATGAGGATGAAAAGCTGTCATGGACACCAAGGACTTCTGCTTGGTTTTTATTCTGGGTCAGTTAGGGTCTTGGTAAAATAGGCAAGGTGGTAGGATGTAAACCATATGACACCGTATGAAAATCAAAGCTGGCCTCATCTTTCTTCTTATTTGTGATTGGAATGAAAAAAGGAAATTATAAGTTATTTTATTCATTAAATTTAATTTTCAGAACTTGTAATTTGACAGCAATTCAAAGTTGACAGCATCGAAACTTTTACACATCTCCTTGTTAACACATTTGATTTGTAAGTGCAGAAACCAAGGATCAAAGCAAAGTGATTCATTCAGGAGTACTATGGGTAGGTAAGTAGAGAAAAAGTCATAGGAATCTGGGTTTTCTGAGTCCTCTAACCCATTTTCTTTGCTTCCAAATAGGATTCTCTGGACCCAAAGGTCTCATCTTTGATGTTCTGTGTGCCAGTTAGCCTCACCTATCCTTTGGGTCTCTCCGTTCAGCAGTAATTGTTACTTCCTTTCAGTACTCATTGTTTTGCCTCAGGCACCTATCAGCTTCACGCTGTTAGATCATATCATTTATTTCCCCGGAGGGTAACTTCATTTTCATAATAATACAAAAGCTCTCAACCTTAAGACATTTAGAGTGTCTTCCAAAATGTCACTCAAAAGGGCCTCTGTAATTCCATTGACAAGATTCCTAGTTTTGTGCTCCTGATAAGCACATTAATCAGGTGATGAGAGAAGGAGGTCTTGAAGTTTACACAAATCAGAGAAAACGCATAGGAAAATTCTCCTCCACTTGCAAAATAAATCTGTCAAACTTATTGTATCACTAATGTTTTCACAAGGTCACAAAATAAAATTATGTGTGCAATGAACAATCTTATACACATTGCTTAACCTATCCTATGATAAAAATAACCTGAGCCTTTTGAATGTTGTTTACTATGGACGTTCCCTTTTCACTCTACATCCTGATAAGTATGGAATATCTTAGAATATAACCCCCACCTAGGGTAACTATTTTTATTCTAAGAAATATTACATTTTGGCATTCATCTTGCCATAATTTTGCAACCAAAAGCTACAGGTTTAATTTAACTGAATAATTACTTCCACACATGGAGACAGAACGTAGCTCTGCCTGCAGATGCAGCACTGAACAGTCATGCGTAGGAAGTTACTGTGTAAATGTAGACAAACACCTGGCCTCACAGCCATCGTCATTGTTCCCATGAATTCTCCTCAGCGTTCCAGTTCACTGACCAAAGCATTCTGAAATGTCAGTCGGAAACCTTTAAGATTTGCTTGGGAAATGATGTAGGTCACCAGGAGTGTGAGGAACACACCGCTAAACAGAAATGTCTGTCTGGGGAAGGAAGACATCCCTGCCCACCACTCCTCTCTCTGTCCTCCCAGGACTGTGGTTCCTAATTCTCCATGGATTTTTTGCAGATAAAAGAAACTGATCCAATGACTGATATAAAATAATTATACCGTTATTCCCTGAATTTCTTTTCAATAAGAAAGAATGTTAGAAACAAAAAAAACACTTTATTAAATCCAACTCTCCCTTCAAATGAGCAAATTTCACAGCAGGGCATCTTACCATCTAAAAATGATCCCCACCCACTGACATTTCATATGCTGTCACAGTCAAGGTGTACAGTCATTACCTCTCCTGTATATTCCCCAGCAGGCCAAGCTTCTTGTATTCATTTTTCTTTACTTATGGAAAGCTCTTCACCCAGGACACATTTCTGCCCCAGGATATGTTTCCTATCTTCCTAAAATGTCACCCATTCTGAAAATCTCCTTTTCTTCATGAAAAAGGAATCTAACAGTATAAATGGCTCCTCTCCATCTAAACTGTCCCAGCCCATGCTGTCCACAATCAGTTGATGCACACCAACATACTATGTTGAACTTGGGTATATCTACCAATGCAATCAGTAGAGCACAACCCTCTAGAGGATGGATGCACCTCCTATTCATCTCTGTCCCTTATGGTGCCTTTCTCTGTGCCTAGAAGGGGAATTCAACAGACATCTGCAGAATGAATTGGTTCTTAGGGAAAGATGACTTCTTTCCCAGGGTACATGCAATTATGTCTGAGTTTTCAAAAGCTTATGAAGGGTTTTAACTGATAAAACATTTTCCTAGAAAACTTTATAAGTAATTATAACTTCAGCTATCTTTTCAAGCACTAGGCAAAGTGTTTAGATAAGTTTATGACTCTAAAATAAAAAAGAGATAAATTTTCAGCTTAAAGCAAGTGATTGGCAATTAATGGTGGCATGTGAATTATTTCTAATTTCCTTTTATTTAATTTTTCATTTTGAAATAATTTCAAGCTTACAAAAACACTGCAAAACTAGTGCAATGATTTCCCTTATACAATTGGTCTAGTTTCCTTGAATGTTAGCATTTTACATACCAATAACATGATCAAAATCAGGAAATCAACAATAGCAACAGCATTATATTATTAACCAATTTAGAGATTTTATTCACATTTCATCTATCAATCCATATTAGTCCCTTTCTGGACCAGAATCCAAACTAATATCACACACTGCATTTATTAGTCTCCTTGAATCTTGGGCACCTCCTCACTCTTTGTCTTTCATGATCTTGGCACTTTTGAGGATGACAGGCAAGATATTGTGAAGAATGTCCACCATTTGGGTTAGTCTGCAAATATTAAATGGAAAATGCCAAAAATAAACAATGCATAAGTGCTTAAATAATTTTTCTTACAGTACATTGCTACAATTGTTTTATTTTATTATTAATTATTATTGTTAATCTCTTACTATGCCTAATGCATACACTAAACTTTATCACAGTTATGCCTGTATGGGAAAAAAACATAGTAGATATAGGGTTGAGTACTCTGTGAATTTAGGAATACACTGGGGTCTTGGATGTATCTCCTGCAAATAAGTATGGACTATGTGGACAAAGTCCCCTATATGTTGGAGGGAATGCTTTCTACTTTCTCAAAATCTCACTTCTCCAAATAACCTTGGGTCAGAAATACATCAGGTCAGGATTTCCCTTCTCAGATAAACTGCAATCCCAGCCCAAGACTTTCTATTTTCTATGCTCTAGCGCCCTTCCTCCAGGACTCTGCATGACTTCCTCCCTCACTTCCTTCAGTGCATGTTCCAACTCCACCCAAGCAGCAGGGCCTTCCCTGATCACTGCTGACCCTGCAATCTCTACCTGCTCCACAGCAGTGTGTTAGCTTCCAACACACTAGTTTTGTACTTCCATTTGAATTTGTTGGCTATCTCTCTAGAGTGTCTGCTGTAGCATGGCAAGGACTTTAGTCTATATCTTGATGTAACTTCTGCACCTAGAATGAAGTCTGACACAGGAGGTGCTCATTAAGTACTGTAAAATGGATACTTGATACATAAGTGCCCTGGCCATATCAGGCAGAAGGAGTACTGATTCTGTACAGTTGTCTATATGTCATGGCATCTCAGTGCTTCTGTTCAAGTAACCTTTGTTTTACTTAATTATCTTCCAAACACAAGAGTACTCGTGCTGGCAGTTCAGATATGCCAAAGAGAAATCATAAAATGGTTCCTTTAACTGAAAAAAATAAAAGTTAATCGTAGGTATCTGTGTAGAAAAAAAAACATAGTATATGGAGGGTTTGGTACTGTCTTTGGTTTCAGACATCCACCAGTAGTCTTGGAAAGTATCCCTTGCAGATAAGAGTATGACGCTGTATTTAGGGAAGGAACATCCAAAGTACACAAAAGGAATTTAGAATATGTCTGGCTTTCAAATATTGAATTCCTCAGAAGGTTAGCAAATATTTGCTTTGACAGTCTAAGCTGAGAAAATATATTATTCTTCCATTGGTTGTGTCCCATCTCCTGGAATTTTGAGATCCAGATTCAGTGATCAGAAAGACCTAAGACAGTAAGACTTACAGAATAAAAACTACAGTTTCCCACTACACACGCATAGCATCCCCCACACCTGTGTGTACACACAGTCACATCTACTTGTGGAGGGAAAGAAACTGAGTTGCAAAGGCCATGAGTGTGTAAATGACAAGGATGGGCTGAGCCCCTCCTGACATTGCCCTTCCCTTACATTTTTAAGGTCATTTTACGCCTTTGAAGTTTATCCCTGTATTTTGTGCAAGTATTAATGAAGGACCTAATAAGTGGTAGTATGATATACAAGGTAAGAACCAAAATCAGAGCCAGATGTCCAACTTTAAATCATCTACATTTTGCTGGCTGTACAATATGGAACAAATTACTTAACTCAATTACACTTCAGTTTCCTCGCCTATAAAGCTGCATTAATATTAAAATAGTTTCCTCATAGGACCATTGTAAGCAGCAAATGACTTTTTACATGCATGGAGTTGATAAAAGATGCTAACAAATAACTTTTAATAAGCAGTTATGAATAAAACTCAGGCTCAACAGTTAGCCTTATAGGTAGATCTTTTATTTGCTACTGCAAAGTCCCTTTTACTTTCAACAAACAATATGAGTGGCACAATATCTAAGCAAAGCATCAGTGGGTTCCATCACCAGTAACACACACACACACACACACACACACACACACACACAACTATGACATATTGGTGAAAGAATGTAATGAAGACATAAATATATAGAGAAACATCTCGTGTTCATGAATTGTAATACTATTGTTATGATGTCAATTCTATCCCAAGTGACCTGCAATTCACTACAATCCCTATCCAAGTCCCAATGACATTTTTGGCAGAAATAGAAACACCTATCCTAAAATTCACATGGCTTCTCAAGAGACCTCAAATAATCAAAACAATCTTGAAAAAGAATAAAGGTGGAAGACTCACGCTTCCTGGTTTCAAGACTTACTACAAAGCAACAGTTATCTAACAAGTATGATCCTATCATGAAGACAGACATACAGACTAATAAAATAGAGCAGCCCAGAAATAAACCCTGGCATATACAGTCAAGTGATTTTTGACAAGATTGTGAAGACCCTTTGGAGGAAAGGATGTTATTTTCAACAAATGTGCTGAGAAAACTGAATATCTACATGCAAAAGAATAAAGTTCAGCCCTCACAAACACTATATACAAAACTAAATTCATGTTAAGACCTGTATTGTAACACTCTTGGAATAAAACATAAAGCATAAAGATAATTGTGTACTCATGTTCATAGCAGTATTATTCATAAGTGCTAAAATGGTGAGGCAACCCAGGTGTCCATAAACAGATGAAAAGAAAGACAAAATGGGATCTAGACATACAATGTAATAATTTTTCAGGCCTAAAAAGGAAGCAAATCTTGATACACACTATATACTACAACATGGATAAACCTTGGGGATATCATGTTAAGTGAAATAAGACAGTCATAAAGAAGACAAATACTATGTGGCTCCATTTATATGACAAAATATTAACAAAATAAAACAACAAATTTTGTTGTTATTGTTTGTTTGTTTGTTTGTTTTGGTACCGGGGATTGAACTCAGGGGTACTCGACCACTGAGCCATATCCCCAGCCTTATTTTGTGTTTTATGTAGAGACAGGGTCTCACTGAGTTGCTTAGTGCTTCCCCATTTCTGAGGCTGGCTTTCAACTCGTGATCCTCCTGTCTCAGCCTCCCAAAGTACTGGGCTAACAAATTATATTTTGAAATAAGCTACTTACATAAGACAGTATCTTTGGCAGAAGTATATAGTTATTCTCCCATTAGTATAAAGGAAATGAGAGATATATGTTTTAATAACATGATAAAATTTTAAGTCCTAACTTATGCTCTGTTTCAACCTGAAATAGAGGGAATTTCCTTTACCCAACAAGTTATAGGGAATAAAATAATAAAACATGACAGAAATTACTGTCTTGAGGACTACACTTCCTGAAATTTTAGCTTAATGTTCAGATCAGGCACCTTTCATCTGGAGTTTGATGAAAGCATATTGCCAAAGTCACTCTGTGGGCCATCCCTTTGCACAGGGAAGCCCTGGGCTCCAGGAAAGAAGGCCAGTTCTTCCATGGGGAGACCAACAATTGAGCTGTCATGGGATAGGGCACCACAGAGTTGTGGCTCAGGAGCACAGGGCAGCTTTGTGACCTAAAGCAAAGTAGTCACAGTCATGAGTCATTTAATGTTACACAAACTGAGCTATCACATCACTAAGCCATAAAATCTTGCAGGAGCGCCTGCTTCTTACAAGCAGTCTGTCATCAGCCCAAACATTCTTCAGAGCATATGGCTAGCATGTGTTGCCATTTCAACCTCACACAGTGGGGATTCTGGTGAGGATCAGCAGACAGCAAGCGCTCAGTGAATGCCGAGTGAATGAACTGATAACTAAACAAGGAGCTTTGACTGAGAAGGAACAGAAGAGGCTCAAAGAGGTTGGGTGGAGAGGAATACCCTTAAAAGAAAAACAATCTATCAGTGCTGAGTTAGGTCTGGAAATACGTATTTTCCAATAAGGATAACAACTGGCAAAGCACAGCCTTTTCCCTCGGGGTTTAACCTTCTCAATTTTCTCTTAGCCTCTCGTGTCACTACCTGGCCTCCAGGGACAACAGTGCTCTCTCTAAAATGCTGTCTCACTCCCAGACAAGAAGGGAAACCCTGTACACCTTTTCCTGTGAACACAGCTGAGGCCACTGGATGCCTCGTGATTGGTTTGTGAAACACTTGACTGCAAAAGCAATCCATGTCTGTGATTCTGTTGTAGGCTTCAAAAGGCTGGGACCTCCAGCGCAGTGACAACTTGATCACTCAGGGGAAAAACTCAGTGCACAATAGGACTGAACATGGGAAATAAGATTACAAAAGCAGTCACTGAAATGATTTGAAATTAAATGAGTTTTGTTTCTTTGGCTATGTAAATGAAAATATTTCCATCAAGATAAAAATTGAAACTAAAGTTGAACTTTGCAGGCCAGGAAGAACAGAAAAAGTCAGTTCTCATGCATCTGCAAAGGTGTATATGATTAATGAATAGATATTGGACAGGAAAGGGAAAAAATAGATTGTATAAAATTTAAAAACAAGAAACATACAGAATAAAAGAGAAGAATTTCCTGTGATCCATCCAGATGAAAATGTCCATATTTTGATTTGCAGCAAGTTCTTTTTCTCCGTCTATCTATATACATGTATATATGTATATACTTATGTACATATACATACACATACTATATACATACACACATATATAAGTATACACACACATATGTGATACATATACCCTAATAATGGAGCATCATTCTGTTCATAAAGTGTTCATACACTCTACTGTCATGTACATCTACAAAAAAAAATTATAAAAACAAAAATAAAAGCAAAACATTTTGTGAAAAAAATAAGAAGAAAAAAGAAAATATTCATACAATTTGATATCCTACTCTTTTTACTTAATTATATTTGAGCATTCTCCCATCAAGAAATAGTTTTGAAGACATTAATTTTATCACTATATAACAGTCTATTGTTTCAATTTGTACATTGCTCATTGACCATTTAGTTTGTTTTTGTTTTATTGCTGAAAGAAAAGTCACTAAGCAAATGATTGCAACTTTTTTAAGGTCTTCAACTTATTGACAAATGGTATGGATTTGTCATTCACTAAGTATGACTGAGAATGCCCTGTCCTTGGTCCTTTTCAGTGGTGAGAATTATAATTCCTTTTGGGCTAAAATTTTGTTAAAAAGACATCAATAAAAATACAAACTATTTGCAAGGAGTAAATGCTCTTGCACATGGAGTTCACAGAGAGGATGGAATCTCTGACAGCCACCAATGCCCCTTAGCATCTCATCATTGTATTTGTTTTCACTCTGTGACCCTGCTTGTTGTCACCACCTCCCACCCCTGTCTTGGAATCCCCCATTCCCAAAGTGGAGCTTTGCCGCTATCATCAAGAGAAGCTGAATCTCAGTCTGTGGGAAGAACCAATGCTCACTCTCCATCCAGGTTTCCTAACTACCAGAGCTATGATGCCCTGAGAGTTAGACGTGTTCACCTGGGAAAGATTAGGCTACAACTTCACAAAACCCAGCACATTACATAATAGAGAAAGAGAAGTTGGGTTTTTCACATTTGACGAGGTAAATAGAAAAGCAGAGGAAGAAGAATCTAGAATATATTTAGCACATGCAATGTTCACTTTTAGTGATATGTCTAATTTAGTTTTTTGTTTGTTTGTTTGAGATGGAGGCTTGCTATGTTCCCTCAGCTGGCCTTGAACACCTGAGTTCAAGCAATTCCCCTGCCTCAGCCTCCTAAGGAGATGGAACCCCGAGCACATGCCACCTTGCTCAGTCCTACTTAGTTTAATTTTAACAAAAACCCTGATAGGTAACTATCAAAGATAGGAGCTGAGATTTGGGCTTAGGGAATTGACCCTAAGGTTGCTCACCAGCTCATCAGTGTCCTCTGCTGTTGCTCTCCATGGTCCTAGCACAGCTGATGCAGAGACAAACAGGGAACGTCCATCTAGCTGTACCTGGCCCAGCACTGTCCTGCTCTACTGGGGCCATCTTACCATTTTAAGTTATGTTAGGTCAGGACAACATCTATAGAAACCCACATAGGCTGCTTCTCAAACAGTGACAGTGCTTGACCATATAATCACAGCTTTGTGAATGATATTCTTGTGTCTGCTTGTGTCAAAAGTGATGACCAGAAAAAATGATTTAAAAAAAAAAATCAAGATAAAAGGCTGGTGTGTGGCTCAGTGGTAGAGCACTTCCCTAACATGCATGAGTCTCTGGGATTAATCCCAGCACTCCAACAGAAAAAAATCAAGATAGCTTTATCCTTCTTGACAGAAAGCATTAATTTTTCCCACAGAATTTGGTTGGTCCAAAATTGGCACTCAGAAATAGAAATCTATTATAGAGTCAGTAGGTGTTTGATAAATAGTAGTTGAATGAGCTAATGCATTAATTAATTCCCTTTTCTATCCAAGTAGGTGGTCAAGCTGCAATGAGTGGGTGAAGCAGCTGATGGGATGGAGTGTTCCTTTTCTCACGGACCAGGCATTTCTAAACAGTAATTACTTGATGTGCTTACACCACAAATTTGGAAAAGTGAAATACAGAAATTTATTAGGAAAAGACTAAAAGGAATTTATAAAATAGAAAGAGGACAAATGGGGTTAAAATAAAATCTATTCTTATCCTCAGAAGATAAAAGGAGACACATGTAAAAGAATTCCTCCAGCCAACACCTTAACTCAGATCTTGTGATCTCTTGAACCACTTGAACCGCACCTGCACAGTCTGCTCATTTATCTCTTTCTCCAATACTCCCTGGTGTTCAATCAACTTGCCAACAAAATCATCTTCCTTTAAGCCAGTTTGTCTTCTTCAACTCTTGCTCAAACACTTGGAGCTTCCCAGGACCAACCAAATGACCTGTGTCCCCACCTTCACCATTCTCACTGTGTTCTGGTCCCAGGCTCAGCTAAAGGGCTAGGGCTACCTGAGGTCTCCATTCTGCAGTAGCAGGCAGACCAGCAGTGGACATACTCCTGAGACAACACTCCACAGAAATTGTGAAAAGTGCAACTAAGGTAAATGTGAGACTCAGAAGCCCAACAGGATAGAAAATAATCAGTCACCACAAATACAGAAGACAAGCTGGTTCTTCAAGGATCAAAGGACATCCCCAAACAGATAACAGGTTCTCTGCAGTGGGAGCCTAATTTCCTGGAAGGAAAAATGGTATTAAGTAAAGCCAAAGGAGTACCCTGAATTTGACATCCACAACAGCCAGGACAGCCCCTAAGTATGAGGTCTTCTTCTAAGGCCATCTCCCAATTCTACTCTGCAGCCTCAAACTTCCAGAAAGACTGTGCTTTTCCCTCTGGGCATTTCACAAAGCCTGTCTTCCTTCCATGAGTGGGGCCCCACACTCCCTCTTTTGAATCCTCACAGGAGATTTTCAAATCTGCCTTTGTGAAAGGCATTGCTTATCTGACAAGGGAATACACACCCACTTTAAAGACAGTTGTTGGTGGTCCCACTTTATCCAGACAAGCCTGGGCTTCTCCTACTTGCCCCTGCTAGGCACTAATAATGCCCTCTTTTACTCTCAAAAGTCTCCTGGTCTAAACAATAAGCAATAAGGAATCTTCCCAAGTTCCACGACACACACATGCATTCTTGGATGTGCCCAGAAGGTAGAGATACCATGAGAAGCCCAAGAGAATCCACTCTGGATTCCAGGTGGACCAACAAGAAACTAGGAGTGCCTGCAGTTTCTTCATCATAAAGATGTCACCACTAAAGACAACAGTGCTTACCTCATAGGGCTGAGGGAGGAATGAGTATGTGAGTACATGCGTTTGCGTGTGCTGGGCACATGCCAGTACCTGCTTGTGATTTCCCTCTTCTGATTTCATACTGTTTTTTAAAATACCCCATAAGCAAAGTTCCTAATCAAACTTTTTCTCCCAAAGTTTGTTATTTTCGCCAGGCGCGATGGCACATGCCTATTAATCCCTGCACTTTGGGAGGCTGAGACAGGAGAATTGCGAGTTCAAAGCCAGCCTCAGCAAGGGCGAGGCGCTAAACAACTCAGTGAGACCCTGTCTCTACAAAAAAACACAAAATAGGGCTGGGGATGTGGCTCAGTGGTCGAGTGCCCCGAGTTCGATCCCTGATACCAAAAAGAAAATGTGTGTTATTTTCACCCATTTGTTCTGCCAAGTAAACTTCATCAATTTATCAAGTCCCTGCCCAAACTCAGGATTCCAGTTGGGAATCTACATTAGTTATATATCAATTTGGGAATGATGAAGATCTTTACAATATCAAGCCTTCCCATCCCATCATTACATTGCCATTGGACTTAACTTTCTTCATGAAACTGGTACCCATGAAATGAATGATATTCTTTTTCTTTTTCTTCCTGTCTCTACTCAGCTCACACCCCTAACCCAGAGCTCTCCATTCTATAGTGGCAAGGTTTCAGGTAGGGGTTTAAACCTTGTTCCATGCAAACCATGTAGCTTGGAGCAATTTACTTAGTCTCTTTGAGCTTCCTACTGTGATAGATGACTAGATATTTAACAGCATGATTTTTACTTGTTATATATTGTAGATGCTTGGTTATTGATATGTATTATAAATGTTTTTCAATTCAGAATGAAGCCAGAGTATAACTAGGTATTTCCATAAGGAATACCTTCATTAGATCAAGAACATTCTATGCCAGAACAAATCCAAAATTATGAGGAAAGTGAACATCCCATTAGTTTTTGCCTCTTTTGTTACTGAGCAAAATGTAGTATGACAGCCTTAATAAGAAAAGGCCATTTTCTGGCATCACAATGATTCTCCTCCACATCTGCCAATTCACTCCTCCTGATGAACATTTACCTTGTACCATTTCCATTTCTATTATCCAAACAGCAACTGACTCAAAGTTGTGATTGGGTTGATCACCAGACATGAATGAATATGCAAACAAATATCAACAGCAATTTGTATGCTTTGAGCATTTCATTTCTAAGAAGTACATTTAAGGATTCTTTGGGGAAAAAAAATTCCCTTTTCACTCTCCCCACTAAGTAGAAAAGAGAATGCATTTACAGACAGGGAAGCTAAGGGAGAAAATGGGGCCAATCACAAAAATAGAAAAAAGAAAGTTCTATGTACTTAATTCCCCTCCCAGTGTGATCAAGACATCAAGACTATGTCTCCCACCAAAATACTAGCCAAGGTCAATATAATCTAAAGAGAATCAGTTTTGCACAGGGTGAGATTTTTCTGAATGGGGCACAAAAATAGCACCATCTACAGGAACTTATCTATGCAATTTGGTACAGATAAGGGCCTAGCGTTTGAGTAATTACATTTGATACTAAAAGCAAGCATTAAAAAAAATCTCAGATAATACAAAAATAGTTAAATGCCTACACAGCCTATTTCTTTTTTTACAATTTTTCAAAATTTAAACAGTGCTATCAACTACAGAGGAAATTATTTTCAACTTAACACATCAACAATAACAAAAACTTTTATGGAAATAATTAGTATCAAACTCATAACACTGAAATTATTATTTCAAATTATATTTTCCAGGTAAATTTCATTTATTGATACTTATTTATATATGTATATTTACGTGTGTGTGTAGTATGTGTGTGTATTTGTGTCTTCAGATTATTTTTTATTTTAAAGTAAAAACAGATTCACAAGAAGTTGCAAAAAAATTAATGGGAAGTTCTATGTATGCTTTGCCCTATTTCTTTGATGGTAACATCTCATATAAACTTTGTATAATATGAAAACAAGGGAATTGACACCAGTACATATGTTAGTCAGTCAGATTTCTATCACTGTGACAAAGTAGCTGAGATAATCAACTTATAAGGAGGAAAGGTTTATTTTGGTTCATGGTTTCAATTTCTTTGGGGCCTGTTTTGAGGCAGTACATCATGTCAGGAACTGCATGATGGAGCAAAACTGCTCACCTCATGAAAGCCAGGAAGCAGAGAAAGGAAGAAGCCAGGCTCGCAATCACCCCTTCAAGGCATAACCTTCCCTCTGAGACCTAACTTCCTTCCACTAGGATTCACTTGCTAAAATTCCATCAACTCCCAGTACATCACAGGCTGACAACCAAGCCTTTAATACATAAGCCACTACGGGACTTTAAGACCAAAGTATAGCACTACAATCCACTACATCATTCATATTTTACCAGCTTTACATGCACACATTTGTCTTGTGGTGGGTAGTCATAGGTCTAAGTACTTTTATCATATGTGGAGATTTTTGCAAGTCGAATCAGCTACAGATGTGTCCTAACAGCACAAGGCTCCCTCTGCTTCGTCTTCATACCCCAAACCACCACCACCTATTCCCCACCATTGCAAACCACTGGCAACTACTGATGTACTCTCTTTCTCTATATGCTTATCATTCTATGATTATTATGTAACTAAAAAGCAGTATATGACCTTTTGAGATTAGGCTTTTTAAATAAGCATAACTGTATGAAATCCATGCATGTTGTTTTTGCATGTATCAATATTTTTGGGGGGTTTTTTTGTTTTTGTTTTTGTTTTTGTTTTTGCTGAGTAGAATTCCATTATATTGATGTAATGCAGTTGGTTTAACAATCCACCAGATGCAAGATGTATGGTTTGTTTTCAATTTGGAGTATTAAAAATAAAGATGCTATGAACATTTGTTTATAGGTTTTCATATGACCATAGGTTTTCATGCCTCTGGTACAAATGCCAGGAAGCACAATTGCTGGGTTGTAAAGAAACCACCTATCTAATTTTATAAGAAACTGCCAACTTATTTTCCAAAGTGGCTGTGCCCTTTTACAATTCCACCTGCCATTTACAAGTGATAAAGTTTCTTCACATTCTAGCCGGCATTGAATGTTGTCATTTTTTAAGATTATAATTATCCTGTTATGTGCTTAGAAATATCTCGTTGTGGGTTGATTTGCATTTTCCTAGCAGTTAATAGTGTTGAACATCTTTTCATGTGCTTATCTACCATGGGTATATGCTCTTTTGTGAAATGTCAGCTCCTATCTTTAGCCTATATTTATTTTCTTGGTGCTGGGGATGGAACCCAGGGCTGTAGGAGATCTAAGCAAGCACTGTGCAACTAAGCTACATCCCCAGCCCTCTTTCATCCATGTTTTAATTGAATTATTTGTTACTGCTAAATTTGGAGACTTGTTATATATATCCCAGATCCAAATCCTTTGTCAAATTCATGGGTCACAGATATCATCTCTGAGTACATAGTTCATTATTCCATCTTCTTCACAGAGTCTTTTGAAAAGCAAAGGTTTTAATTATAATGAGGTCTAATCTATTAATTTTCCTTTTATGACACATGCCAAGAATATTAAGTCTAAGAATTTGTCTTTCTAGCCCTTTTTTGTAAAGGTGTTCTTCTACATTTTCTCCTGCAATTTACATTTTACACTTAAGTCTATTTTGTGTAAATCTGTGTTCAATTCTGAGGTTTTGGTCAAAGTTTCTCTGCTTCATCACCATTGTTGAAAAGACTATTATTTCCTCCACTGAAATCCTTTTGAATCTTTTCAAAAATTAGTTGGACACATCTGTGTGGATTTATTGCTGGACTCACTATTCTGTTCCACAGATCTGTGTCTACTCCTCCACCAATACTACACTCTCTTGATTTCTTTGGTTCTATAGTAAAAAGTCATTGCACAGTGTCCCCTTCCCAAAAAGGGAGGTCCTTTTTGGAGATTATTTTAGCTATACTTGAAATCTATGATTTTTCACACAAATATTAGAATATGTTTGCCTGTGTCTACAAAGAAAATTTTTCTGAGATTTTCATAGGGATTGCATAAAATTGATAGTGTGATAGGGCAGAATTGATGTCTTACTATGGCAAGTGTTCCAACTCATGAAAACGGGAGATTTCTCCTTTACTTAGGTCTTTCTTCACTTCTTTCACCAGAACTTTGTAATTTTCAGTATATAAGATCTCCACATGTTTTATTAAGCTTATACATAAGTATTTCATTTTCCCTGGAGTGACTGTGAATTGTTATGTTTTTACTATACTCTTGGTTTCCACATGTTTATTGTTAGTATGTAGATATGATTGATATTTGTGTTTATATTGGACCCTTTGACCTTACTGAATTTCATGTTATTAGTTCCAGTCATTTTTATGTAAATCCCTTGGGATTTCCTGTGTAGATAACCACCCCTGTGTTCTGCATACAGGGAGAGTTTTATTTCTTCCTTTTCAATCTGTATGCTTTTTAATTATGTTTCTTGCTCTACAATAGCGTCTAGCATAAGAAAGGTGAGAGTGGAAATCCTGGCCTTGTTCACAATCTTATGGGGAAAGTATCTGGTCGTTCACCATTAAGCATGATGACAGCTATAGGTGTTTTGCAAATTCTCTTTATAAATTCAAGAAACTGTTAGATTGCTGAAAATTATTACCATGAATAGGTACTGTATTTTTCAAATGTCTTTTCTGTGTATATGCTTTTTCTTCTTAAGCCTATTGAAATGGTAGGTACATTGTTTGGTTTTTCATTTGTTGAACCAGCCTTGCATATTTGAAATAAATCACATTTAGTCAGTGTATAATTCCATTGATATGTTGCAGGATATGATTTGCAAATATTATTATGTTCCATATTTTTGTGCCAACATTCTTGAGAGTTTTTGTTCTCTAATAGTTTCCTTTCATGCACTGTCTTCATCTGGTGTTGGTATCAGTGTAATACTAGCTTCCTAAAATGAGTTGGGAATGATTCCTTCCTCTTCTATTTTCTAGAGAAGATTGTATTATAACTAGTGTTAATTCCTTAAATGTACTTTAGAATTCTCTGGTAAAATTATCTGTGCCCAGAGATTTCTTTTTTGGGAACTTCTAATTGCAAATTCAATTTCTTTAGTCATTAACAGACTATTCCGATTATCTACTTCATTTTGGGAGTGTTTTAGTAATTTGTGCTTTTTAAGGAATTCATCTATTTTTTTTCTAAATTGCTGAATTTCTGTGATTAAAGTTGTTTACAGTATTCCCTTATACTCCTTAAACACATGCAGGATGCACAGTGGTACTTCCTGCTCATTTTTGTGGTTGGTGGTTTATGTCTTTCATCTTTTTATTTTTGTCCAAAATTTATCAAATTAATTGACTTATGTTTGAAATTCCAGCTTCTTATTTGGTTGATGCTCTCTATTTTTTTTTCTCCTGTTGTTTACAATTTCTTTCTTCTTGTTGGTGCCAGGGATTGAACCTGGCATCACACAGCTAAGGACATGCTCTACCACTGAGCTACAGCTTCAGTCCCTTAATCACAATTATTCTTGCTCTTAACATCTACTTGTTTGGGGTTTATTTTAATCTCCCTTTTCCACTTTTTGAAAACTTAAATTTGAGAGCTTTCCTTTAAAAACAAAAGATTCATTACTGTAACTTTCTGCATGAGTATTGTTTTAACTGTGCCCCAAATTTTCATATGCTGGATTATCATTTTCATGAAATACTACAGATCTTTTTACTTTCTTTGAGACCTCCTCTTTGACCCATGAGTCATTTGAAAGTTTACTATTTGATTTCCAAGCTTTCAGAGATTTTCCTGTTGTCTTTCTGTCATTCATTTCTTGGCTGGTTCCATTAAGCTTGGAAAACATAAACTATATAATGTGGATTTTTGTGGATTTGTGTATCAAGGTTTGCTATATGACTCTGAATATGGTTTCTGCTGGGAAATGCTCTCCTGGGTGGCGAGTGGAAGATCTGCTCCCAGCACAGCCCTGCCCAACCACCAGAAGGAAGTATTTTTTTATTGGTGTTTGCTACAGTAGGGGAGGCATGATCAAAACAATTTCTATTCTTTAAGGCCATCCCTTCCTTTTGCTAGGTTTTTGTTTTTGTTTTTGTTTTTGAGTTTTATATCTATTTGTCTTCTTTCTGACAGCAGTTCCAGGTTGTGGACTTCCCAGGGTAAAGTCTTGGACATGTGAAAAGTAAAAAGAAAACTGATAGAACTCAATACGACCTCCTTCTTCAAGTCCTAAGGTCATTGGGCAGTATGCCCTTTCTGACTTTCAGATTCTCCCTATGTTTACTTATTGTGCTATGTCCATGTTTTTTGTTGTTGTTGTTGTTGTTGCCATTGTTTTAATGAGGGCCTGGGAAGGAGCTCTCTACTCCATATTGGCCAGAATTGGAAAGCTGTTTAGATTTTTTTTTTAAGTTTCTATTAATTCTTCTTTTCCATCTCATCTTCCCCTCTGCCTTTATAACTTCTGATTGTATTCTTACTTATTAGCGTCTCCATCAGAAAGAAGACAGGGAAATAGAAGGAGCTAGATTCAAATGGGTCCATTTTCTTACTAATTAGCAACCCTGGAAGAGATTCAGTGAAGGAAGAAGTGTATGCTACCTACTAAAATGAGGTTTTCAATAATCTGTGGGTGTTCATTATCCATTCAACCCAAGCCTTCAATTAGCAATCGGGGAATGTGAAGGCTTAGCTCTCATTCATAGAAATAGCAACATTTTTATTATGAAAAGATATATTATGTTTTTAAATTTTTCCTTGCTTTGTGCTAAGCAAAGGAAGGAGCCAGCTGGCATGGTACCTACCTTTAAGGCATGCTCAGTTAAATAAACAAGAATCAGGCAAAACAGGGAGAGACAAATGAATCAAGATTAACTAAAATATGTGTTTACATTAGATTTAAAGAAGCTATTATTGATTTAGAAAAGTTAAAACAAAAATCTGCTTTATAGTAAAATACCTCTATTCAGTTGAAGATGTAGTTTTTGATGATATTTATTTCATGAAATGCTTAACTCATAAATGGTACAAAACTGTCATAGATGTGACAACCTTGTAATGCAGACCAGAAAAGAGGTCAACGTAATTCTGTGACATTGAGTGATTAAGCAAAGTACTTTTTTTTTAAGCTGAGAACTTATATCAAGAATTAACAGAAATTTTTTGAAGCTTATTTATTTTAAATGTTTCATTAGAATTTAACTATATAATTTTTCTAAGTTACTCAAATAATAATGCAGCATTTGGTCTTTTTTACCTCTAAGATTATGTATTTTAAAATATAATTAACATCTAAGAACAATGAAATCTCTAGATTTTCAGAACCTTTCTAGATTATGAAGGATTTAAGAATGATTTCTGTTGAAATGTATATAATGCATGTTTTCAAGGGTTCTCCCAAATCTAAGCTTTTGTACACTTCATTTTATGAAGATTGGGTGGGGGAACAGTTTTTGATGGTAATGCTATATAGAACTCATGGGATTCCTTTCTTTAACAAAGCACATTTAACAATTCATGTTAATCAAATATTTAAAATAAAATAATAACCTTTTAAACATCCACTGGCAACAATTTCATTGTGGAAATTCAAACAAGAAATGCACAGGAATGTGTCCAGAACAATTGCAGATGGAGAGCTGCATTGTTCCAAAGTCTACAGTCTCCAAATCTTGGAACAAGGCCCAACCATAATAACAGAGTACTGATCAGATTTCCTTCCCTTAAAAAAAAATCCTCTCTATACACATAGAAGGATAAAAGGTCATAATGTTAAGGATCTTAAACTAATCCCCTCTACCTCCTCCTTCGGATTTGAAACTTGATATTTAGCTCCTAATTTCATCATATTCCAATATTTTCAAAGCTCCTACTGGAAAACAACCCATGATATATCTCACTCATTGCCACTTTTCCTGGGTGCCTTGTGCTGCTGTTGAGTCAGCACCCCAGGAAATGAATTTTGGTCAGACCACAAATCTTGTCCTTACCTCTAGGTTTCATATTGCTAGGTCTGTTCCTTCTCTAGCTAATTACAGATTTTCATTTTTTAACAACAAAAGCTATCTGCTTACATCACACTCAGTCAACTGCATCCTGTTTTTCAGATATACTAAATAACATGACTTTTAATGGTTGCTTGGCAAGGAGGAGGGGTACATATTCAATAGCCATTATCTGAGATGGCATCCCGATCTCTCCAATAAGTAAACATTTTTAAACACTCAAGTACTTCATGTCACTTAATGAGCAGACTGGGAGACTGTTTACTGATACTCAGTCTCTTTTCCTCTTCTGTTTCCTTTTAATAGTGTAGTTAGGGTGAGAAAGTGATGAATAAACAGACAAGGGTCTGCAGACATCCTTTCTGTCAACTGGCACAATTACAAAATCACTTCTAAACCATTCACTGTTTGTTCCTTTCAGTAAGTAGAAGTTTTCAAAAAATTATATATTTTTAATTGACAAATAAAAATTGAACTTAATGCCATCCCTCAGTAACTGTGGGGGAGTTCTAAGACCATCCCCCCAAATTCTGAAATTTGCATGGAGTGATATTTGTATATAACCTACATACATTCTACTGTATATTTCAAGATATTTCTACATTACTCATAGTACCTAATACAAAGCAAATGCTATGTAAATGTTTTAAAATTGCATTTTAATTTGTACTTTTTAATTTTTGAATTGCTTTTACTTTTTTTAATTTTTTTTTTTATTGAACGGATCTCAAGCATGAGCACTCTACCCCTGAGTTACATCTCCATTCCTTTTTGTATTTCTTATTTTTGAGACATGGTCTGACTAAGTTGCCCACTCTGACCTCAAACTTGCAAGAAGCTCTGCCTCTGCCTCCCAAGAAGCTGGGAGTGCAAGCATGTGCCACCATGCCCAGCTTCAAATAATTTTGATCCATAGTTGCTGGAATCCAAGAACGGAAAAACCATAGATAAACCACAGACTTTATTTATGGTGTACAACATGATATTTTGATGTATGTACATATTGTAGAGGGATTAAATCAAGCTAACTGATATCTCTAACACTTCATATTCTTATCATTTTCCAGGGGTTCCTAACCTAGAAACAGCAGGAAGAATAGAGTAGAATTATCGTGAAAGGGAACCAGAATACAGAGGAATCACAGAATAAAGACAGATCGTAGATTACTGCACTTGAGGGCTCCAATTAGGGTCATGGGGGAAAAGGGTGGTTCTTCATATATTACCAAAATTATCAGACAAGACTGGATAAGACTGTTTTGAAGAAAAGGAAAGTGATGAAAATCATTCTTTGGATAACAAGATGAGGCACAGTCATCTAGGAAGGGCATCCTAGCCAACAGGAAGGGCACAGGCAAGGGTTATGGGTTGATACCTGTCCCAGAAAGAGCTGAGGAAGGTGGCTATAAAACAAGAATTCAACAGTTAGGGGTGGCACTGTCAAGTGAAGGGATTGATGTGTCTCTTAAATGCACACTTTCTACTTCCCATATGAATATTAAATGAAAGAGTCGGGGATGTGGCTTAGTAATAGAGTCTTTGCCTCGCATGCATGAGACCTTGGGTTGAATCCCCAGGGCTGCAAAAGGAAAAGACTAAAGGGACTTAATGGAGAGGAAGATACCATGCTAAAAAGGAGACAGAAAATATAGGTTCAGGAAAACTCTAAATATGGAACACAGATAGAAAGATGAATTCCAGATAGGAAGAAAAGGAGATTTTTACCTGGGAAACTTGTGGAGGCTGGGGTGTCGTGGGTTACAGGGCAGAGAACTATGGCTATCTCTTCATCTTCTGAGGGAAACAAAATTTGAGCTCAACAACTATCAGGAAAGATGAAAAGTCATAGTAAGGGTCTTAAAGATAGAATGTTCTAAGTGATGAAGACAATGAAAATAAAATAATAAACATTTTCTGATGACATTTTGTAGCCAGGAACCATTTTCTTCCAGTGAATAGGTTTGCTTGTGGCACATACATTGACATCGTTTTGAAGATTGGACAGAACTGCATATGTCCACAATTCTAAGGGGATAGAGGTCCTTGAAATGGATTTCTTTGTGATCTAAGTTGGGAAGCAGAGCCAGGTGTTTAAGGACAAGTCAAATTACAGCTTCCAACCCAGCAGAAGTAACAGTAAGGATGAGAGAGAGAAAAAGTGACATGACTAGGAAAAAGAAGTTTCCGAAAAGCAGAATAGCACTTTGGGTCAAAAGTGTGACTTCAATGTTAAAAAAGTGGGGGAAATGAGGTGATGCTATTTCTGGGCATGATATAAGGATTAAGATTCAGGGTAGTAAGGAAAAATGGTTACCCATTCATCTCATACTCAATGTGGAAAAATCCAACTTCATCCAAATTCCCTTTCTAATTAAATGTTAATGAGCACTTAACATTTTTTTCTCTGCATCAGTGGACCAAACTTTGGATCATATTAAAGGATGTCTGACTTTTTATTTTCTCATTAACTATATGGAAAATTGTCCCTTAAAGTGTTACTCGTGTAGGCAAAGTAAACTAATGGTTTGTTAAACACGATCTCCCATTAATCATCACACTCGCTGGAAGCTACCTTTACCATAAAGACCACAAAAATGACACCAACAAGGACCTCTTTCTTCCCCAGAGGTACATTTAGTGGTGATGAGCCCTCATGCCAGGACTAGTTCCTCAGTTTCTCCATATCTTCTTCACCAGCTGCCCCACCTACTCCAATACCCAAAGGATCAAGGCTCAGCTGTTATTGAGATTAAATATGGGATGAAATTAAGATTCCGACATCTTGGCAGAATCCAATCCTCTAGATAAAAATAGTCAATTGTGACATCAGAGTCCCTAACAATATTGTTTTCCAACTTCTTAGGCCTGATTTCCAAGGAAATTCTTATTTTCTCGTGTAAAATTTATTTCCAGAATATGCATTAATTCTACTTCCTTCAGAACTTTGACTTTAACTTGTGTACTCTGTTGCTTACACCTATCAGAATACCAAATATAAAATTAAGATAAAGCCAATTTTAGTATAAAACCAAATTATTTGTATTTTTATTATCAGTGAGATTGTGTTCTAATAATGATAAAATTAAGAATGGTTTAGAGGTTCTGTTCAGTTTTAGCTTTAAGTCTTAACATTTGGTGGGCTATAGTTCTTTCCATTTATCAACAAAATTCTACTCCAGAATTATAGATATAGACTGTTTTTAGGCAATTCAACAGAAGCCCAAATAGAGAGATCTTGTCTTAAAAGTTTCTTGTTTACATGTATCAAAAATCTTTAAGATTCCATACCATTTGATTCAGTATTTTGAATAATGAAATATCTCAGGGATTTGATCTATAATATTACACAAGGACATTCATCCAAACATTACTTAATCTAGCAAATCAGAGCAAATAACCTAAATAACCAACAATAAGAAAAAATCACATAAAATATATTCTTCAACCATGTAACAATACTATATGGGAGCATGCATAGTGGCACATGCCCATAATCCTAGCAACTCAGGAGGCTGAGGCAAGAGGATCACAAGTTCAAGTCCAGCCTATCAATTTAGCAAGATCCTAACCAATTTAGTGAGACCCTGTCTCAAAATAAAAAGATAAAAAGGACTGGGGACATAGCTTTGTGGTTAAAGCACCCCTGGGTTTAATTCACAATACTGAAAAAGAGAAAGAGAGAGGGGTGGGATACTATACAACTTTTCAGATATTTGTAAAATGTATTCAATAGACTGGGCATATCTATAATAAAAAGCTAAATTAAAAAGTATTAACAATAGTAGCTTGTGCTTACAGTATATTAACAACATTACTTGCATACTACATGTGCATGAAAAAACTTAAAGAAATATATCCTGTACTGAAATATCCAGGTGTTTGCCGAGTTGCAAACTTTACATGATGCTTTGGTACATGCTCGGTTCAGATGTGGTGGGAGGGAAGAAAGCACAAAAGACAATGGCTAAGTAAAATTTAAGGCAGAAATCCTCTCTATATATTCTCTACATATTCTAAATTTCCTTGGTGGGAAATAACTTTTTTAGTCCTGGAATATAATAAACATAATTTTGTAAAAGTAGTGAAGGTGTAGCAGGTACTGAAGTTCATCATAAACCTTATCAACTCCAGCCAGGTGGGTCTTATTTCACAACTTAAATGCAAAAGCATTATTTACAGAGGAAAACGTTCTTACACGTCATACAAGGCCAAAGAATATGGAAATACATTGTAAAGTCACATATGTGACTGTATAAAAACCCATGGGAGTGCTGATTATTTAGAGTTCAAAACTAGGGAAGAGAGGATTTCTGCCTTCATTTTTACTTAGCCATTTTCTTTCCTGCTTTCCTCCATCCCACCACATCTGAAACAAACATGTACTAAAGCATCATGTAAGTTTTGCAGCTCTGAAAACAACTGGGCATTTCAGCACAGGTTCCTTGCAGACTGTAACCCTCATAGAGACTACCAGAAGTGCTTGCCACCAGGACCACAACGGGTCCTGTCTAAGGTAGTCCAACACCCTCAGCAGTTCCACTTTTATCAAGGTTAAACATAAGAAGCACAGAACTAAACAGAATATAATGATTTGCAAAGTACAAACTAATACATAGTCAGCCCTCTGTGTTCACAGTTGAATATATGGATTCAACCAACCACAGATGGTAAATATTCAGGAAAAAAAAAAACCTGCCTGTAATCCCAGCACTTAGGGAGGCTGAGACAGGAGAATCGTTGAGTTCAAAGCCAGCCTCAGCAACAGCGAGGTGCTAAGCAACTCAGTGAGACCCTGTCTCTACATAAAACACAAAATAGGGCTGAGGATGTGGCTCAGTGGTCAAGTGCCAGGTATCAAAAAAAAAAACAAAAATAAAAAACTGCATCTGTAACCAAAAACATACAGATATTTTGCTTGTTGAGCAATATACCAAGCAATATGCTGTAATGACTATTTACAGACCCTTTGCATTCTATTAAACATTATGAATAATCTGGACACAATTCAAGTATATAGGAGGATGTGTTAGGCTATATGCAAATATTATACCATTTTATATAAAGGATTTGAACATCCATGGATTTTGGTATCTGTAGGGCTCCTAGAACTAATCCCCCATGGACACAGAGGTACAACTGTAATTCTGTTTTCTAAATAAACACGGTAAGATTTCTCAGTATTCCAAATATTTAAGAAAATAAAATCCCTGTTGGTTATAATAATTGTACCATTTTTTCTACTTTTATTCCTTAAGTCTTTTCCATTCCTTCTAGTCCTCCAGTCTGAATGATTATGTGCCTCACTCCCAAAATTCATTTGCAGGTATTGAGAGGTCAGGTCTCAGAATGATGGTATTGGGAAGTGGGGTCTTTAGGAGATGTCTAGATCATGACAGGACCCCTCAAAAATGGAATGAGTGCCCTTTTAAGACAAGAACCAAGAGCTGTCTGGTCCCTTCTGCCATGTGAAGACACAGGAGGCTCTGTCCGTGAATGAGGAAACCTCACCAGACACCAACTCGTCAACAACTTGATCTTGGACCTCCCAACCTATGTGAAGTGAACTATGTGAAGTGACTTTTTGTTGTTGAAAAGCCACCCAGTTTATGGTCTTTTTGTTACAGCAGCCCAAATGAACTAAGACCCTTATCGATTTTTCTCCCAAGATGCTTTGCAGAACACTATCAGAAATGGCTGAATGTATATCTCTCTCATCTCCTCATGCCCAACTGTCTGCCAGTTTCTCCCCC
This sequence comes from Xerus rutilus, assembly GCA_028644305.1. NCBI lineage: Eukaryota > Metazoa > Chordata > Mammalia > Rodentia > Sciuridae > Xerus > Xerus rutilus. The sequence continues at coordinate 111,723,803 of CM053401.1, read as the reverse complement.
GTTTTTCATTCCTACTATCACTACAACCATGGCTTGATATTATTCATTCCTCATACATTCCTCAATTGGCTCACTGGTCACTCACTCACTCCTGAGCTAACATCAAACGTCCTCTTTATATGTTTCTTCAGTGATTCTTTGTGTCCACAAGACTTGCCACTCATCAGTGTGGCAAGTCTGCAGTGACCCAGGCAACGTCTGTACAGGTGCACTAAATCAGAGAAATATGAAAAATCTCAAGCTATCATCATTTGGATTTATGATTCAGGCCTCTCCTGGTTATAAAAGCAGTTACATATTACTTAAGCCACGTCTTAAATCTACAGTTTTAGGATGAAGGAGAAAGGCAGCACAAGGGCACACTTGTCAACACAGAACAGTTATACTAAAAAGTCAAGTCATAAAGGAGAATACGAGAGCTAATTACTAAGTGATACCAGTTATTTTGAAAATTATAAAAAGAAAAGTGCTTTGCCTCCTTCCAGCTAATTCCAGTGTGAATCTACAAAAAAGCACAAGGTGCTGGAATTTTTTATATCTACCTGTTTCAGACCAATCTGTTAGAATAAGTGAATTACTATAGTACTTCACTCTGAAGCATCAAAAATAGTATCTTTCCACACATATTTCCCAAACCAGTCTCTTTTGCCCTATCTTTCTACCATCCCAAAAGTCTCAACAGTGTAGTCAAATTTTATCATGTTTTGTTTTATATTTTGGAGTTTTGTTGTGATTGTTGTTGTTTCCACAATTTTCATCATAATACTTGTAACCATAGCAAAAAAAAAAAAATCCCCATAGAAGTGTGAGAAATTAGTTCAGTAACATGAGAGACTGATTTCTGAGTCCCTCCACTGGTTAAAAGGAGGACTCTGTGAACACTGTAGCATGAATGAGTTTCAAGCTGTTTGTACATCATCACATAATCAAGTTCAGTCTTGGGCCAAAGTGGATACACCAGGAGATTAGATGTGAATTAATAGATGCTTGCTCTCCTGTCAGCCTCTGTTTAACAAATTCCATCTGCTTTCTTCTGAGGGATGTGAGAAAATAAAGAAAAAATTTCCTTCATTGTTTTAGAAACTGAGAGAGAGAGAATAAAAGGAAAAAAGATGTTGAAACAAACTGCCTCTTAAAGTATCCAACTTGGAGAGAGAAACAGAGGTAGGTATGCAGGATAGCCTCTGTGCCTCTATATCCAACACATCTAGAAATTCTTTTTTATACTATTTGTCAAGAACCCAAACATTCTGAGTTAAGGTTTCTCTGTCAGAGAACTCCTCAGACCACCTCTAGTGACAAAACTAGCAGGCAAAATCTTTATTGCTTATCTCTTAATGAGAGATAAAAGTCATTCAGGTAGGGAGCTGAGAAACCACACAGGGAATCTGCCCCTTTAATTGACCTTTTTCCCTTCATCTCTGTAAACCAGCCAATGCCTATGATCTGCACCCACCCACGGATTCTAAGAGTTGGCTCTGCCCTAGGTGTGCTAATTCAGTTACCCTTAGAAAAAGATGCCTGCTTCTTTTAATGTTTGAACTTTAAAGAATCAGCCATACCTCTCTTGCTTCTGAGAGAGACAAACCTTGAATAACATATATGTGGGTATATATAGGGGACTATGCAGACAAATTATTTCAAAGAGTTATATTAGGAAATTACTTATTTACTCTTTTTGGATTGTGCTAAATATTCCTCTATCAAGATATTATGATCCATTATTAGTAAGATTTCATCTACAATCAAAAAAGAACAATAAGCGCTAAACCCTGAAAACATTATTATTATTGGGGGGACGGCACTGACTACTTCCAAGTTTGGATCACACTATGCATTTTGATCTACATAATTCTAAATAGGTAGCTTTCTAATCATGTAAGAACTCGTACCTCCACATTTTCTTCTTAACAAATAAAATTAAACAATTTTACTTATCTCTTTATATATATCTACTACAGGCAAGCCAAAATCTTCATCCCTACACTCATAATGGTAATTGTTTCCATTTTATATATATGGAATTCTTTTTTACTGAAACCAAAAAATTATTAGAACATTATAAAACTTTATTTTATGTAGAGATGGTGTAATATGTAAATTTTACCTTTGAGGTCTAAACTGTTATCTTCTTTAAATGCAGGCTAGTCATCCTGGTCAAATGTGACAGTATATGTCTTTTATTTTGGACTGTTTATGAACTGTTTAAATGATGGTTTATGATAATATTGATATACCACAGAAGATTTTAAAATGAGACATGAATTAAATTTATGTAGAACTTTTTAAAATTTGAATATGGACAATTTGGCACTCAACAGCATTGATTCAGATATCTCCATATTTTGGGTGGTTCTCAAGTGATAACAGAAATGTTATGCTTTGGATACAAAAGAAGCATTGTAATAGTCTACTTCAGGTTTCATTCATGAATTAATAATTCTCAATTCAGACCAAAACATAACTAACACTACTATGTTTGAAACCTGAAGATTAATGAGCCTGGATGCATATTTTAAATCCCAGCTGTTTGTGTACAAAATGTCTGAGGTTCATAGTATACAGCATAGATTGATTGAAAAAAATGGCTCCCAGATTTCACACTGGCACACCCTTTGAGCACAAATTTATAAACTGCCAAATTAGAGTAGCTCAATGCTGCTTATCACCACTTGGATAACTAATTAAACTACAGGCAGTATCAAATGACAAAAAGTAGCAGTATGTGGAAGGCAAACAGAAGGTTCCCTTATGTTTCAAAGTGCTCACCAACTCCAAGAAACACAAAATCTGAACTGGAAGGTAACTTAGAGAATATACATTCCAGAATCTTCATTAAAGGAGATGATCAAAGTGAGAGCCTCAGAGTATGAACACGTCACCAAAGTTCATGCAAATCTTCCCTGGAATTTAAGTACTCTGAAAACTAACTTTTTTCACTGCAGAGGGCAATCTTGCAAGTTAAACTCCCTAAGGTTTATAAAGACAAAATACCCTCGAATGTGGAGGAAATTCCCTAGATAATTAAAACTCCAAACAGTTAATGATGATAAAGTGAAATCACAAACGTAGAGAGTCATTTTTCAATCATAAAATAAAGATAAGCTTTGCAGCAATATAATATAAGGCTAACAAAGGCATGTGCCATAGGAGAAAAGGAAAGATAGATAGGTAGAGATAGTGATAAATACATAGATAAATAAAGAGATACACAGACAGACAGACAGACAGATGAGCATGATGTTTCCGAAATAAAAACTCTCCCTTTTCCTTTTTATTTTTCTACCAGTGCTGGTGACTCAACCCAGGGCCTCAAGCATGCTAGGCAAACACTATGCCACTGAGCCACAAACCCAGGCCCTAACCCATATTTTTTAAACCAGTTTTCTGTGCTTCTAAATGTGAAAAACAAATATACAAACTAGACAATTGCAATTAAGATTTTTAAATTTCTTTACATTTCTGGATCTACTTCAATTTACTTACCCATTATCACCAGATGTGAACGATCCTGAGCCCTGCACAGGTGAACAGTGCCTCAAGGGACCTGCACCTAGCAGGGGCCTTCTTAAGCTTTGTCATCCCATGGAGAGAGAAGGAAGAGGAGAGAAAAGTAGAGGAGAGGAGAAGGAAGGGGTATAGAAGGGAAAGGAGGAGAGGCTGAACTCATCCTTTTATCAGGAACATATTCCTGCTATAAAATAATAAATCCTAATCACCTTTTCAAGGTCCCACCTCTCACACTATTGCCTTAAAGATTAAGCTCCCAACATATGAACTCCAAGGGACACATTCAAACCATAGCTTATAATACATAACCTCAAAAATATCATAAAATCCATATATGAAATATAATATGTCCAAAGATAGAAGGAGACTTTCTCTAGTGGAATGGAACATCAGAACACTGCCAGCTCCTCCTGCTCAGCCCCAGAAGTAATTTCCAGGTTGTCAATACTTCTATTTAGAAAATACTGGTCAAGCCCAATAGCTTTAATAAGCTGTATTTTGTTCCCAAAATTAATCTGTTTGGGGATGCAGCTCACTTGCATAGTATGCACAAGGACCTGTTTGAATCCCAGACATCTCAGAAAGAAAGAAAAAGAAAAGAGGAAAGAGAGAGAGGAAGAAAAAGAAGGACAAAGGTCAAATGTCAATAAGGTCCCATCCTCCAGTCAAATATATCTGGAAAATGTTGAATTCTTCACCTTTCTAATGAACATTTACAAAATTGTTAGCATATTAAAGGTCCTGGTAATTCCTGAAGCAAAGAAAATAATTTTATTTGTTTTACATGATTTCCAATATTATTAGAGCAGAAACACTTTGATTAAGGAGTACACACTAACCTTCTATAAAACAGTTCTCTTAAGCAACCATTATTTTACTATGTACCACAAGAAATGGCATTCTCACAAGGAACTTTTGTGCCCAAGGCCAAAACAAAGAAAGGATTCAGAAATGAAAACTCATTCAAAGGCACATTCAAATACACCCTCATACCAGTGAGCTTTCTGTACAATATTTAACACATAAAAAGGAATTAGTACAATCAATTCGCTCTTCCAACATTTATCTCCAGCCTTTTTCTAGTATTTGTACTGTTTTAGAAAAGCAAAGCATTTTGCAGACCCTACACCTTCAGAAAACACCAATAGTGAGAAATTGTGCTTTGAGAGAACATAGCTCTGGG
>CM053401.1:111701073-111718610 GCA_028644305.1 Xerus rutilus | reverse complement strand
CCCTCATACCAGTGAGCTTTCTGTACAATATTTAACACATAAAAAGGAATTAGTACAATCAATTCGCTCTTCCAACATTTATCTCCAGCCTTTTTCTAGTATTTGTACTGTTTTAGAAAAGCAAAGCATTTTGCAGACCCTACACCTTCAGAAAACACCAATAGTGAGAAATTGTGCTTTGAGAGAACATAGCTCTGGGATCCTTGCAATAGCTCCAACCCCTCACAAGGGTTCTCGGTCCATCATTTTAGAACCACTGGTCTAAACAACAGAGATAGTACTGTTTTCCATAATTCAGATACTTTTTCTGTAGCAAGTTCACAGGGATCCTCATGTTACAAGTTATGGTTAATTTTATAGTTTAAACACACACTCAAATAAGGAAATCTCTCCAATATAACAGCTTTATAGAAAGAGTCAATTGTTTCACACATTCATTTAATGTAGATTTACCCAGAAAATCCTATGTGCCAGGTGCTGAGTTTGATGTCCATTCTAGTCTACTTTTGACCTAACATAGGGGCTTGTATCTCAGATGGATATTTAGAATCAGTATGACTGGCAAAGAATTAATAATATTACAAGAAATTACCCAAATTGTTGTTTCTTTTCAATGTTTGGTCCGCATAGCTTCATATTGAGACACACACACACACACACACACACACACACACACACACACAATGAAACAGTGGGTGACCTAGGAAACTTGTTCCTTCTATCGATTAAAATTAACAATCATAAAGTCTTATTTAAAATAAAATTTTAAAAGAACATTGTTGTTACATTCAAATAATTAACAAATATTTTCTACATATGTATCAAACATAATCAGGGCTATGTAACTTTAAACCAGCCTACTTTTTATTCTTTACAATTAATATAAAATAAAAGAAGGCAAAGAGTTTCCATATCATCAATCAAAACATGTAGATTTTGCAAAGATTTTACATAAAAGAAATTATCTTACAACTGGGAAAAAATATGATGATGTAATCAATAGAATCTGCACTCTTTCAAATTGAATAAAGCACAAATTAGGGCATTTAAAGAGATGTGAGGTTTTCATGTCTTAATTTCATTTTTACTCATCTGAATAAGAATGTTGAGCATCATGTATGCTCAATTTTAATTGTTTTAAATGCTTCCATGTGATACTTAAATTCACTGGAAAGTACAAAGAGGAAAGGCTAGGGATGTAGCTCAATCACTGTGCTTGCCTGCCACACATAAGGCTCAGTCCCCAGTACCACAAAAAAAAAAAAAAAAAAAAAAAAAAAAACAGAGAGAGAGAGAGAGAGAGAAAATATTTAATGCTTACAATGGATTCTATTTAATATAGTCTCCTGAAAACCAAGATGTAAGGGAAATCTCTGTCCCCAAGCCACATAGATCACAGGTTAACTGTGTCTTGAACAATGGCACAGAGCAAATCACCAAAAGATAAGACCTATTATATTCCTATTTTATTCCTATTATATTCCAAATTTTGCAGTTAGAGAATCTTCTTAATGGCTGGTATAAATGGCCCAGAAATATAAGCCTGTAAAACTAGCAAATAATTGAAAACTACCACAGCTCCACTGTGCTGCTTATGGGTCAATGGAAAGGAAACACAGACCCCAGTAAATTCTTATGAAAAGAGCAATCAGAACTTCCCTATAATATAGAAAGGCTCGACCCACATGTGTTTTTCAAGTGGACATAAAATCTGAATTTAAAAAAAAGAAAACAGCAGTGGTTGATGTTTAGAATATCCACACCAACCCTTACATTAGCAAAATTTTATAGGACCACTGCGATCTTTTACTCTTTTTCCTGCTTTGAAATCAGAATAAAACTCCCCAGTAAAGGAGGAAACAGCTATGGAATATTACAGAGTTAATGGTATTATAGTGGGTACGATTATACAAATTCTGCTTGAAATAAGTCTCCTGAAGTAAAAAACTGTCTATATCATATTTAGACAAAATTCTTTTCAGTCCTTAGTTCAAATTCTGAGCTGTGAAAATATTTCACTGTAAATTTATGTATCGATTCATGCATTTAAGTTTATTCATTTGTTTACTCTTCATTCTTATTCTTTCTCAAGAAACATGTAATAGGTACCTATCAATGAGTGGCACTATGGAAGTACTGCCCATAGACACAGCCCTGCCTCTTACATGGTTTGGTCTAATGAGGATAGAAATGGAAAGATTAAACAAAAACGTCCACCCAAATAATATTTACAACTGTGATAAATGTTATAAGGAAAGAACAAGGTTCATGGAGAAGTAGAAAAGAGGGATCTAAGTTAGGCAGAATGAAAGTCTTAGAAAAAGATAAAATCCCTTGAAGCCCTGAGAGAGCATCTCTGTCACCTGCAAGATGATGTGATGAAAATATCACATCTCTGACACTTAGTGAGAGTGAGAATATCAGTGCTATTCCTGAGTCTGTTTTCTCATATGAAAAATGGAGATGTGGTTTAACACCTGTATTGCCTACTTAACCAGTCTGATCATCAGGCTTGATAATCAAATATGACATAATACTTGCAGCGTGTTAAAAACTACAAAACATTGTATAAAACTTTCAGTTACCAACTCACTAAGTTACACTTCAGTGTGTATCTTAAAATAATTTTAAAAATTTCAAATGTTTGATAGGCTTCACTTATTTATTCAAAATGTTTGGTACCCTTCAAAATGCAAAAATCAGTATGCATTATAAGATACATATTTTTAATAAAAATGTTCCCTTACCTATTAAAGGAGACCTATATCACAGATATTAGACTGTGGAAAATCAAATATTGAATCCATCTTGCTGTACTTGTGAAAATCACAAGGTTTGCAGTTCCAAAATTGAGCCTTTAATTCCAAGAGATGACCAGGAGTATTCTACACTTGCCACCCTAACTTCTGCATTTCTTTAGTTTCTATACACATGTAATGGAAAGAACACAACTCTCTTTATTAACATCTATGCCATTTTTCATTTAAACAAGCACCAAACTAATAAGCTGCCTTCATTGGTCAAGTAGCACAAGAAGCACAATTATTTTTCTAACTTCTTTTATTTACCATCATCTAAGGAAATAAACAATGTATTTTGTCTTTGGAAAGACCAAACGTTGGAGTTGAAAGCAGTTGTTCCTAATTTGTCAAATGCAGCTGAATTTGCTATCAGATTTAACTATTCTTTAACTACATATAAATAGGCAGATTTGCACCGTCAATTCAAACTAAAATACTTGCTGAGTATCTTCTATGTGCAACACCTTTAAGAACCCTGAGCCCCACATAGGCTTAAGAAAGAGGGCATTTGCAACAGGGCAATAAAGTGTAAGATTCATTATTTTAAGAGATGTAACAACATAAGCTTTACAACCTCCCTTAGGGGAAAGACAAAAAGCATTTGCTTTGGGCTCTCTATACCATTCGTTCTAATATTAAACACAAACCTCTCTTCATAAAGAGCATATTATGTAAGGTATTGTTGTCATCCATCTCCGAGGTTCATTATATGCTCTCTTATCAGTGCCCTAGCATTGATGTATGATCATAACTTATGCATGAAACATACTGCCAGTGAAAAGTAATGTCCTCAATAAACAACCTTACCTCCCAAATGCAGCAACTTGGAACCAAACACCACCACACTCTATGGACCTTACCCCAGGAGTACCTTCCATGTAAGCAGTTTTCCAACCCCCAACTGGGTCAGCAAAACATTCTTCCTTTCTGCTGAGTCATCCCCCAGCTTGCTTTGTAATAAGAGCATAGCACATTTCCTTCTTTTAAATTGCTAATGACAATTCATATGCAAACTCCGAAAAAGTCCACGGAAGAAATCAGTGAAGGAAGACTTTCTAAGGTGGGATCCTGTTGCTGTCTTTAGGATGATTTTCTCTGTATTGCTAAACCCTTTGTGATAGGGCTTTGGCATCTATCTGTACACTGCCATGGGCGACCAGGAGCCTGCAAGGGAATTACTGATCATTAAGTTACCTGCCTAAGGTTAAATATTGCCATAGACTTGGAAATAGAACCCATAGCTCTAGTTCTAGACTATTTTCAAGTACACCACCTGATGCTGGGATTCAGTATCTCCTGCCTAAGAACCTGGGTAAGTGCTGGACAGGCTGGGCACTCATTCAGCATTCATTCATGGCAAAGCATCCTCTAGATTCTGAACTGGGAGAGGAGAGGTTGATTCATGTAAATTTAGTCAAAAAAATGCCTAAAAGATGAATTCTCCGAATTTCTGATTCTAGTTTATTATAGTCAAGAATCACTTTCTGAGCTTTCCTCCTTTCAGAAAAGGACAAAGACATAAAATGACAGCACAAATGTATATGTGTACTTTCACACAAGCACCCATGTGTACATGATTCTGTAAAAGAGTAGACTGTATCCATTCAACAATGACAGGGCTCCAAAGTTACTTTCAAAAAGTAACATTTCAAAAATGTGCTAAAACTATGTTTTTATGTGCCACATTTATTTCACACCTAGACATAAAAAGGTAGATTTTGTGAGAAGAAAATGCAACAAGTGAGAAATGAATACAATAGAACTAGGATAATGGATGAATAGCTCATAATAACTAAGGATACACATTACATGTTGCTTAAAGAAATGCTAATTTTTAAAAATGGATGGTAATTTATAATTTATATGTATGAAATCGGGAAAAATAATCCTGTAGTTACATTTTCATTAGAATTGAGTTAATTTTAATGGAGTAATTAAATATAAGTAATAACAAAGTGCTAGTTAAATCATAGAAATTAGAATTAATTTTACTAGAGTTTAAATCTAGTTTTATGTCCCCAATGCTTTATATTTAATGAAGCAAAAAGTAAGTACGTGTAGTTTTTGCTCTGAATTAACAAATCAATGATTCATTCTAATAAATAACAAAGAACTCATGTTTAAGTTTTTCTGTTTTGTTTTTCAGTATTTCCTTATGTATTCTATATTTTCAATAATTTTCATACATTTGTTCATCTTTCTATTAAACACATTTTTTATACACTAAGATCACTGCTAAGCACCAAAAGTACAACAGGAATGTCTAATAATTTTCAGGAGACAATGTATTTGCACATTCACAATTTCACTTAAAATCTATGGACTAAATCTCAATAATTATGTAACCATGCATAATTTTTAAAAACTACCAGAAATTTTCAAACAGGGGCTAAGAGAAACAAGATGGGTTATGTAAAACAAAATGGTTTTTGATCACTTTCAGGTCAGCTAATTAAAAAGAAGAGCATGAAAAAGAGAACTGGAAGATTTAGAAAAAAAGTAAAAATGTGAAATATGTCCACTATCCACGAAACAAGCTATGACAAAACCAATGCTGTACACTAAAATATTCAAATCTATTCTTAAATTGTTTTTACAAAACACCAAAATGAACAATGAGATATACACGCATATACATAATTTACCTCTCTATTTGTTATTTAAGATGAGAGGCATCATCTACGGGCACTACCAGTAAAGACTGCACATTATAGTTATTTAAAGAAAAAAGCAGCACTGTTACTATTGTGCAATATTTGTTATCCTTTTTTGCAATCACCCCCAAAAATCTCAGGAACGAGCTTATGCATATCTCTCCTATCTTGAGATACACATGCTTCTCAATGTCTTTATTTGAAACCTGTGAATTTTTTAAAAATTTCATTATATAGAATTCTCAAAAATATATTCAAGAGGTTTGGAGATGTAGCTCAATGGTAGAGCACTTGCCTAGAAAGGCAGGAGGCCCTCGATTTGATTCCCGGAATCACGTCCATGATCATTTATCCCTAATTTGTTTTTAAATTTTGCCATCATCACGCCTGTCTAAATTTACATGTTGGCCAAAATATTCATCTTAAAGCATGTCTCAAATTTTGTCAATCACTGTTTAAAAGCATTTACCATTTATAGACTTCGTATTTTACAAGAACTATCATCTAAAATCTTTGGCAACATGGAGAAAGGCCCGGGTGTACATAGGTCTGTCCTATTTTCCCCATTGCTTCTCTCAACTGTCCCATTCACAATCTCTGATCCTGCTCATTCATCCATCTATATCTTTACCATTTTCTTTCCTAATCTAGAATATCCTTCTCCTATGACAGTCAGAATTCTATTCATCTCCCTCATCCAATTTAAATACACTTTGTTTCATGAAGATTTTCACAGCAAAATAACTTCTCCCAAGACTTCTTCTCCCCTCCAGGCTTCCTCTTTTTCTCTCCCCTGTGCTACTTTCATATGTTCTTCTAATGGGATAGAATTCCCCATATCCTACTTTTTGTTACAACACCCTTAAAGGAAAACCATATCTTATTTAGTAACCATTTCTTTATTCATAACTTAAAACAGTTTTTTTGTGATGACTAATGTAATTACAGAAGCTAATAAAACCATTTGTTTTCAAATAACATGACTGAGTGGTAGTTCTAATCTTGCACTCAAATATTCTGTTTTTTCCCTATAAAATGACTCCCCAAAGGAGCACTCAACAATTGCTACCTTTGAAGTGCCTTTAATAATAGATCAAATAACAGCTATTATCATACACAAATATATTAAGGAAAATCAGAATTTTCTACAACCTAATATTGATTAATCTGCTTCTGGGAGGAGTAAGACATTTCAAATGGCTTTCAGTCACATCTTTCCAAGAGCCTTCAGTATCCAATCCCATTACTCCCCAATTCTTGTCTACAATTAAATTATGTTTACAGAGCCAGAAAGAAAATACTACTATTAGAGTGCAAGAGAAAAATGAATATAAGAATACCATGGCTATGCTATGCATTGTGATTGCTATAGAATATACACTTAAAGACTATTTGATATCATGGCCTATATGTTTAATTTGTCTTTCAATTATTGAGCCCACAGAAAATTGGGACACCCCAATTCATGGTCCATAAATTAAAGCAAATATTAATAAAGTTTTTAAATGTACCAACGATCAGCACGATACCAGAACAACTGGACAGCTAAGTTTAAAAATAACTCAAAATATTCAATGGTCTGCAATAATACATTCACTCCATTCTCCTGGTTGTTTTAATATTGTATAGGGTTCTTAAAGAGTCACTCAATACATTTACTCTTCCATTTCACATCTAATATAACAATTTTTGACAAAAAATCCACTAAATATCCATTAACTATTGTGTTAAGTTTTCTTCTCTACAGAATTTGATGTCCCCAATTAAGAAAACCAGTTTAGAGAGACTGAATCTTAAATATATAAACTTGTTCCCTTAAGATCATAAAACATATCTTTTGAACAGAATTATTTTCATAAAATAATCAATGACTGAAATACACATAATGTTAATTTTTAGTGAAAGTTAGCAACATTCTTTCTATGTTTCTTGATAATACTTACACTATTCTATAAATGTCCTACATGGTATACTTTACAAAACAAACTTTTTCTTTTTCTTTTTTTCTTTTTTCTTTTTCCAATGCTGGAGATCAAACTCAGGACCTTATTCATACTAGGCAACTTCTCTGCTACTGAGCTACATCTCAAGCCCCTCACACTGTAATTTTTAAAATTTAGATTAAGAGTGAAAATGTGATGAAAATATTTTAGTGTAGTCAAGGATTTCACCCCATAAAATCCTCAGTTGTATACATTTTTAAATATATATCATTAAAGTCTATATAAAATAACAGCTTTAGTTTATTTGAATGCATTCATATTTTTATAACTTATTTCAATGTTTCTCAAAATACTGTGCACAAATACCAGCTTCAAAATAATCTGAAGCATCAGTTTTGCTGGGACCTGAAAACTCCACTTTGGCCCAGCTAGATCATAATCACTTGGAGTGAAGAACCAGAGAGCATGCATTTAAACAAGTTTGTCCCCATGTGATTTTTATGTACATGAGAGTTGACAAACCTAGTCTGAAACTGTGCCTCATATTCGTAGTGTCGTATGTTCAAAAGAAAAGTTGCCAACGGTTTCTTCTCTTCCAAAAATTTTTTTCTCCAAATGCTTATTCTTAGTATTTCTAAAGTTCCTCTCAGCACAAAAATCAAACCTGTTTCCAAATCTCATTTCAGCTCAAGTAACAAATGAAAGGGGTCATTTACCTCATTACTCCCAGGTGCCCTAAAAAGCCTTGTGGGCAAAGTCTATGACACACTCTCTGTACCTCGGGAGACTAACCTCTGCTTTCCACAGGTCAGAATATTTAATCCTCCCATCATTCACATAAGTCCTAAGTGACATACAGAACACTAGCCTTGGACTCCCTGGCAAAGCTGCCCCTTCCTAGAGATGGCCTGCTGCAGGAGCCCTCTCCTCTGGGCACGCAAGCCTCCGTCAGCACCCTGGACAGCGACTGGCGAAGCTGGAGGCCGATTCTCTGGGCTCAGAAGCCTGCCCAACTTAGAAAAGAAGCTGAGACTCAGGAACTGACCTGAGTCACACCTAGAATACCCAAGCCACCGCCTTCCCCCCGCCCCCTCCGCTCTCCTCTCAAGCTGCCAGCATTTCTTTCCAAATGACAACAAAGGAAACCTTAAGTACTTCTTACCTAGAATATATGAGCCACCCCCACATCTCGCCTCACTCCCGGGTTCCCCAGCGCCTGTTGCTAAGGAGGCTAGACGGCACTGGGCAAGCCTATCCACCAGGTGATAACCCGCTGGAGGAGCTGCAAGCACGAGGGTGGCTGTGAGAGCAGAGCTCTAAGCCAGCCTGGGACCCCTTCTGCAGGCAGGGTGCGCCCTCCGCATGGCTCCAACGCCTGTGACACCCCCCCATACACACTCGGCGTGTGGAGGGAGCCGGGTTAGCAAGAGGCCCGCGCTCTCGGGAGCGCTGCTCCCTCCGCGGGCCCAGGAAACTCCGCCCGGTTCCGGAGGCCTCTGGCCCAGTACTGTGGACGCTAGCGGGCCCAGACAGCTGGGTAGGGGCTTAGAGACAGCCTTGGGAAGGGCAGGCACTCACCATGTTGACTTCAGAAACCATGTCGATGCTGGCGATGTCGATGTTCATCCCCACGCAGACTGGGGGACCTGCGGGAAGCGCACCACACGGTGATCAGCCAGGCTCCGGCAAGGGGTGCGGGTGGCTTTGAGAATGGGGGACTACCCCGGGAGGGGCGCAGATGAAATACAACCCACCCCCCACTCCGCTGCAGCTTAGCGGATGCGGCCCCCGCCTCTGTCCTCTACCCAGGCCGCCAACGCGGTAGGTTGCGCTTCCCGCAGCGGCAGCGCGCATCACACTTACCCCCAAAGTCGGGTCTTAGGCGAATGTCGTAGCCTTTCAACAGCTTGTCCACCGTCTCCTTCACAAAGGACATGTTCCCGGGATCGTTCACGCTGGGGGAGAAAGAGGGAGGCACAGAAAGCAGGGTCAGGCGGTGGCTCACCCGCCAGCGCCCGGCGCGCACACCGTGCGCCCAGCCCGCCGCCGGCCCGCTTCTCGTCAACCCACCCGCGACCCTACCTCTGAGCGCAGCAAACCACCGCCACCAGCACCGGGGCCGAGAAGATGCCGAAAAGCCTTCCTCCCGCAAAGCCCCACATCCCTCCGCCGCGCCCCGGCACGGGGGAGGGGGCGCCCCGCCGCCGTCGCGACCCGCAGCCGGGGCTGCTCCTGCTGCTGCCGCCGCCGCCGCCGCCGCGCTGGCCGGGAGCGGAGGAGGGCGGAGGGGGAGGGGGAGTAGAGGAGGGGGAGGAGCGGGCGCGGGGAGGGGAGGAGCAGCGGGAGCGGGAGCGGAGGGAGGGGGAGGAGGCAGGACGAGTTGGAGGCGGAGCTGGCCCAGTGGAGTTCCCGGCCCTCCCCAGCGCTCAGGGCTGCCCGGCGGCCCCGACCCTAGGCTCTCTTCTCCCACCTCAGCAGTCACACATGACTCGGAGCGCAGACTATGGGGTGTAGCGGCCCGCCTGAGGGGGACACTGCGGGCGGAAGCCGCGGCTGCGCGGCGCCAGGCGGGGCCGGGAATCGGCCACCAAGCCAGCTCCTCTGGGCTTCTTGCGGCAGGGCAAGGGAGGGGACCCGCAGATACTGCCGCGCGGGCGCCGGCAGCTAGGGAAATGCTACCCGCATCCCTCAAACCCCATTCCGACCCCCTCACGCCGACCCCCAACCAGTTGCAGCACAGCCCAAGAGCCAGTGGGTGCCATACTGCGCCTCCGCCTGTGGATCTACGCGCTACTGCGTCCAGAGGGAGGTTGCGGAACCCCGGGAAAGCCCCCGCCTCACCTGCGGGGCTCAGAGCCTTGGGTCTTCATGGTCCAGAAAAGCCAGATTGGCAGCAGAAGGGCTAGGAGCCCAGAGCACATGGCGCTGCTCCTGTGGCCTAACCTGGGTGGGATCCGCTCTTCCCTACAGTCACCCAGCATTCAAACGACGACGTGGGGATCCCCGCCCCTACCCCCACCCCCGGGCTTTCCCGCCTGACCCATCTTCCAGCCCCTTGCATGGCCGCCCAATTATTTATTTATAAAATATAACCATGTTAAAAAATCGGTTTCTTAAACTATCCTTTCACCTTCACCCCTGAACAATTCACAAGATCCCTGAGTTCTTCCTGCGCATATAAATGAAATTAAAATGAATGGTAAATACAGAGTTGAATATTTTAGTATCATATTTTAGTATCAGTAAACTGGAATCCAAATCAGAGTTGGAGACTGGACTGTTAAGTCGGGAATGGAAAGATAATGTGCCTTTTCTGCAGCATCCCGGAGCTGTCCGTGGTTCTTAGTATAAGACCAGAATCCTCCTTTGCCCTAGGACAGGCCTGGATCTTTTAGCTCTCATTAAAAAACCTCTGGCATAGGCGGCCAAGAAACGGACTGGTGTACACCAGTTTCCAACCTGCCCTGTGAATCACCACTGTGTGCGTAAGAGGTGCCGCTCACCCATGGCCACAGGTTGTTTATTTTTTGTTAGTGAATATTTCTCAATACAGTTTCCCTATATCCAATACTGCTAATATTGAGGAACATGGTTACTCAATCCAACTGTGGTCAGCCAGCAAAACCCACAGATCAAGCTCAATGTTGGATTCTATGACCTTCTTCAGGCCATTCCAGGACTTAATGAACAGTTAATAATACATAACTACTTCCCAGTATAGACAAATGTTGTCTATAATGCTTTTTTCTTTTCTATCGTGGTGACTTTATATAAGTAATTTTCTAAATCTAGACCTTCATTCTCAAGTTGGCATGTTTCTGTGCATTAATTTTAAATATCGTTGCCTTTTCTAAAAATCAGCATTTTTATTTTTGGAATGGCAAGACTGTGGTACCTGAACGATTCAGAGATAAAAATTAGCTCCATAATTATTTTCTGGAAAAATCTATTCACAACTGCTTTGTATTCTGTGTCCCTTTAATGTGCAATGAAATTATCTGCAAAATGATATCACTGTTATCACACACACACACACACACACACACCTATATTCACAATTTAATCTATTTCTTCTGTTTGCACACGCTTCTTCTAGAGAAACATTCTGATGGGGATCATAACTATCAAAGCTAAACAATGAGAATAAAGTGTTTGAATAAAGCCCAATAACATAGAAAGAATTGTCCCACTCATTGCTGTTTTATATGCTCTAAGATTTTCAAAAACACACTGCAGGTGTTATTATTGTCCAACTGTGCACTACCTTGGATCTTATTAGCTTGGGTTTACTCTCATTCTTGGCTTTACTTTTCACCCCTATTGCTGCCTCAGCACCCAGTTCTTCAGGAGCTCTGACTAGTTTTACATAGGAACAGGCCCTCATGGCTCATGTCAGTATTGCTATCATTTCCCACCGTTCACCCTCTTAACTTATAAGGAAATCTAAGATGGCACAAGACTGCTCAGTACCTATATATGTATAATCTAAAATTCCAAGCAAGTTAGAACCTCATAGTGTGGCTCTTTGTCTAATGGAAGATAGGAGTCAGTGGAAAAAAGCTTCTTCCTGAATTGTCTCCTAAGAAGTGTCCTGAGAGAGAGTTAATTGTTGGTCTCTCAAAAATGATCTTGTGAGATAGATCCATCAGTTGTGCTTCATACTCAGCTTTGGCCTGCCTAAACACATTTTCCACTGTTCCCTCTTTCCATTCCTCCATTCCTTTTCTCTTCACTCCTGTTTTCATTAGTATTGCACACCACTTACATTTTGTGTTAAGATATGTTTTCTGGGGAACCCAGGCTAAGTAAAGAGTCAACTGCCAAGTTATTAAAATATCACTTAGAAAGAAATTTTTTTTAATAGGAAAGCAAAAGAAAAAAGAACTTGTTAGTGTACACAGGTGTGATCCAGAGACATGGGGCTCTAAGGTACTCACATAGTAGCATGCACCTCTTTATTACACTCTGCCTATTTTGTGCATATACCCACAATAAAGGTTAGATGTGTAGCTCCTCAGCACCTCCTCTTGTACCAGCTCCCTACCACATAGGCAGTCATCTGGGAGGTTGCTGAGCACTGAACACCAAGTACCCACATCCTTCCACTCTCTTAACAGGGTTACTGAAACCAAGAATATTTCCATACCTTAATGAGGTGGTGATTATATATTAGCCAATTCAGCAGGAAACTAAATTCAATTCTTATTCTCATTTATTTTCCATTGAAAAGAAAAAGACTATAGGTGTCCACAATGAGTAAATATTCATGGCAGAAGAAAAGAAAGTAAATACCATTTTGTTTGCAATAAAATGATATTAAACCAGCTAGAAAAATATTTTTGAGCTTCTATGCCTTTGATGTAGTTTTCTCCCCAAAGAGTTCATGAATTATCTTGGTCCTCGTTGTAGCAGCGTTAGGAGATTGTAGAACCTTTAAGAGGTAGGGGCTAATGGGAAGTATTTAGGTTATTAATGCATCAACCTCATAAGGAATTAATATAATTATCATGGGATCTGGTTTGTTTTCTGGAAAGAGTTGTTAATAAAGAGTAGCCTAAGGGGCTGGGAATATAGCTCAGTGGTAGAGCACTTGCCCAGCATGCACAACATGCAAAACCCTGGGTTTGTCTCCAGCACCAGCACCAACCCCCCAATAAAAAAAGGACAGAGAGAAAAGAGGAAAGAAAAGATAAAGAAAAGAGTGAGCCTGCTACCTCCCCTCATTCTGGCTTCCTATTCCTGAATATAATTTCTTCCTCTCACACATGCTTCCACCATTGCTATGCTATCCACCACAAGGCCTTCATAACATCTGAGCAAGTGACAGTTCCATACCCTTGAAATTCCAAAACTAAATAAGCCTCTTTTCTTTATAAAATACTCATTCTTGGGTGTTTTGTTATAGTAACAAAACAAATCAGCATATCATCTCTTAAGATAAAAAGGAAGAAAGAAGCACATAACTAGGAAATAGCACATAATCAACTTTACTTAGGCTATGCTTTGTGCATTTTTGGATAACCCAGGTGCCTTGAACCAAACTATTTTAGGTGTCATATTTGCCTCTTAATTATATGGAGTTAACCTTTGTATCAACAATATCAAAGTTTCTAACTATATATTTTAAAGATCTTTAAAAATTATTTAAGTTAGGTATGGTTGCACAGGCCAATATGTCGGCTACACCAGAGGTTCAGGTAGGGGAATCTCAACTTTGAGACCAACCTGGCAACTTAGTGAGATTCCGTCTCAAAATAAAATAAGAAAGGTTTCAGTGGGGGAGCTCAATGGCAGAGGCCATTGTGGGTATAATGTACATTTTACTGATGGCAAATAAGTACATAGCCATAAACATTTCATTTGCATATTTTGTCATTCCTATCTTCTCTTTCAAAAAATAAATATTTTTGCATATTTTAATTGTATTCTCTCTTTTTTTTAGAGCTAGAAGAATTCTTAGTACACTCTAAATACAAGTCCTTTTTTAGCTATATATAATATGAATATTTTATCTCAGTCTGTTCAGTCTGTAGCCTCCCTATTTCATTTTTAGATAGTGTATTTCAAAGACAATAAGAATTTAATTTAGGTGAGGTTCAATTTATCCTTATTTTTATTTTATGATTTATACTATTAGTATTGTATCTCTTAAAATTTTGCCTAATCAAAAGTTGAGATATTCATTATGTTTTCTCCTAAAAGTCAGCATTTATATTTAGATCTGTGATATGTTGTAGGGAATATTTTTAATGATATCACAGTGGGCAAGATTCTTTCTTCCACGTAGATGTCCAGTTGTTTCCACATAATTTGTTAATAACATTATTCTTTTCCCCTGTGTTAGTCAGCTTTTGCATCACTGTCACTGAAATACCTGAAAAGAACAACTTAGAGAAGGGCAAGTTTATTTTGGCTCATGTTATTTAGTCCATGGTTGCTGACTCCATTGCTCTGGGCTCAAGATGGGGCAGGACACTGTGACAGAAGAGCATTCAGGAGGAAATCTACCCAGCTGATGGAGAGGTAGGAAGCAGAGAAAGTCAAGGAAAGGGGCCACAGGAAAGAGGAACCTTTTCAAGGCATGCCCCCATGACCTACGTCTTCCAGCCACATCTCACCTGCCTACAGTTACCAACCTAGGATTCAAGCTAGGATGGACTGATTAGGTTACAACTGTTATAATTCAATCATTTCACATTCAAAATTCCTGCATCAACACAGGTGCTTTTGGGAGACATCTCATATCCAAACCATGATACCGCCACTGAGTTTACCCCTATATTTTTATTAAATTCATTGATCTTATTTGTGCAGGTAAATTTTTACTCTATTTTATTTATACGGTTCCGTTGATTTATATGTATATCCTTACACCAATCCATACATTTTTAATTAATATGGTTGTAAATATTGAAATTATAGAGCATAACTCATCCAATTTTTCTCTTATTCTTTAAAATTGTTTTGTCTATTTAATGTCTTTATGTTTTTATACACATTTTAGAATAGTGCTTTCAATTTCTATAATCAAGCATGATGGGATTTATATTACATTAAAATCTATAGATTAATTTAGAGAAAAAAATGATGAAATTGAACTTCCAATTTATGAAATCTATATCTCTTTATTTATTTGTATCATCTGTAACTTTTCAGAAATATTTTATAGTTTTCTGTGCTATGATTTAGATATGAAGTGTCCCACAAAAGCTCATGTGTGAGATAACACATAAACATTCAGAGGTGTAATTATCAAATTATGAGAGTTATAATCTAATTAGTGGGTTAATCCACTGATATGGATTAACTGTATGATAACTTCAGGCAGATAGGATGTGGCTGAAGGAGGTAGGTCACTGGATATGTACCTTTGGGGTTTATATTTTGTTCCTGGTGAACAGAGCACTCTCTGCTTCCTGGTGGCCTTGTCCTGAGATGCTTTCCTCTGCCACACTTTCTGTAGTGATTTTCTGCCTTACCTGGAGCCCAGAGCTATGGTGTTGGCTAATGAGAGACCAAACATCTAAAACTGTGAGCCAAAATATACTATTTCTCCTCTATATTGTTCTGGCCAGATATTTGTTGTTGTTGTTGTTGTCTTTTTTTATCACAGTGATGAAAAAGATGACTAAAACAGAAATTGTTAACAGAAATGTAGCTGTTGTAAGTAACCTGACCTTGAAAAATGTTAGAATGCTATAAGTGGAGCTTAGTGGGTGATTTCAGTGGGAGATCATAAGACTAGATTGCCAGTAGGATTGTGTAAAAGTAAAGACTAAACTTGTGAGGGTTTGGAGGAGAAGGAGGACTCTATTGGAAATTGGTCTAGAGGCCATTTATGTTACATTCTGGCAAAAATGTTGTCTACATTTTGCCTGTGCCCTGAAATTTTCTGTGAGACTGAATTTAAAGCTGATGTACTCATTAATCTGGATGAGGAAATTTCAAGGCAGCACAGCATTCAGGTAGTGGTGGGTCTTAGCCAATTTTACTGTGATAATCAGAAACATAAAAACAGAAAGAATTGGAAAACTTGAATTTTAGCCAGAAAACTATGAGTAAAACTGGAGCTAAGGAAAGTGTGGTTATTAATGAAACTACATCCACTAAAGAGAGGCTAAGTGCTTTACTCAGAAACAATAGGAAAGATGACTTGAGGGCATCTCAGGAATTGGCAAGACCACACCTATCTCAAACTCAAGGGTATAAGGGTGAAAATTTCTTTGAGAAGATACCATGGGCTCAGACATTCAGGAACTCAGAGGCTAATGCAGCCAAGGTCCCAAGAAGCTTGGTTACTGTTCAAGATGGTAGAACACCTTGACATAAATCATGTGGTGCTGGTTCTGCTGGAATGTAGGATGCTGGAGTTAAGGGATTGTGAAGGCTTCCAGTGATATTCCAAAGGAAGGCTTGGGAGGCCAGGCAAAGTACAGCAGGGTCAGAGTCCCTGTGGGCTTCCCCTTAGTGAAGCATGAAGATGTGAGAAGGAAGCTGAAGCTGCTGTTGAGACCCCTGAAATTAAGTGATGCCAGTAACATGGGATTGATTGCCAAAAACTGCTGTAATCGAGCAGAGACAAACCAAGAGAGAGGTCATGTGGACTGCAGCCATCAAGTCCATAAGGGTGGAGTTATGCGAACACCATGGGGAGAACACCAGGTTACCATATGCCCCAGATGCTAGACACAGGATTTGTTTGCCCAGTTAGATTTCAGTCTTGTTTTGATTCCATTTCTTTTTTCTATGCTCCTATTTCTCCCTTTTGGAATGGAAATGTTTACTCTGTTCCATCAAACATTAGATATATGTAATTTGCTTTTGATTTTTACAGGGGCTTATGCTGAGAGTTTGCCTCGAGTCCCAGGAAACTTTGGACTTGGACTTTTGGGTAATGCTGGAATTTTTAAGACTCTGGAGACTCCTAGAAATGGATTAAATGTATTTTGAACTGTGAGATGGAAATGAACTTATGTATAAGTGTGAACTTTATGGGTCCAGGGACAGAATGTTACAGTTTTGATATAAGGTGTCCCCCCAAAAGTTCATGTGTGATACAAAACAAGAACATTTAGAAGTGATATTATTACATTATGAGAGTTATAACCTAATCAGGGAATTAATTCACTAACACAAATTAACTGTATGGTCACTTTAGGCAGATAGGATGTGGCTGAAGGAGTTAGATCACTGGATATGTACCTTTGGGGTTTATATTTTGTTCCTGGTGAACAGAGCTCTCTCTGCTTCCCAGTGGCCATGTCATGAGTTGCCTTCCTTTGCCACACCCTTCTGTCTTGATGTTCTGCCTCACCTTGGGCCCAGAGCTATGGAGTCAGTAGACCATGAACTGAACCTCTGAAAAGGTAAGCCTAAATATACTATTCCTTCTCTATGTTGCTTTTGTCAGGTGTTTTATCACAGCAATGAAAAAGCTGACAAAAAACACCAGTGTGGAAGTCCTGCATTTGATTTGTAAAATTTATCCTTAATTTTTGTATTTGTGTCCTATTATAAATGGTATTTTCATTATTATTTCAGTTTCCATTTGCTGGTTGTTAGTATAAGAAAATATGACTTGACTTTTTGTATGACATTATATCCTACAACTTTGTTCAATGTACTTAGTATTTTAATAG
>CM053401.1:111661871-111700973 GCA_028644305.1 Xerus rutilus | reverse complement strand
TTGGTACTGGGGATTGAACTCAGGGGCACTCGACCACTGAGCCACATCCCCAGCCCTATTTTGTGTTTTATGTAGAGACAGGGTCTCACTGAGTTGCTTAGCGCCTCGCCCTTGCTGAGGCTGGCTTTGAACTCGCGATTCTCCTGTCTCAGCCTCCCTAAGTGCTGGGATTACAAGCGTGAGCCACCGCGCCCGGCTTGTCCATCACCTTTAAACTCAGCCTCTCATAAAGTCTCAAGGCATGGACAAAATATAAACAAGTTCTTTGCCACAATGTAGTGGGAATGGCCTCTACTCCAGTTCTCAACAGACTTCTCATTTCCATCTGAAACCTCATGTGCACAGTCAATACTATGTGCATTCATTTCAACCTTCTGGTCTCTGTGCTTCTATCAGAATTATCCATTAAGCTCTGTTTAAAATAATCTATGGCTCCTCTACCTTGAATTGAGGTTTAAGTCCATGACCACTTGGCTCCATCACTGTGGACTTGTGGTAAGGAAGAACATGATGTTGGGGAATATAGTGGTGAAGTGAAGCTGCTTATTCATTGTGGCCAGGAACCAAAGAGAGGAGAGAGAGTGAAGAAGGGGATAGAGACAATATTTACCCTTCCAGGACATATCTCCAGTGACCTCCTTCCTCCAACAAGGCCATACATCCTATAGTTCCCACCAATTCCCAATAATTCATTCAATTATAAACCCTCTAGTGGATTAACCCACTGATGAGATTAGAGCCCTCATTATCCAATAATCTCCCCAAAGTCTCACCTCTGAACATAGCTGCATTGGGGACCAACCCTTCAATGCTTACCCCTTTGAAGGATATTTCAGAACCAAATTGTAACACAGTCAAAACAAAGGAAGTAAGGAGGGGATTGATAGTCTAGTATGGGTGTCGAGGAGTTGATGTGAACAAGAAGTCTGAGTTTGAAATCATAGCCAAAGGAATATGATGAATACAGCACATGGAGGGTTAATCTGGTATAGAAGTTAGATTTTCAGAGAGTTAGAAATTTCCACACATGGAAACTGCCTTGGGTGAGGGTCTAAGCCAGAGTAGGATGGGAAAACCATCCACACAGGGTGCCTCAGCCTGGAATAAGAAATAAGAATTCAGGCAGTGTTAGGAAAATACCCCAATGGATAGACATGTGCAAGATGAGAGGATAAGGTAGGCATCCATGTGGTTGTGTAATCTGTCAGAAAAATAGCACAAGCAAACTAAGGAAGGCATTAATACATTGGGATGGCTCAAAATAGGGTGTTGGAACTTGAATGAGGAGGGGAGACTATTCATTCACAGGGAATGAAGGTGGAAGCAGCATGAGAAGATTGGCTACATAGTGGAGGATTGATCAAATAAATAAATATATTAAGGATAATCTATCTGTTGATGATAGGAGATGCAACTATGAAAGATAAATAACCCATGTGTTGTGAGATAACAATAGAAAGCAGCAGTGTGAACAAATGATTTTCAAAATATATGAATAAATATTAATGTGTATGTGTACAATTATTATTATTATTGTGTCTGTGAGAGTTTTGTTCCACAAACCTGCAGATGCTAAAGTCCCTTATATTAAAATGGATTGTTCCAGTCAGTTTTTTCGCTGCTGTGACTAAAGGATCTGACTAGAACAACTCTAGGAAGGAAAAATTTATTTGAGGGATCACAGTAGCAGAGGTCATAGTCCATAGAAAGTTGGCTGAATTCCTCAGGGCTCAAGGTGAGGCTGAACATCATGGTGGGAGAGGGTGGGAGAGGAAAGTAGCTCACACCACTGTGATCAAGCAGAGAGAAGGACTCCGCTGGCCACATACAAATATATATCCAAAGCACGCCCCCAGTTCCCATCTCCTTCAGCCACATCTTACACTTCAGTTATCATTCAGTTAATCTCTATCAGGGATTAAATCACTGATTGTGTTAAGACTCTTACAACCCAGTCATTTCTTCTGTGAACCTTCTTGCATTGTCTCACACATGAGCTTTTGGGGGACACCTCACATCCAAACACATTAGTATTTGCATATAACCTACACACAAACTTTCATATATTTTAAAACATCTCTAGATTAGTTATAATATCTAGAACAACATAAATGTTTTATAAATATTTGCTATACTCTATTGTATAGGAAATAATAAGAAAAAAAGTCTGCCTGTTCAGTAAAGAAGCAAATTTTAAAAGATATTTTCAATTCACCATTGGTTGAGTCCTAAGTACATACAAGGGCTGAATATATATATATAAAAGAAAAAAGAAATTTTCCACAGGTGCCCTTCATCACATTAAGGAATTTCCCTCGATTCCTAGTGTTTTAAAAAGTTTTTATCAAGAATGATGTTGCATTGTACTTTTTTTTGCATGTGTGTTTTTTCTTTTATTCTCCAACTCTGATAATTCACATTGATTTTCAAATGTCAAGTGATCTCTTTATTCCTAGGATAAATATTACTTAGACTAGGATAAACATTACATATTGCTTATACTTTTTACATACTGATCCATTCACTTTTCTAATATTTATGCTTAGAAAACTTTTTGTCCATGCTCATTAACATTTTATTGTATAATTTCTTTTTCTTGTCTGGCTTTTGTATCAATGCAATGTTCATTTCCTAAAATGAAGATTCTTATTTGCTCTTTGGTACTGAGGATTGAACTAGGGCATGCTCAATCAATGAGTTACATCCCAAGCCTTTTTGTTCTGTTTTGTTTTTTGAGACAGGGTCTTGTTAAATGGCCAAAGCTGACTTTGAGCTTGAGATCTTTCAGCCTCAACTTCTTGATTTGCTGGGATTAGAGGTTGCACCCCCAGGCCAAGTGCTGAAAGACTTTTTTTTAAAAGATTGTTACACTTTTTTCCAAAATCACTGATGAAGTCTTTTGGGCTTCTAATTTTTCAGTAAAAAATACTGTATCTTTAGGAGGCATAGCCTATTTAGAAATCTACTTCTTCTCGTGGCAGTTTTGTTAATTTATGTATCGGAAGAAGTTTGTCCATTTCATCTGAGTTTTCAATTTATTAATAATAACACTTAAAAAAATAAAAATACAAATATTTATAACATTTCTTTACTAGAATTTTCAGGTTTATAATACATATAATTATGTTCCTTCTTTCTTTACTTATGTTGATTTTTTGTGTCTTTCTTTTTTTGATAAATCTAGCTAGAGGTTTTTTCTCTTTTATTGATTATTTTTTCAAATAATCTCCTTTTAGTTTTATTGATTTGCTCTATCACTTATCTGCCTTGTATCTTATTGATTTCTGCTCTTATCTTTATTTTCCTTTCTCTGCTTATCTTGGGTTTCCTTTGTTATTCCTTTTCTAGCTTAAGATGGAAGCTTACACTAATGATTTTAAATCTTTTCCCATATGAGCATTTAAAGATATACATTTCAGTTTTAATGGTATTTTCAAACATTTTAATGAATTGTATTTTCATTTTTATTTAGTCCATTGTGTTTTCTCACTTTCATTTGGATTTTTTTATTTAACCATGATTTATTTATAAGTGCTACTTAATTTCCAAATATTTGTGAAATTTTCAGATTTTTTAATTAATTTCTAGTTTAATTAACTAGAATTTAACTCTGTGCAAGCTTTCTAGAACACTGGGATTTATTACATTTACCTAACTCTGTTTGAGTAGCTTTTATCTGAGGTTGCATCTTTCCTCCACTAACCCCTACTATTTCCAGTCCCCAGTAATCACCATTATACATTTTGATCAACATTTTTTAACATCCCCATTGAGAATAACCTTGATATTTGTCTTTCTATGTCTGTCTTATTTTACTTAATGTCTTCCAGTTGTGTTCACTTTGTAGCAAATGATAGAGGGATGATCATTATATAGCTAAATAATATTGCATTATGTGTATGTACCAGACCTTTATCCATTCATCTGTTGGTGGGCATCTAGGTTGTTCCTACATCTTAGCTGTTGTGAATAGTGCATCAACAAACATGGGCATGCCGTCATCTCTTTGATATGCTGACATCATTCGTTTGGATGTACAACCAGAAAGGGGATAGATGGATCATATGGTTGATCTATTTTCAGTTTTTCTCTTGCAGTATCAGGGATTGAATCCAGGGGTGCAATATTACTGAATTACATCCACAGCCCTTTTTATTTTTTATTTTGAAACAGGATCTCACTAAGTTGCCCAGGCTGTAGTCAAACCTGTGATCCTCCTGCCTTAGTCTGTAATTGCTGGAATTACAGGTGTATACCACAATATCTCCCCATTTTCAACTTCTTAAAGGACCTCCATACTGTTCTCCATCCTGGCTATACTAACATACATTCCCACCAATAGTGTATGAGAGTTTCCTTTCTTCCACATCCTATCCAGAATTTGTTATTTTTGTCTTCCTGTCACTAGTTTACTGGTTATGGAAAGGGGAGTGTTGATGTCTTTATATGTCATTATTTTTTTGTCTATTCTTTCAGTTCTGTGAGTTTTTGCTACATGTATTTTGAAACTGCATAAACATGCAGAATAGTTTTATCTTTTTGATGAATTGCCCCTTCTATATTTTGAAATGTTCCTTCTTATTGCTCGTAGTATACTTAACTGAGATCTTCTTTTTCTTATTTTAAAATACAGTGCAGCTCTTCTTCAATAAATTTTATTTTTACCTTCAACCAGTCTGTTCCTAATTAAAATCTTTCTGTGGACTTCATTTACTCAAGTCATGCTTCTTGATGTAGTCTAACAATTTTTCCTTTTAAAGAGAGTATCTAGTTCAAAGCCTTTAAATAGACATTTAATATAACACACAAATTTAGTTTTTAAAAATTCCTGATAGCCTTATTAAAAAGTAAAAGGGGGCGAAATTAATTTTAGCGGTATATTTTATTTAGTCAATCCAATATATTCAAACTATTGTATTTCAACCTGAAATAAGTGTAAAAATATGAATGAAAAATTTTTCATACTAAATATTCAAAATCTGCAGAGGTCTTAGCACTTGAAGGACATCTTATTCGGAATAAGCACATTTCAGGTGCCCAATACCCCAAGTGGCTAATGTTTACCATATTGTACAGTATAAGTCTAGACTTTATATTTGATGTAATTTCTGAAATGAAAGGACTTAAGCTTAGCATTATTTTATTCATTTTTTTGGTCCCATCTGTTTAATGTTACTTCTCAAATTTTTTGCCTTTCAGAATATCAGATAATTCTTTTAGCATTCAAATTTATCTTGACTTTGGTACTTTGGGGTTATTAGCTATAACTTCTTATTTTTATTTTTTAGTATTTAATGTTAACAGTATTCATCTTTAGCTAGTTTATCATCAAAAGCTGCAAATGCCATTTAATGCTTAACTTAAGAAAATGACCACAGGGTAATTCCATCATTTCCAAACTTTGTGTGTTTTTCCTATATTTTACTTTTATGTTATAAACACAACAATACATTATTATGACTAAAAATATATTTTGAGCAATATTTTTAAAAGAACATCATTTTTTATATTTACCTAGACATTTGCTATTTGTAGCACTCTTTATTCCCTTGTGCAAATCTAATTTTCCATCTGGTATCATTTTCCTTTTGCCTAAAAATTTACTATAGCATTTCTACCAGTGTATGTCTGCTAATGATAAATTCTCTTAGCTCTTGTTTGTCTGAAAATCTTTAGTTACATTTTCATTAGATTATTTTGCTAAATATGAAAGTCTAAGTTTAGCACTTTAAAAATAGTATTTTGTTATTGTTTGGTATACTTCTTTCTGATAAGAAGTTAGTAAAATTTCTTGTCTCTGTTCTCATTACATGATATAATTATATGCACCTTTTGATTATATTTAAGACTTTTTTCTTCTATTAATGCTTAGCGTCAATTTAAATTATGATATTGCTAGGTGTGATTTTTCCTTTAGCATACCCTTCCTGGTATTCTTTGAGCTTCTTGGATTTCTGTATTTATAGCTTTCATCTTATTTAAATAATTTTCACGAATATTTTCAAAATTAGTTGTCCTGCTCTGTTCCAGGACTCAACTCACATATATGCTTGACACTTTGATGTAGTCCCACAGTTCGCTGAATCCTTTTCTCCCTCTACCTTGCTCTCTCTCTGTTTCCCCCCATCTCTCTCTCCTTACCACCCCCTCTAGTCTATTATTCATATTGTACTTTAGTTTGGATAATTTGTTTTGTTATGTCTTCGAGTTCTCTTATATGTCTTCTGCAGTGTCTAATTTGGTTTTAATGAAGTCTGTAATGTGATCATTTTAAAAATAATATTTCAATTCTAAAAGTTCCATTTGGTTCTTTTCTGTGTGTTCCATTGTTGCAGTCTTTGTGTTAACTTTTTCTTCAAACTCTTGAACTAACTAATAGCATCATTAGCATTTTCTCCTTTATTTATGCTGCCATCTCTCTTATTTCTGGGACTATTTATAATGAGTGACATTTTTCTTACTTATGTGCCATGTCTTCCTGATTCTTATTTGAACTCTGCACACTGTAAATTTTATATTGTTCTATGTTGGATTTTGTTATGTTCTTTTAAAGAGTGTTGATCTTTGTTCCAGCAGTTAAGTTCTATGCTGGTTGGTTTGATATTTTCAAAGTTAATTTGGAAGCTTTCTTAAGGAAAAATCTAAAGTCCTTTCTCAAAGTACTAAAGAATTACCCTTCTAGGATATCCATTGAATGTCCTTAGTGTTTGACAAAGACTCTCCCTTCTGGCAGATAGAATTTGAATATCACTGAGTTTTGTGTAGCCTCTGAAAAGTTTATAGCTTACAGGTCCCTGATAATTCTTTATTTAGCTTTGTAGATATTTATCCTATACAGGTAGCACAGCTCAGCATTCATCAATAGATGTCAAAAGACCCAGATAGCTGGAGTTCACTTGTTCTAACATTCTCCTTCTATAAGGGTAGATGAAGATAGTGGGAACACAAAGTTAAGAGGATAATTCTATAAAATGAGCCCACTGTGCTGATCCCTCACACACACACACACACACACACACAAGCCTTGCCCAAAAGCAATCTGCCTGCAGTCCCATCTGGCCTGAGGGGACAAGATATGTCACATTCCTCAACAAACTGTGACCAGAGGCAAAGGTTTGGCAGTCAGTGTAGAAACTGAATGATGGGGGTTGAGGGGCACTTTGTCACTTCCCAGCACTATGGGTTACTAAGGATGACCCTCAGTGCTTCTGCTCCTTCCTGCCCTTAAGCATGCACATGGAGAAGAAAGAGAAGACAGGGAGGGTCTGGAGTTTATAAAAGAGAAAGACACATCCACTTTCACAGACATCCAGCTCTGGGCCCCCTTCTTTTCAGAGAAGTTGGTCACTATCTCTTTTCTTAAATAAAACTTGTTTTCTACACTTGCCTCATCATTTCTCGGATTTCTAATCTTCAACATCCAGAGAACAAGGACCCATTCCTGATCTCCAAGACTGGTATCACTTCCTCATTCAGTTGTCTTGAACTAAGAGTGTTGCAACCTCTCAGAATTCTGATGTCTATCTTCTCAATCTAGTGATTCTGTCTAGTTTCACTACACTGTAGAGTGTAAAGGACACCAGGCAAAGCATCAGATCAGTTGTTGGGCTCTTGGTTCTCTTCACTAGGATATCATAGTATCAGTATAGAACTGCTTATTGTTCAATGACAAAATGTGGTTGTTTCACAGATTTTGTTCAGTTTTTCTAGTCTTTTTTGGTAGGAAAGCAAGTATGATTAAATTTACTACCTTTTTACTGTAAAAGGAAATCTTAAGCTGATTTTGATTTTAGGAAAATGGCAATTAAAAATACAAAGAGAGCTAGGTGCTGTGGTGCATGCTTGTAATCACAGCAGCTTGGGAGGCTAAAGCAGGAGGATTACAAGTTCAAAGCCAGCTTCAGCAACTTAGTGAGGTCCTAGGAGACTTAGCAAGAAATTGTAAGGAACATAAGCCACAGGAATGCTTAGCAATGTCTGTGTAAGGAGCATCAGCCATAGGCATGCTTAGTAATGTCTGGATGCAATTGATAAGAACCATCATCTAGAGACAGACAGAGCAACGCTTGAGTATGATACCAATGAGCACCAACATGGAACTCTATTGAAACTGCTTGGACTGCCACATCGGAGAGCTTTGCTCCGAGGACATCAGTGAGACTGGAGGCCTTGCTGTCCATCCCTGGATCAACTCGAGGGATTGATTCCCTGACGTCCAACTGTCAGACAACGCTCACTCTTCAGCTAAAGGAAGCCGCATGGCATTGGAAGTACTTGGGACTTATTATGATTGCCCTAGGATTGCATTTGCCGTGTTTAATTAATGTGAATTGAGTTAACTGTTTATATTTGATGGTTGGTGTGATTGAATATACGCTTGCATTCAAAGACAATCTACCTCTGAATAATTATTAAAAGCGCCGCTTGTGACACTGTCTCAAAATAAAAAATGTGAAAGGGCTGGGGATGTGGCTTAGGGGTTGAGCGCCCCTGAAATCAGAAAAAAAAGAATTATCAGGAGAGCAGTCTGAAAATAGCAAAACAATCTTTTCTCAGTTTTCTACTTAATTTATAAGTTTACTAGTAAAACAGGTTTATATATCCCAAGTATATTTATATCCATAATAACATCTTAATTAGAAAAAGTATTATGAAAATTTTGTCCTAGAACTAGTAGTTCCTAAAATGTCAATGGAAAAAGGAAATAAATATGACCTGCTGAAATTTGTTTTTAATTAACTGAAGAAAGAGAGGACAAGAATTACCCTGGTGGGGGGAAGGATTATCAGTGATAATGCAAAACATTTTTTTAGTCAATAAATAATACAGTTTGTTGTTATCCTCTTAACCTGAAAACTTTTACTTTATAAAGTTACCAGAAGGTTCCCTTAGATGTTTTTTTTTTCCTGCTAAGGTTTTATTTATTCAAGAAATACCAACGGAAAAGTCTAAAATTAATGATAATTTAAGGTGTATTTCTGAGATATTACTTTAGATTATAATGTATTTAAAAACAATGGCCTTAAAAGTCTGTCAATCATCTTTTTCAAAACTATTATTAATTTCTGTTAAGATTAATGTCATAGTCCTCCTTTCCTTTTCTCATATCTTTCTTCATATGATTTACCTTCCTATTATACTATACCTGATTGTATAATAAGGAAGATCATACACATTGAAGAGATGACTGAATACTCACCAGTATAAACTGGATACAATGAAGATATAAGCCAAATTAATAATTGTTTTAATGCTTTGAGATCATATGAATAGGAAATTGGCACAAGTTTATTTTTCATGTAGTTAATTTTTTATTTTGTGGAGCTGAATATCTAACCCAAAGCTGCACACATGCTAGGCAACAGCTCTGCCACTGATACACTATTAAGTTTAATATATGAGTCGTAACCACCATTGATTTCAACATTGTATGTTATTAGATAATATAATATTAGTAATTGTGGATCTTAAAAAGAACAGCCTATGTTCTTAATACATGCATATATACAATATACAATACAATACATTTTACATATTAAGAACATAAACGACTTTTTCAAGTTTCACAATTTATTTTTCTTTCATTATATAATATAATACAATGTTGAAATATGTATAATTTAAGCAAATACATTTTTTAATGTTATCTGAAATCTGAAATTTGTATTTAAGAGCAAGTCTGAAGATGTTTTGTTTTAAATTTCTCTCTTCATTTTAAACGTCCATTTAAGTGAGCAATTGATTTTTGAGAACTACCTTATCCTAGACATTGTGATAACAAATGTATCAGACAAAAACATGAATGAAACAAAGTTCTTTCCTTCAAGTACCTTGAGATATACTGCAATAACCAAGACTGGGTAAGACCTTGCAGAGAGCATTTCCTTCCTTGACACTGAACAAGAGAAGCACAAAAATGGGGTGGGGCTGAACTGAGAAAGAACTGAGTCCCATTAGAGAAGTGTCACACAGGAACCCTACCAAAGCACACTCAGAGAACAATCATCAGATAGACCAGATGAGTAGAGCTGCAGATGTCGGGTACCCATTATAATGGCAATGACTTCTCAGCCAGGAAAAGTCACCCGGGGAGTGAGGGAGGAAGGACTCCAAAGGCCTTACTCCACCACATCAGCAGAATCTGGTTTGCAGAGTAACAGCTCTCCCACCCTGCCCCATTCAAATCCTAATCAGAGGAATTTGCACGTGTATCAGCTAAAGACTCAAGTGCAGGGTGCTAATGATGAGTGACATCCAGAAGAGGGAGAAAAACCACCTACAAAGGGTTTTCATTGACACACTAATGTGTGTAGGGATGGTTCCCAGGTAACCAAAATGCTTTACATATCATTAGAACTCCTACTTTTGATTTTGATTTTTAGACTTACCCCTACTAATAAATTTTGTCCAGTCCATTAACACAAGCACACAAGTAAGTATGTCATATCAAAGAATATATGCATCTCCACATTTACTAAATATTGACATGTTATCTTCCAAAATGACTATCAATTTTTAATTATAGTAGCAGATACTGAAACTTCCTTTTGATCTAATGCATTTGTTAATTCTTTATAATACAAGACTTACATCTTTGCCAGTCTGCTATAAAAAGAAATGTTAGTGTGGTAAAAATTTGCAGGTCCCTATTTGCTTGTAAGTTTAAACATCTTTTCATATTTCCTGAGCACTCATATCTGTGTACCCTTAGACAAGGACGAACATCATTTTTTCTCATCGAGTAGTACATTATTCATCATCACATGCTGCTTTGTGTAAGAATGCTTTATATGCTTTTCCCTATGTTATTCCTTTTTTGTTTTCCTTAAACTTTGTTTACTCACAGAGTTTTACAACTGCCACCACAAATCTTTTAGAACATTTTCATCCAACTAAAAAAAATTCTAACTCATAGCAGTCAGTCTTATCTTCGCTACTCACTGTCCCCACGCTAACCTTCCCCAGACTGAAGCTTCCGTTCATGCATATATATGGCAACTGAATTGTGGTCCTTATGCATTTATCATGCTGCTGCTCTATCAATAAGCATCATCCTCAGCTCTTTTTATTGTATTTTAAGACAGTGTCTAAGTTGCCCAGGCTGGCCTCAAACTTGTGATCCTCCTACCTCAACCTCCCAAGTAGATGGGATTATAACCACTTGCCACTGAGCCCAGTTCCAATTCTATTTTTTAAACATACAGTGGGAGTGTGAAAGAAAATTACTGACTCTAACCTAATTTTGAAATGCAAAGCTTGCTGAACATTTCATTTAGTTCTAAATATTTTTGAAATACATTTTTTCTGGTATCTTAGGTAAATATACATAAAAAGGTAAAATAAGGCAAATGTGTGTCCTTTTTTCCAGTTGTTTATGTGTCATTTGGGCTGAATATTCCTTATTCAAAATATTTGGGACCAGGAGTATTTCAGGTTTCAGAGCTTTTCAGATTTTGGCCTTTTTCTGTAGACTTTACAGGTTGAGCACTCGTAATCCAAAAATTCCAAAATCTGAAACTATTTGATC
This sequence comes from Xerus rutilus, assembly GCA_028644305.1. Taxonomy (NCBI): domain Eukaryota; kingdom Metazoa; phylum Chordata; class Mammalia; order Rodentia; family Sciuridae; genus Xerus; species Xerus rutilus. Next base: position 111,689,446 of record CM053401.1, on the reverse strand, counting down.
ATCATGGGCATGCACTCAAAAAAGTTGGGATACTAGAGCATTTGGATTTGGGATTTTTAGGTTAGGGTTGCTCAATCTGTATTAATTTAGCTCTTTTTATTCTATTGCATCAAATTTACAGAACAGTATTAAACATTATTGATAACTGTAGACAGTCCTGTCAGCTCTCCTCAGTGGTTAGTTTATTGGTGTTCACAAAGATAACATAGAAGAACAATTACTTTTCATGTTAACATTAAATATTATTTAATAAGCAAAATATATGGATATTATATAATATTAATTATATGGATATTAATTAAAGGATATTATATAATATTAATTACTATTAATTATTATTCTATTGAGACTTTATTATATTTTCTATTTTTAAAAATCCTTGATAAATCTTGAATTATATTTTGGGAGGTGTAGAAATATTTTATCAATTTATAGATTTCTACACAAATATCAAGTGTTTCTATATGTAATTTCATGTATTTCTGTCTTTAAAAAAATAGAATATTGTCTCAACTCTTAACTCTTTTCCCAAAAGAAAATACTGAATCTATGTAACTTCTGGTCTTCATTTGCTTTCTAAATTAGTAAGTTATGCTTTTATTTTCATTAATTTAATCTTTGTTTGTGTACAGTTGTTATTATATTTCCCTTCTTGATGTAAATGTTAAAATAATTTTTTTTCATTTAAGACTGAATTTTCTTCTGAGTCAGATTGGGCTATATTAGTGTCTTTCAATATTCAACAATAACTTATGATTCTTATGATTGCCAATTTTATTTTTTTATTTTATCTTTGACCCAAAATATTTTTCAAAAATTACAAGTGATAAGGTTTTTACATTTTTTTTTTGGCCGGTGAGGTTGTGTGTGTGCTTCTGAGGATGCAACTCAGGGCTTTAGACATGTTAAGCATTCCCACTCTTGCCACTGCACTGTATTCCCAGTCTTTTACTTTGATTTTTGTTTTAAAATTTTAAAAAACATGATGCACTTGTTTATCAGATTTTTGCAGTGTAATCAGAAAATAGGGTCAATATTTTTCTGTTATTTTCACTTTATTGTGTATTTTAATATATAATTGAAAATGTGGGAATTTAGAAAGGAGTTTGGTGACGTTTCTAGATTATCAAAGTTTATAAATTTCAACAAAAAACAATTGATTATATATTTCAGTTGTATAATTCTAAAAATTTTGTTTTACTTCTGCAAATATTTGTTAAACTGTCTTCCCGCAGGCTGACGTCCAGGTCCTAGATCAAGTTATCCCCCCACTCCAGCCTGTTGGGCTGCAATGGACTCTCCCACTTTAATCTTGCAGAATTATTGTTGTTTCTTATGGGTAGTTTAGGTGGAATCCCTGTTCTTATGGAGAATTTTGTTTACTTTAGTATGATTTAATCCTTTTTTTTTCCTTCTTTTTCTGTTTTGGGAATCAAACCTAAGCCTCATGAGTGTTAGGCAAATACTCTACTACTGAGATACACTTCAATCCATAATAGTTTATATGTTTATAAATTAATATTCCTCAGCTTATTTTAGTGTATTCTTTCTTTTACATCATTAACTTCTCATGAATTTTTTTTGGCTCAAGATTTATTTTTGTAACAGATAATATGAAGTTTCATAAAAACAAAGATTTAGAAAAACAGACATTTCAGAGATAATGAACATTTTCTATAGTTCTTCATTTAGTTTTACAGTTCCTTTAGTATTCTGGTTATGTATGCTTGCTTTTTTTTATAATTTATTTTAAATGCATTTTAAGTCATAGTACGTATATAGAGCTCAATTTTTCCATTTCTATGGTTGCAAACCAGATAGAGTCATACCATTTGTGTCTTCATACATGAACTTCTCATGAATTTTTTCTTGTACTATTTTATGAATTGTTTCCTCTCATTTTCTAAAAATGTTTGAATTTGTATTTCTAAATAAACAATATTATAGTTTTATTTATTTTATTAAGTAACATAAAAATTAGGATATTTCAACTTCTATTTTCTCATTTGCATCTTGTATCAGATTTGTAGTTTATAATTCTATTTAAAACATTTATACAGTATAAATTGTCTTAATATTTCCTCTCCAGATTTGATTATTCTTATATTGAAGTAGTATCAGTGATCATCCCTGATACCTTTTATTTTAAAAAATCCACCCTGAATTTATTTTACTTGTTTATTGTTTTTATTTTTTTTCATTTCCTAAAGCATATTGAGTCTTTTTCCCCCTTTTAATGAGTGTTTAAAATCTTTTAAAGAATGGCTAAAGAGACAAACCAAATCTGTGGAATGTTTTATTATGTTAGAAGATATTTCTTTTGCAATTGCAAATAAAAAAAATATAACTGTACATAGAACTCTTAGGCAACATCCCTACATGCTTACTGTTCCATTATCTTGTGGCACTTAAAGGTATTGCAGGGAAGGTACCATATCTTATGACTAATAGCCCTAAGTGATATATCCAATAACAAGAGATAAGGAACCAAAGCAAATGTGAACCACCAGCTTAACTTCTGCCACCATTACAGTCATCCCTAGTATTTTGTATAATAAGAGACCAGAACCAACTGCCTACCTTGAGAATTCCCCAAAAAATGTTATGGACCTGGAATGAACAATCATATGATTAATGTTGCCTGGGCTGTTGTCAATCTTCAGTCAGTTTCTCCCAGTGACTATTTACATATAACATAAATATAGTATTAAAATCAGGAAATGGCTATTGTTAGTATAAATCTACTTAATTCAAATTTCATCAGTTTTACATGTACACAATGTGCATGCTTATATGTGTGTGTGTGTGTGTTTAATTTTATTCAGTTTTGTTACAGGAGTAGTTTGCGTGACCATCACCAGAGGCAAGATACAGAACAGTTTCATCACAAAGATTCAATGTGAAACAATTTGATAGCTACAAATATCTTCTTCCCTTTATCCTTTCCCAGTCCTTGGAAACCACCCATCTGTTCTTCAGTCCTATAATTTTAGGGATGTTATAAATGTGGACTCAAAATCTGATTGTTTTTTTTTCACTCAAAATAATGCATTGAAGTTTATCCAAATTCATTTATTTTTATTGCTAGTATTTTGGTGCTATTATTGAGCAGTATTCTATAATATGAGTATATCACAGTTTAATCATTTATCTATTGAGGATTATTCTAGTTGTTTCTAGTTTTTGGTTATTACAAAATAAAGCTGCTTTGGACATACCTGTACAGATTTTATGTGTACATAAATTTTTGTTTCTTAAATACTAATATGTAAGTATGAAATTGCTTCATTATATATGCATGTTTAGTTTTAAAAGAAACTACTAAACTTTTAACCAGAATAGTTATACCATTTTATATGTTCACCACAATGAGAGAACCAGTTCTCCACATTCTCTCCATCATGATATTGTCACTACCTTTTATGTTTTATTTTTCATTGATACAACATAATTGTTATTATTTTTTAAATTAGTATTTATTAGTCATCCTTCTCCTGTATTTATTAGTCATCCATATATCCACTGGATAAAATATGTCTACATGTCTTCCACTTTCTAATTGAATTCTTTTAAGGTTTGAGTTTCCAGAATTTTTTTAGAAAGAAAATTATATGAAGTTGTATCCATCTGTACTCTGGTTTGCATGTATTTAAGGCTTGGTCTCCAGAGTGGCAATAATAAGAGGAGGTGGAATCTTTAAGGGGTGCAGGCCTAGTAGGAAGTCCTTGAGTTAATCAGGGACATCGTCTTGAAAGAACTGGGTCTCTATACAACTGGGTCTCTCTCTGGCTTCCTCTTTCAAGATTTATCCTTCCTCCACATGTGATCTATATCCATGAGGACCTCACCAGACCCTGTACCATACAGTTTGGCCTTTTATCCTCAACTAAGTGAAATAAATGCAACTTTTTCATTACAATGTTAACCTGCCTCAGGCATTTCATTATTGTAATGAAAGAATGAACAAAACCATTTTTAATGGATTAAGAACTCTTCATCAATCCCTAGCTTCTAAAGATTTTCTCCTATGATATCTCCTAAAAATTGTATGGCTTTACATTTTCCATTTAACATCTATAATTCACCCATGATTTGTTTTCTGTATAAGATATAAAACTTCTTTACCCTTTTTTTCTTTTTCTTTGCTTCTTGTCTTCCTTTTTTTTTTTGGAACTGGGAATTCAATCCAAGGCCTCATGCATGCTAGGCAAGTACTCCACTATTGAGCTACACCCCCAGCCCTATTCTGTCATTTCTGTCTAAAAATTCCTGACTTGTGCTCAGCAGATTTTGGATTTAGATTTTGTGTCCCTGAAGCTGTAATTTGAAACTCCTCTATGTGTTTCCAAGAGCAGAGGAAAAAACAAAACAAATATTTTCATCTCAAGCTTCCACATATGAGAGAACATAAGAACCTTGACTTTTGGTATCTGGCTTATTTCACTAAACATATCATATCTGTATTTATGAAGTATGTTGGTCAGCCTTGCATTACTATAAGAAATATCTGAGATAATCACCTTATAGAGAGAAAAGATTTATTTTGGCTCATGGTTTAAGAGACTTCAGTCCATGATTGGTTGGCCCTGATATCGCAGTGACACATCATGGTAGGAGTGCGTGGAGAGCAAAACTACTCACCTAATGGTCAGGACTCAGAAAGGGAAGACAAGGGTCCCCTTCAAGTGCACACCTGTAATGACCTAAGGACCTCGCACTAGGCCTCACATCTTAAAGTTTCCATTACCTCCCAATAGCATTAAGCTGAGGACTAATCCTTTAACCTATGGGCTTTGGGGGATGTTCCAGATCTAAATTATAGCATGAAGAATATTGATATCTAGTTATTTTGCTTTGTTTGATTCATATTATCTTTATGTGGCTTATGTATCAGTATCAGGCAATATTACCACTACAAAAGGTGTCGGAAACACTTCCTTCATCTTCTACTTCTTTAGTAAAGATTGTGTAGAATTTGTGTTCTTTCTTTAAATTTTTGGAACAATTTCTGAGTGAAACCATTGGGGCCTCATTATACCATTCTTGGTTATTTTTCAATCATGAATTAAGTTTCTTTAATAGGTACAAGACTTTTTAAATCATCTGTTTTATACGAAATGAATTCTGGTAGTTTTTCCGAGAATTAGTTCATTTCATATAAGATTTCAAATCATGTGTAGTTTTTCATAGTGTTCCATTATAATGTTTTTGATATATGTTGAACCTGTATTGATATCCCTTGTTCTATATCTTTTTTATCTATTTTGTTAATATTGGTAGAGGCTTGTCAATTTTGCTTGTATTTTCAAAGAATTGGCTTTTGTTTGATGTATCTTTTCTATTGTTTTCTATTTTTAATTTTATTCATATCTACTCTTTGTTGTTTTCTTCCTTGAGGTTGTTTTGGGCTTATTTTGCCTTTCCTTTTCTAATTTAGTGAGAGTTTAGGTTATTTATTTTGAAACTTTTTTCCCTTATGTAATGTAAGAATTTAATGTTATAAGAGTTATTATTATGTGGTATTCCTCTCTGCCCCTGGGAATTTTCTTTTCTCTGAAATCTATTCATACTTTCATTTGATTTGAGTTTGTAGTTTCTTTCTTGTAGACATCATATAGTTGTATCACTTAAAAAATACTCTACCAATTTTCATTTTTTAATTGGTATATTTAGAGTGTTGTATAGTTGATAGAATTATTAATCTGATCAGAATTAATATTGCCATTCTAATTTTTTTTACTCTATTCCTTTTTATCTCCTCCTCCTCCTTCTCCTTCTCCTCCTTCTTCTTCTTCTTTTCCTGTTCTCTCTATGCTACTGTTGAGGCCATCTATTGAGTCTTTTATTTTGGTGTTTTTTAGTTCTAAAATTTCCATTTACTTTTTCTCAATAGCTTTTATTTCTTTCTTGAGATCCTCTATATTCTCATACATCTCAAGTGTGTTCATAGTTTTTGTTGAAGCATTTTTATGGTAACTGCTTTAAAATGTTTGTGAAGTAATCCTAACACTTCTGTCATCTTCTAGCATCTATTTGGTATTTTTTCATTCTATCTAAGAGCTTTCATGTTTTTAAGGTATGATTAGTAATTTTCTATTTAAACCTGCATATTTTGTATATTATGTCTCAAAAACCTAGATCTTGTTGAAATCCTGTTTTCTCTAGTTTCCTACATTTCTACTCTGGCAGAGAAGTGGGTAGAATTCCAGGTTTTTCATTATCTTTATTGACACCAGAGCAGTAAGAAGCCCTTCCCAGTCAAAGCAGGATTTCAGTCTCCCCTGTAGCTTTCCGCTGATTATAGTCTGCAGAGGGAGGAATGTGTCTCAGTATCCCTCCTGTTGTCTTCACTCACACTGCAGGGAGTGGCTTCATTACATGACTGGTGGTGAAAACCTTTACTCTCCATTAGAGACTTTAGTCTTTAAGGAGACTTTAAGCCTCCTCTGTCACCATTTTGGTGGAGAAGGAAGGATTCCTTCATTATTATAAGGTGGGAAGGAACTTCACATACCACACAGAGTCTTCAAAGACAAGGAAGGTTCTAAGGTAGTTTTGTTATTACCAGGTAGGGATGAAGGTCCTGACCTCCCAGTCAGCCTCCCTTGATACTATCCTGTGGGGGGACTGGAGTCCTTTTTCACTTCCACAAAGGTGTTAGACTAGATACTCAGCCTCGGAAGGCAGGAGTGAGGTGTGGCCAGTTTTCAGTGATAATTGACTGGAATAGCATTGTTATTGTCTTAAATTTTTTGGTCTAAGATAAACTTTCTCTTTCCTGGCATTTTCTTTAAAAGGGTAGACTTTTCTTGCTGATTTTGTTTGTTTCATTTTTTTTTGTTTGTCTGTACCTTGAAGCATTTACAGATTGCTAGCATCTCTAGTACTCAATCTGACCTATGTAAGACAAAAGAAAAAACAGATTAACTCACTGCTGTGTCATTCCTTAGCTCCCTAGACCATTGGCATTTTTCTCTCCAATTTTCAATGGTTTTCTTATGTTTGTTTTCACATATATCTATACTATTTAGTCCTTTTGGATTTACTTAGGAGGAATAGGAAATCACATTTTCTCCATTATAAATAGTACATATTTTTATTCCCTCCTTTTATTCTTTTCCTTCCTTCCTTCCTCCTTTTTTCTTTCTTTTCTTCTTTTCTGTTCTTTCTTTGACCAGGGATGGACCTCAAGAGTACTTAACCACTGAGCTACATCCCTAGGCCTTTTAATGTTTATTTTGAGACAGAGTCTAAGTTGTTTAGGGCCTCCTTAAGTTGCTGAGTCTGGTTTTGAACTTGCGATCCCCCTACCTCAGCCCCCAGAGTTGCTGGGATTACAAGTGTGCACCACCACACTCAGCACTTTATTCTTTTTGTGCAACATTTAAAAATATTTCTGTCATTTCAGCCTGCAAAGAAGGACAGTAAAGAGGAAAGATAAATGACTGTATTTAATCTTCCTTGTTTAACTTTCAGTTCCATTAATAAATTCTCTAATGTTATATCATTCTAGTATTCCTGAAACAACCATAATTGTTCATAGTATATGATTTTATTTTAATTTATGCCTCATATATCAATATAATTTTTATTATTACAGATATTAAAGGCAATAATTGTTTAGAATTAACAGCTTCTTTGTGGCCATATTTCTTGCATCCCTATTCTTTCTTCTCACTTGATTTTTCCCTAACTTATTTTCCTTTTCCTTTTCATTGAGAAACTGTAGTGGTAAGCTCTAATTTCTATTAAATTGTAATATTATTTAGCTAACAGAATTCTTGGGTGATAGTTCTATTAATAGTTTTATGATATTAGTTCATTTTCTCTGGGCCTCATTTTTCTATTCTGGAAACTCACTTCAGTTTCATCATTATTTTACTCTGTGTCTTTCCTTGAATTCCTTTGGTTTTATCCTATTTGGAATTTGCTCTGATTCATGAAATCTGTTTCATCTCCCTGGTTGCTTTTAAGGTTTACCTTTTCTGGTGACGTTCTGCATAGCAGAGACTGGATTTACTTAACTGTTGAAATAATAATAAAAATAGTAGCAAAGATTATTATATGAAACAATGTTTTTTGAAATATTGTAATAACATTTACAATATTATGTCAGACTTAATCAAGAGAGTGCTAACACTTCTGCTCTGTTGCAGCTGTAATTAATTCCATGGTAGAACACTTACAGAATGTATGAAGCTCTGGGTTCAGTCCTCAGCATTGAACAACAATGAGAGACACTTCTTCTTAAATTGAAAAAGAAAGTACATCTTAATACTATTTCTTAGACATTGAAACTGAGTACTAAAAAGGTAGTACAATATGTGTTTTTCTCTAGAGTTTCTTATCATGAGGACCATTTCATTGTGTTTGCATGAGTTAACTGCGGTGGTGTTATAATTTTCACATACCTTTAGACTTTATGAAATATTTTCTTCAACTCTTAAGCCAAAATTGTAAGAGGTTAGGAACTACTTGAGGATTCTAATCTTTTGGAGAACCAATGTAGCCAGTGTTCCTAAGCGGAGACTCTGGTCTCTATGTCCCAGCTATTCACAAATCCTTCTTATAGGGACATCAGTCTGAACTGAGTATCCACTCTAAACCAGTATGGCCTTCTCTTGACTAACTACATCTGCAAAAACTTCATTTACAAGCAAGGTCATATTCTGAGGTTCTGTGCCAACATGAATTTGTAGAGGACACTGTGCATCTCAGTATATCAGTCAAGGTACATTCTTTTTTTTTTTTTTTTATGAGTTTGGTGCTAGGGATTAAACACAGGACCTCATGCATGCTAGGCAAATGCTGTACCACCACTGACCTACACCTCTAGCTCTAATATATTATTTAGTTGAAAGTGGTCTACAGATTGGCTTATACTCTCTTAAGAATAGCCTTTTCACATTTTTACATCTTAGTTTAATCTCAAATTCATGGCTGAATTTTTAAATATCAATGGGACTATTTAGTATTATTCTAGTATTCATCATGTATTTTGTACCAGTGACCTAAGCATGTTCACATTTTCAAATATATATCATTTATTATAACTGAAGGACAGAAATATAGTGCAAAATATTATGTATTAAAATGAACAATTAACAATGTGTATAGTGTTCCTTTTTGTATAATCTTGCCCTTATTTAATCTTTTTGTATTATAAAAATAGTAAGTATGATATAGCAATTATTTTGGAAAATAAATTATATAAAGCTGCCTTCATTTCCAACACAAAATAATAATAATACTTCATTTGCAACACAAGGGTATATTCTTGATTTTTTCAATGTACTCTTTTAATATATAAACTATTCTTAATGATAAGGGATTTTGTGGCGATTTGGACACATGAGATTTTGTAATTGGCTTCCTAACAAACTAAACAAAATAATATTAACATATTTCCAAAATTTAACATACTTCAAAATCATTACTGATATTTAAATAGGAATTCTTTTTAAATAATCCACTTCCAAAACCTGTATGTTTGGATCCATTATTCATTTCAAATTCTTCCTACATCATGATACTGTTACTTTAAAAATATTACTTTCATATTGTATACTTTTTTCCTTAGGATGAAGTTTTGAAATTCAAATGATGTGCTCTTGTGAGGCTTCCAGAAGGTACTGACTTGATACCCAGGAGGCTGCTGACAGTTTTTCTTCCTTGAACAGCAAGTGTCATGTGTGTCCTGCTCACATTGGAAACAAAAAATGACCCTTTTTGTTAGTATATATTTTATACATTGCCCGTAGAGTTTAATTTTAGTTTTAGTTGGATTTTTAATTATCATATAAAATATAAGCTGTATTATATTTATTTATTTTTAATTTATTCATTCATCTATTATTACATATTTGTTGCACAAACATTTCTCCATGTATTCATACTCTATCTGTACTTCATGAATTGCTATTCCTTTGTTCGTGATTCTATTGATATGTTTGTATTTCTTCTTATTGATTTGTAAGAACTTTGAAGTCAATTAAATCTTTGTTATAATTACTTTAGTTTATGATATTGATGGCTAACACTTATTGCTATGGAGATCTAGAATATCCTGCACTGAGATATTCCTTCCTATGCAGGATCTCACCCCAAATAAACCTGCTAACAATACAGGAGGAGGTTGCATCTCTAACACCCATTAAACAGGAGAGGAAGCTAAGGTTGAAAGACATGACCACTGACTATGTACTTCTGGTTCTCCTAATCTTTGAATTATGCTATAAGTCTGGAGAAAAGTAAATTTTCACACTTAATACTTTCATACTATAAATTTTTTCTAACTTGACCATTCTTCTTTATAGTATACTAATTCAAATATTTTTTAATTAGGATAAATGTATGACTTATTTCCAAGACCACCAACTGTTTGTCTAAAACATTAGAAACATACAATCCTTGGAAATGATTTATTGCCAATATTCCCTTTTAACATGTACTCTGATGCTTGTTTTACCTCTGTAAAGATGCTAGTATAGTGTTATAAAGAAAACATGTAAGGAAAATGTAATGTAAGGAAAAATTGACAGGCCTGCACAATTATTGGGAAACTGTAATAGAGTTCTTTCAGAATAAATAAAAATATAAGAGATTTGAATAACAAATTTAAGTATCTTGGAGAAAAAAAAACCTAATACAATTATACATATATGCAAACCAAACAATTTGTGCAAACACACACAGATTAGTCACAAAAACTATGTATTATGCAAAAGGAAACATCTATACATTTTTAAATCAGAATCAATGTGCAATGCCCAATACATATTTACAACTCAAGGATAGCCAAAATGTCTCTTCACCTAAAAATAAAATCACTAGAAATAAATAAAAACTAAAATAACTAAATATTTAGAAGGAAAAAACTGTAAGAAAATTGTCCCTTCCCCAAAGACCTTCATTTATATAAACATTAATACCTTGAATCAGCTTATTAGACCATAAGAAAAAATGAAATTTGGGGACTAAATGAGTATTCAAGTTGATACACTTTAAAAGAACAATAAATTAAACCAAATGAGGAGGAAAGAAGGAAAAAAGGAAAGAAGGAAGGAAGACAGGGGAGGAAGAGAGGAAAGTGACCACATTAGAAAGTTAACATTAAAAAAAACTAAAATATTTCCTGTGTAGCATAAGAAAATGTAATAAAAATGCACATGAAAAATAACTATAAAGACTACAAAATTTCTTGGAATAAACTTAACTAAAAAGCTTAAATTTACAAAAAGGAAAGGCTAAATGAAAAAATTGACATGTCTTATTCCCATGAAGAAAGATTCAATAACATAAAGATGTTAATTTTCTACCACAACTTATTTATTTATTTGTAGTGCTGGGGATTGAACCTAGGGCACTGTGCATGTTAGCACACACTCTACCATAGGGTTAAAGCCCCAGTCCCTACTTATTTAATTTTTACCATGATGTTTTTATGCATTTCCTTAATTTATTTATCCATTTTATTACAAGAAAGGCTAGAGTTGAAGATGTGCTTTTTGTTTTCTTAATGTTTTGACTATTACATGCTGTTAAAGTAAGTATCCTAGTATATAATTTTTGGTGGGTAAAAAATTCTCAAGAAATAGAATTGTTAACTACACATATTTTCAAATTGGCTAGCATTGGCCAATTGTGTTCCAAAGTGGTCGTATCTATTTATAAATTATAACCTACTATACATTATAAACTACTATAGTCCCTACTTTATCACCACTCTTGGCGTTATCACACAATTTTTACAAGTAAGTGTGCACAAACTGGTAATACATTACTGTTCAACTTGCACTTAGTTTCATATTTGTTAAATATAATAACATATACTTATTAGGATTTTTTAATTTTGTGAGCTCACCATTCTTATCTTTTGCCCATTTTGACATAAAAAGAGATTTTGTGTGTGTGCATGCGGGGGGAGTTGTTCTAGATACTTTTATTCAAGGCTCACTGACGTTTGCACATATCTTCTAATTTGGGCTTTCTTTTCACATTTTTCATATAGAAGTAGTAACTTTTACTACAATTAGATCAGTCTCCTCTGTTACAGTGTGTGCTTTGATGCCTGTTTCAAGAAACATATCTTTTTCCTATAATCAAGATACTCTCCTTTGTTTTGTTTTCCAGTTTGTTTGTTTGTTTGTTTTTCCTTTTTTGTTCTGAGGATTGAACCCAGGGCTTCCAGCATTCAAGCAAGTGCTCTACCACTGAGCTACACCCTAGCCCTTCTTTTATTTTGTTCTATTTAAGTTTTACAACTTATTTCCTAAATTTATGTCTTTAGTCTATCTGGTGCTAGTTTCAGGGGAAGGTATGAAGTAACGTTCTAGTGTTATTGTTCCGCATGTATGCAGCCAGTTGTCCCAGCATCGTGTCTCAATAAGTCCAAACCATCCTCTGTGCTTTGTAACATCACCTCTTCCACCCCCACATGTATGCATTCCTGTCACTGTATCTTAGGGTTTCAAGTCCAGTGCTTCAGCCCATTACCTACTTTGGACCACTTTTAATTCAGCGTAGCTCTGATGTAAACCCTGAACTGTGGTAACATGGGTGTATACTTTCCGCTTCTCCAGTTCTCTCCTCTTTTCTTGGTTTCATACATCTCCATGCATCCATATTATCACCAGCCCAGGTTTCATAAAAAGCCCTGTGGAGTACTTGAAATCATGCTGAATTTATGCTTTTTTGAGGAGAAATGGCATCTTTCTGATTTTACATATTTTTTCATTTATTTAGGTCTTCTCTATAACTTTTAATGAAATTTTAATATTTTCCCCCAGGTCTCACCTGTATTTAGTAATGATGTGTTTCTGAGTTGTAAAAAAGGTGCTTTTTTTTTTTTTTTTTTTTGGTACCAGGGATTGAACTCAGGGGTATTTGACCACTGAACCACATCCCTAGCCCTATTTTGTGTTTTATGTAGAGACAGGGTCTCACTGAGTTGCTTAGTGCCTCACCATTGCTGAGGCTGGCATTGAACTCGTGATTCTCCTGTCTCAACCTCCCAAAGTGCTGGGATTACAGGCAGGTGCCACCAGGCCTGGCTAAAAGGAGCTTTTTAATACAAGCCCTGATGGGAGTTTTGATCACCATAAAGCATAGCTTTCCTTAAAAGATGAACTTTCCAATTAATTGCTGCTGAGGAATTCAAATACTCTGGAGTTGAATACCTAGGCTTGAATCAAGTCTTGCTATTATTAATGTGTGAAATTATATGTAGAAAATAACTATGTAAAAGTCTTAAGTTTTCATCTTATTTCTCTTTATCTTTAATTTCTTTCTTTAATACTGGTTAAGAATTCCAGGAGTCAGTTAGACACGAATACTGGTAGCAGGTGTTAATGATTTAAAGGCTATGTGTCTAATTCTAATTTATCTATCTATCTATCTATCTATCTATCTATCTATCTATTTACTTATTTATTTATTTGATGCTGGGGATTGAAATCAGAGGCACTTGACCACTGAGCCACATCCTCAGTCCTATTTTGTATTTTACTTAGAGACAGGGTCTCACTGAGTTGCTTACTGCCTCGCTTTTGCTGAGGCAGGCTTTGAACTTGTGATCCTCCTGCCTCAGCCTCTCTAGACGCTGAGATTACAGTCATGCACCACTGCGCCTGGCTGTTTTCATTAGTTTTTGGTGATGCCGGTGATCAAACTCAGTGCCTTAAGCATGCTAAGCACACACTATATTACTGAGCCATAGACCCTTAAATTCTACCAATTAAAACATATCTGTTGAGATGAAATACTTCTTTATTTAAAGTTAACTTTTATTGAGGTATAATTTACATGCAATGATATACCAAGTATTGTGAATTTTACTTTGTTCTTTTATTTATTTTCTTTTTTTAAAAAATCAGAGCCTTATGCATGCTAAGCATATACTCTGAGCTACAACCCTAGTCAAATTTTACATGTTTGAATTATAGCTTTGTTGTATTTCTATAAAGATTGATTGAACTTTCTGACTGGATTTAGTGAATAAATTTGATGCCTTTGAAACTTGCTTCTGAGCTATTTTCATGATGTGCTAGGTGGATTTTCCTCTAGGTCTGGCTTAGCCAACATTATCTTTCTTGGGTCTACTGATACCTCATGTATTCAAGAGTGTTCTCCACTCTGGCTTTTGGAATTCAAATGATTCTTGGTTCTATATGATCTCTGAAGATTTTAGTACTGGAAATTGAACCCAGGGAAACTCTACCACTGAGCTACATTCCTAGCCCTTTTAATTTTGATTTTGAGACAGGGTCTCACTAAGTTGCCCAGGCTGGCCTTCATACAATCCTCCTTCCCCAGCCTTCCTTATCCTCCCCAGTTGCTGGGATTATAGGTGTGCACCATTGCTTGCTTTTCAGTTTTACTTTTCATTTTGCTTTTGACTTAGGATTCCCCAGGACTTAGTCTTTTCTTCAAGTTTTTCTTTGCCTGGCCACATGGAGTTTTACCTCAAATGTGTGCAGACTGATGCTCAACCACAGACTCAAATACATCCCTAAGCACATTTCTGAAGCTCTTGTGTCTGTGCAGGTACTCTTGTCCCTAAATTCAATTAACCTAAGTGCTTCCGATCTCCCATTCCCACTTCTCATCTTCACAAGCCACCAAATTGCCTTTGGATTCTCCTTTTCAATGCCAAGGACTGTAAATTACCTCTGGATAGATATTTCAGTGATTACAAGGCTCATCTTGTTTGCTCTCTTTTCTCAGGGATCACAATTTTGAGCCCATCAAAGCTCTTAAGGGGAGTGTACAGACAACCTGCTTCTCAGCATAGCCTTGGCTGCTTCTGTGTTGGAAACATCTCCATCATTGTCCCACCTTCATGTTCCTGAGATGACACAGATTAGATGACCTAAGGAGACTGAATTTAAGTCGCTTGATGTGTTTCTGTGGCTTAAATGTATGAACTAAACACAACTCTGATATTCAAATTTTCTGGTGCAAAATTTTCAGGTGGATAAGAAGTACAAAAAAAGGAGATACAAAAATTGCAATAATCAGCAGGGAGCGATGGCACACACTTATAATCCCAGTGGCTCGGGAGGCTGAGGCAGGAGAATTGAGAATTGTGAGTTCAAACCCAGCCTCAAGCAACTTAGTGAGGCGCTAAGCAATTCAGTGAGACCCTGTCTCTAAATTTAAAAAAATACAAAAAATTTTCAATAATCACAGATTTTACTTAATATCAACAGCATATGTATACATACTTTGAAACTGGGAGAAGTAGGTACTCCCAGAACAAAATATACTTCTGTAAGGTTGAAAGCAGACTTTCTCATGATTCTTGTCATGACATGTCAGATATACACAACTATGAATTGAACAAATGCCACTTCCTCATGGCTCTAGTGCTTTGGTTTGAGAATAGTTGTAGTTTTTCTCATTACAAGATGTTACTGAGGTCAAACTGCCATGAGAATGGTATTAATAGATAAGCACCAGAAATAAAGGTAAATAAATCAGAAGCTACCTGATGTTCTCCTTTTAAACTAAATGAGAAAAGAATCATGTGTCAGAGTGCCTTGTTGTGCATCTCATCCAGAAAAAGTATCTGTAAGGATCCTTGATAATATCTGCACTTATAGGGATCTTGTGCTAGATTATGCCTGTAGTTCACTATAATCCATAGCTTTATTTGTCTCCCAGTTTAACATTAACTGCAAGAGCCAATATCAGAATTTCACTCATTCAATCCAAACAATATAATATAAAAGTCATGTTATACTTCCTTTCTGCTATAAGGAAAATTAGACTAAATTACATCATAAAGGATAAAATAAATTCACCCACATGTGGTTAGTTGTTGTACAACAGATACAAATGTATTTGCAGAGTCAAAGATGTACTGCAGTTTTGAAGGCAAAGAAGCTCAGCACAAGCTCAGGATTTATTGGGTTTTGCTCACTGGAAACAACATTAATTCCCTAAATATTCCACTTCAGTTCAAAGCTGCTCATTAACCGTTCTGCTTACAGGACTAAGTTAAGCTCCTCTGAAATTGGATTTTGTCCTAGGAGAAGCTAGTTCAGTGATTGTGTCCTCAGGAACTTTGCCTGTTGTCACTTCTATCCCAAGACCTGACCTTGGCTGCTCCTGTCATGGCATACTTCTGGTTGCAGGGCCTTTGGGTTTCCTAGTATCCGACTTTCCTCTTGTCTAGGTTAATGGTTTCCATAGGAAGTCAGTATTATGATCCCGTGGAGGGAGGGAAACAATATTTTTTGACATTAAAAAAATCTCATCTATGTGAATGTTTTCATAAAGATCATAATGTGTATATGAGGAGTGTTGAATTATTTTCACTGATTGTGTGTGCAATCAAAAATGCTTGGTGACAACTGGCCCACCAAATTCCTCCTTGCTTAATCTGCATTCCCTGAATTTGCCACCATGACAACTGTCCTTCTGCTGCACAGTGGCCTCTGAAATAGAAACTCTCTGCTTTGATTGTGTTACTGGGCATGCTCTGTGATCACAGGATCATGTCAGGTGGTCGGCAGCTTATCTGAGGAACAGAGAAGTAGCTTAGTGGGGAGTTTCAGGGACACCAAGTGAAGATGTGCATTGACACTTGTCACTCAGTGGTAAAGCTCAGCCAAGATGCAGCAAATGCTCAGTGAGTTTGAGAATTGACATCAACTGCATACCCAAAAGAGAAACTGAGCTCTCAGCAAGTTAGAGGCCAGGATCCTTCAGCAACAGGGCGATGCTCTTGCCTGGAACCAAGCCCAAGAACATTAAAATTCTGCAAGCATAAACAACACAGACCAGGGAGAAATCTTCCTCTTACTTAGCATTTTCCATTTTGTTTTCAAAGTAATTCCTTCAATGAAATGTGTAGAAGGACAATATTGGACGAGTACTTCATACTGTTTCTTTAATTTTTCATATATAATCACATATGAAGAAATAACATACACAGTAGAAAACCCTTTTAACTGAAAGAGCACATACCAATGTCACTCAGATAAGGAAATAAGTTTCTAGTGAATCTATATTTGTTAAAAATTGCTTGATGGTCTCTAAAAATACTTTAACTGATACCAATTGGGTCACAGTTATCCAAATTCCAAATCAATAAAAAAGATATTTTAGTGTCCAGACACATAAATCATTCAGTAAAATACTTTTAGTATCTGAAATATAACAACCTAACTTTCCACTGACAGTTATAACTGACTAGCTTCAGACCAATCTTCCCACTTAGAAGAAGCAAAAAAAAAAAGGTTAAAAATAGAATATATATGTATGTATGTATGAGGGTGTTTGAGAGCTATTAAGGTAGGCAGGACTTGAGGGGCCAAAATTCTGAAAAGAACACAAATTTATTGCAGAGAATCTAACCTTCTATGCCATGTTGATTTTTCTCTGTCAGCCTTTGGGTATGACACAAATGAGAAATGTATTTTGCATCAGATTCTAGAGTTTTCCTGAAAGATTCAGCTCCAATTGCTTATTGTGGTAACTGACTTAATGGTAGAACTTTGGTTGGTTATTTTCTCTTCTCTATATCACTTCCCCACGCTACTACTAGTGTCCCCTGCATCCCCCAAATACATTTCTTTTACTCTGATGTTTATCTCAAGGTCTGTCCTAAGGCAGTCTAACTGGTGATTCATTAGCTATGGTGGGACAGGGAAGGCTGTGAGGGTGAATAGAAAGCTTCTGTTAAAGGGGAAGATTGGCTGAAAAGAGCTTTCAGACATCTCAAAGGGCTGATGAGATAAAAACTGAAGGATCAGAGCTAACCCACGCTCAGTATCTGTGAGGCCAAGATCCTAGGGGGAGAAAAAAAAGAGGAGCCTAGAAAAATAATTCTAAGGGTGTGACCTATTAGTCTCCCAAGACATTCACCAGTTCCTACACAGCACAGGCCAAGACGCAGAGAAGCTAAGTGTAAAGCAGGTAGCACCAAGATGGAAAGCTGCAGTGGGCTCTTGTTGTTCTAAGGAGGCAAAAACTGGACTTGGGAGCCAGAGAGGTTGGAGATGTCTATGTGAATACATTGGGCTTTCATTTCTGACTCTGGAAGAATACAAACTAAGACAACAGGTGAATCAGAAAAGAGCAAATACAATGAAACTCAGCTCCATGTTTGATGACATTGAAGTGAGCTCCTACTCTATCTTCCTTCTCTGGTGGAAGAAATACCAGAAAGAACATTTGCAATATTTAATACACAATGCTAGACAAGAATTCTGACTAGAACTGTATTGTCCAGTAACTTAGCCACACACCTCATGTGGCCATTTACATTTGAATTTATTAAAATGAAAAAATGAAAAATTACATGTTCAGTCAAACAGATCATATTAAGAGTTAAATAATGGTGTGTGTTTAATAGTCACCATATTTAATAACATATATATAGAATATTCCTATCATTATGGAATGTTCTATTAAATAATAATAATCTGAGAATTTTGTGTTTTAAAACACACATCTGGCATTATTTACAATTAAAAGCATTCCAAGATCTAGAACCAATAAAAACAAACAATTAAAATATAAACACAGGGGCTGAGGTTGTAGCTCAGTGGTAGAGCGCTTGCCTCACACACCTGAGGCACTGGGTTCGATCCTCAGCACCACATACCAAATACATAAATAAATAAAATAAAGGTTTCAAAAAATATAAACATAGTATAAATAAAAATTCTAAAACTGAAATGGGTCAAAGAGCAGATTGCAGAAAAATATTTATCTGGAAGATAGACCAGTAAGAAATAGCTATATGGAATCATGAAGAATAAAAAAAGCAGAAAAGAAAAGAAAACATCTAAAGCATGGTAAAAATCAGTGTAACATAATCATAATTAAAGTTCCATGAGAGGAAAACAAATATAATGAAGAGGCAATATTTGAAGGGATGATGAGTAAGACATTTCTAAAATTGGAAAAATATATTAAGCCATAGAATTACAAAAACTGTGAAACCAAAGCAATTTAAACAAAAAGACAATCATACTTAAACACATCATCATAAAACTTTGGAAAATCAGAATCAAAGACAAAATTGTAAACACATCTCCAGAACGGACAAATTATAGAGCAGTAGTAAGACTGACAGTTGATGTCTCAATAGAAACAGGAAAACAAAACAGTGAAAGTATATCTTTAAAATGATGAAAGAAAACAGGTGCCAACAAAGAATTCTGTACTCATTGAAAACAATCTTTACTTTTGAAGGAAAAACAGAGATATATGAGGAAAAAAAAACTTTAGGGAAATTGTCAGCACATTCACAGTATGAGATATACTAAGAATCTTTTCAGTAGAGAAAATATAATTGCTAAGAGAAATGTGGTCATGTTGGAAGGAATTGAAAGCTACATATCTGGTAAACAGGCAATTCT
Organism: Xerus rutilus; assembly: GCA_028644305.1. NCBI lineage: Eukaryota > Metazoa > Chordata > Mammalia > Rodentia > Sciuridae > Xerus > Xerus rutilus. Next base: position 111,670,073 of record CM053401.1, on the reverse strand, counting down.
ATTAAATAGCAAATGAATAAAACATAATACTAATACAAATATAACACTAATAACTATGGTATCTTAAGTGTATATAGAATTAAATTTAATGATAATAATAATTACTGCCTGGATAGTTAAAAACATATTTCTTGTTAGACTAATAACAGAATGTCCTTAAAGTTTCTATGTTGATGGATAAAAGAATAGTATAACTAAAAAGCTATTCAATCATGATCATAAACATGAAATAATGTAGGGATAAATATGTACGATACTACATGAAGAAAACTATAAACTACAACCTGATGAAAAATGTTTAAGAGAATCTAAATAAATGAAGAAATATTTCATGTGCATGAATAGAAGACTCATTGTCTAGATGTCAGCTCTTCCTAACTAGATCTATAGGTTCAACACAGCACAATCAAAATCTTAGCAAGTTGTTTTATAAGCCTTGACAAACTAATCCTAAAGTTTATGTGGACAGGCATGAGACCTATATTCCCAACATAATATTAAAGAATAAAAGCAAAGTCAGTGGACTGACATCAGTGACTTGAAGACTTACTGTAAAACTATAGTAATCAAGACAGTGCAGTGTTTGGTGGAAAAGTAAAGGAGAGAATGGTGATCCCATAAATAGACCAACATAAAGGCATAAATGTAGTAAACTGACTTTAAACGATAGAGCAAATGTAACTCAATAAAGAGAAGACACTCTCTTCGATGAATGGTATAAAAACAAATGATATCCATATGCGGCAAATATGTCTTTTAAAAAATTAAGAATGGATTTTAGACCTAAATACAAAATTTAAAAATACGAACTCTTTGAAGATAACATGGGGGGCAATATAAGTGACCCTGCACTTGGTGTGGTCTTTTTATATACAATACAAAATCATAATCCATGAAAGAAAAAAATTAATAAAATGGATTTTAATAAAAGACTTCTGATCTGTGAAAGATTGTTAAGGGAATGAAAAGATAAACCACCAACTGGGAGAAAATCATGGTAAAACCTATCTGAGAAAGTATTGGTATCAAAAAAATACAAAAAGTCTTTAAATTCAACCTTAAGAAAACTAATTAACCAATTAAAAATAGAAAGACTTGAACAAATACCTCACCCAAAAATACATACAGAGTACAAATAAGCATCTGAGGAGATGTTCAATGTCAAATATCCTTAGGGAACTGCAGATTACAACAGCAATGAGATATCACTATACACCTATTAGAATGATTAAATCCCCATACTGACGACTCTAAATGCTGGCTGGGATGTGGATCAACAGCAGCCCTAGTTCATTGCTGATTTAGATACACAATGGTACAGTCATTTTTAAAGACTGGCAGTTTCTTACAAAAGTAAACATACTCTTACCATTTGATCTAGCTCCTCTGTACTTACTCATTTGACATCAAAATTTATGTTCACACAAAAATTTGCACAAGAACACTTTGAGTAGTTTCACCCACAAGTCAAAACTTGATATCCTTGAATAGGTGGAAGTACATCTATACAATGGAAGATTATTATTTTTTTTAATATTTTTTAGTTATAGATGGACACAATGTCTTTATTTTATTGCTTTGTATGTGGTGCCGAGGATTGCACCCAGGGCCTCATGCATGCGAGGCAAGTGCTCTACCGCTGAGCTACAATCCCAGCCCAATGGAAGATTATTGCAAGATAAAAGAAAAATGAGTTAGTCAGGCATGGTGGCTTGCATCTGTGGACCTAGTTACTCAGGAGGCTGAGGTGGGACACTTGTGCCCCAGAGGTGAAGACCAGATGAGGCAACATAGTGAAATTCCATCTCAAAAAAGTAAAATAATTTTTTTAAAAAAGGAACAAGTGATCAAGCCACAAAAAGAAACTGAACAACCTAAGTGAAAGGACCCATACTGAGAAAGCTACACATTGACTATAAAGGACCCACACTGAGAAAGCTACACAGTGACTATTTCCAACTACAAGACATGTGAAAAAGGCAAAATGATGGAGATAGTTAAGATCAGTGGTTCTCAAAATGAGGCAGGGATGAGGAAGGCTAAGAATGGAAGAATTTCAAGGCAGTGAAACTACTCTATACGATACTCTAATGGTAAATATATGTAGTGATGCATTTGTCAAAACCCATAGGATATACAAAAGAGAGTAAAACTTAAGGCAAACTATGGAATACTATGGGTATATGTATCCTAGACCACAGAGAATGAACATTTCCACTAGTGGACAAATTAGTAACCTCAATAAGCTTGAAAATATGGTTGCTGCCTGGTTACTTTGGGATACTGGTGGCAGTAAACCAGTGGACTAATAATAGTGTTGACCCACATCATTATGAAAAGGAAGAGTTCAGACAGGGTACATTTTATTTGCAGATGACTTATTGGAGCATCTCTTGATGCTTACATGCCAAGTTTTAACTGCCAGTTGACAAGGACAGCAAAAATGGTCTGACAAGGTCATGATAATCATGGGCTCAGACCCTTCAGACTCTATGACCCAGCAGAGCTGGTAGTGAGGTATGTGGTGACAGAGAATGGAGATGATTCTTATAAGCTATGGCTTTGGGGATCATTGCAGCAATGTGGGCTGTGATTTGTCCCAGAAACTTCTTCTGTTAAGCCTTCCTAGAAATTGTGACCATTCAGAATTCTTGAGAAACTAACTAGCTAGAGGAGATTTGGTGTAAGAAGGAAATGGATCTGCATAGCATAAAGCATGAACTATAGTGTATGATACTGGTGCTGTTTCCTTTGCTGTTTCTCAGATGCACTGTTGGTTTTAATCACATCAACATGTACCATTCTTCAGCATCTTCCCAGGTACTGCCTCACCTGGAGATGCCTGAGCAGCTATGTCATTTCCCCCAAAGCAGTCCTTTCCTAAGAGTCTGTGGTGATGATGTCTAATCTCTGGGCTTCTAGGTGATGATCTTCTGTAATTTCTAGACCTCTCAAAAACACATCTTCTTGCATTTTTCTTCACCGGTCATATTCTGCTTGTTTTCTCACCTACATATGCTTCTTCCAATAGCAGCCCCCCTATAAATCACTGGCAAAAGAATCCTCATCTTGGGAACAATATTGCTTCTAGGAAACCCATCCTGAGACAGACAGTGAGAGAAATAAGGATATTGATTACCTTTGATAAAGAGGAGAGGGGAGACTGAGGTGGGATGGGGTGAAGCTTCTGGCTGCCTGTAATAATCTATTTCCTAACCAGGCGTTCATTACATGGGTGTTTACCTGTGAGTACTTGAGTAGTATCATGATGACTAAGCATACTTCTGCACAAATATATAAATAATTTTAACACTTCCTGTTCTTTCATCATGAAATTCTACTTTTGTAATTGTCCTATTAGGCATGGTGGCACATGTCTATAATGTCCACTACTTAGGAGGCTGAAATAGGAGGATCACAAGTTCAAGAACAGCCTTGGAAACTTAGCAAAACTTGTCTCATAACAAAAGAGTTGGAAATGTAGCTCAGTAGCACAGTGCTTGCCTAGGATGTATGAGTCCCCGGGTTCAATCCCCAGTACAACAAAAAAGAAAAGAAAAGAAAAAAGAAATTGTCCTAAATAAATATTGAGATGAGAAAATAAAACTACATTATCTGATGAATGATGTTTAATTTTTATGAATTTATGTTTAATAATAATTTTTATTAATAGATTATGTTTCATAATATATACTTAATGACAGATTGTTAATTCCACCAAAACCATTGACCAATTACTACAGTTCAAACTATAGTATTATAGTACTTAGAATCTGGATATATGGAAAGAAAGATGAGAAGGAGGGAGCAGGAGGAGAAACTATTAGTTCTTTAAACAGAAAAGTTTTAAGCATTAATAGTGGGACCAAAGCAGGATGAAATTTGGATGCTAATTGGGTGTGAAGGTTGAGAGCAGATGATATGTAGAGAATTTTTAAATGTTAAGTTGTGTTGTAAGCTGAATCTTTACAGATAAAAAAGAATTATTACACAATTAATTGCCTTCAAATCCATGGCTCCACAAGATGTACTGCAAGATTTTGTTTTCAGAGTCATTCCTTTCCAACGAAATATCAATTGGCAAATGTGATTTTTATATACACAAAATCACTGGATAAGTATGTTTTCCAGAAAAAATGAGGCAATGAGAAGACATGGTAAAAAATTAAAGACTGAATTTTTTTTTTTTTTTTTTTTGGTACCAGGGATTGAACTCAGGGGTACTTGACCACTGAGCCACATCCCCAGCCCTATTTTGTATTTTATGTAGAGACAGGGTCTCACTGAGTTGCTTAGTGCCTCACCATTGCTGAGACTGGTTCTAAACTCGTGATTCTCCTGTCTCACCTTCCCAAAGTGCTGGGATTACAGGCGTGCGCCACTGCGCCCAGCTAAGAATGAATTTTCTTTTCCTAACTCTGCTTCTAAGAAGTCGTGTGATCTTGGGCAAGTCTAACCTTTTTAGGTTATCTTTCCAAATACTTCAAATGAAGATTTCTAAAGCTTCCTCCAGTGTTAACCTACTAAATTTTAAGCCAGGATACATAATTCCTAGCATCACATACTCCATTAGAATTCAATGAATTTTTATTTAAAATCATAGCAAAATTATAAGAGATATATTAAGGTGATGTTATTTTATAATCATTATTGATTAGTCTCTACATAACTTTAGAATGATTTTGGTAGGTGTTGCAAATAAAATTCATAAAGTGAGATAACTTACAAGTTAATAATATAATGACAATGAATAATTTTAGCATCAGTAAGAAAGTATAACCTTTAAGTTATAAAATATGGGTATCACAGAATTACCTGGTTTCATAAATGGCGTAAAGTTTTCCATGTTCTTTGACTGCATTCCTGAAAAAAAAAATACAAAGAAGGATAAAACAGAAGCTTCAATATTATTGCTAAGGTCTGAAATTCCTTAAATATATGTGTTCTCAAATTGTGTCTAATTAGTGAAAAGAGTTCCTGTGAAATCAAAGTAATATTAAAGAAATATGCACTACATTGTTAAAAATAATACACATAACATTAGATTGGCTTAGGTTTTGTGTTCAGCTCTAATGGTACCACAAGTGGTATTGAACTACTGGTTAAATTGTAATGAAAGAGATGTAAGGAAAAAATAAATAAAAAAGATAATTTCAAAAAGTGGCAGGTCCACTGATAAAAATAAAAGGAAGTAATATAACATTACATAAGAGAAGTGATATCAAATGGAAGGGAAATAATTTTGCAGAAGACATATTTTGAATTGATATCTGAGCCATGGAAGAAGTTAACTATAAGATTTACAAAGAAACGGAAGGAATACAAAGCTTCAAATTCTTAAAGTGAGAATGAACCAAATGTATTTGAAAAAAGGTCATTACTATCTTTGTCTTCATGATACAAAAATTGATTCCTGTGTAAAAGGCTCTGTGTGCATTTTTATGCTAAAATGTCATTTAAAATAAGAAAAATAACTAAAGTAAACCCATATAAGAAAAATGCATAATTAAAGGTAATGAGACCATAACTGACAGTGAAAACAATATGTAGAAGGACACAACCTAAGATCTGGCCTTCAGTCTTCCTCCAATAACCTTCACCAGCCGGGTAAGCTGCTACTTCAGCAGAATATGAGCTTCCTGACAAAATTACTGGATATACAAGATGTACATCCAGAATTAAAAAGAAATAACTGGACATCATTTTCCACATGAAGTGAGATTACTAAAAAGGATGAAACAACAAAGCAAAAATAAGCAAACTCGAATATACCAAAGAAACAAGAAAACAGCAGTAGCCTGGAAAAGGAGATGTAAAAAAAAATTCATGAAGTATTAGTCATGAAATATGTGACTGTTTTAAGAAAGAATGTGTTAAAATGGATAAACAAAATGTAAATGACTGAAGAACAAATGAAGGCACCTCAATGGCAGAATTAAAGGATAAGGAGATAATAATGTAAAGGAAAAGCAAAGAAAAATGGATTATGTAAGTTCAGATAACAACATCTAGATACTGAAAGGTACTAAAAATGCAGGAAAAACACAGGTAAATAGTTATGTAGTAAAACTAGAATAAATTTTATAGAATTAATTAAGTAATATCTTACAATAAATGGACTTGTAGAACACAAAAATTATATGACATATGTACCAAAAATAAATTAAGGTAAAGGGACCTGTAAAGTTGCCTATATTCCATTTGAACAGGTAAAGCTTTTATTTTAAATAGTTCCTAAATAATAGAAAAGTTTAGTATAATGTAATATCTAAAGCAATTGCAAAAATACCCAAAGAGGTATATTTAAAATTAAAATGTCACTTAAAATGGAATACCAAAAAGAAAAAAATGCTCAAACAACTCTAGAGAAAGCTAGAAAAGAAACAGAAAAAAAGTGGAACAGGTAAAAACAGGTAGAACTCTGTTTAAACATATCAATATTTATATTAAGTGTAAATGGTCTACCACAAAAATTAAAAGAAAGAGATTACTAGAATAGACTCATAAAATTACCCTATAATGCACTGTCTTCAGGAAGTTAACTTATTATTTTGTGTATTTGTTTGTTTATTATCATAATGCTGAAAATCAAACTCACAGCCTTACTCACACTTGGGAAGTGCTTTATCAGTGAGATACATGCCTAGGCCCATGAAGGTAACTTTTTTTTTTTTTTTGGTACTGGGGATTGAACTCAGGGGTGCTCGACTGCTGAGCCACATCCCCAGCCCTATTTTGTGTTTTATGTAGAGACAGGGTCTCACTGAGTTGCTTAGCGCCTCACCATTGCTGAGGCTGGCTTTGAACTCGCGATTCTCCTGTCTCAGTGAAGGTAACTTTTAATCTGGAGGCACAAATAGGTTTATAGTGAAATGATGTAAGACAATATATTATTACAAATACCAATCAAAAGAAAGCTAGAGTGACTTTATCAGGCAAAATAAACTTCAAAGCAAAGGAAATTTCCAATAATAAAGAGAATATGATATAGTGATAATGAATTTTAATTATCAAGAAGAAATAGGAATCCCAAATTTGCATGCATATAACAACAAAGATTCAAAATACATGAGACAAAAGCTGATAGAATTTAAAGGAGAACTAAATCTGAACTCCTCTTTGATATTCCTCTTGCACTAACAGAAAAATAACAGGAAGTCAATAAGGATATAGAACTCAATGACATCTTAAATCAACTGTATACAATTGACACTTATAGAACCTTTCACCCACAAGATGCAGAATGCATACTTTCCATATCCTCAACATTTAAAGACAATTTATAAAAGTTAAAATATATTATCTGAGCATAGAAGGATTAAATTAGAAATTAGAATCAGAAGAATAATAAGAATATATGTAAATAAAAGCATCAAATAATACACTTATTTAAAAAAGTCTATGGGCCAAAGAGAAAATATCTATGGAATTTAGACATTACTTTAAGCTGAAAAAAAATGAAAATCCCATAGAACCTACATAAGTAACCTTAGAGCCAGTAAATGAATCAAATAATATTACATGATACATCTCTATGCCAAAATTCAATCATATATTTCTACATTAGCAATATACATATTAAGAACAAAACTTAAGAAACAATCCCAATTATAGTACCTCTGAAAATATGGCATTTCTATATGCATGGAACAAATCAGGCACACACTGCTTATGCTAGAAACTATACAACACTAAGAAATAAAAACAAGATAAATAAATGTAAAAACATACCATGCTTATGGACTAGAAGATTTAATTCTCTCCAAATTGGTAAAGGTATAATTCAATTGCTAGGAAAATTCCAGCAGTATTCTTTTGTGCTTATACACAAGCTATTGTAAAACTCATATGAAAAGAATAAGGAAATAAAACTGTGAAAACAATTTTAAACATAAGAATAAAATTGGAGAAATAGCACTACATTTTTAGCATCACCACAATCCTGCCATAAACTAACTTAAATGGTATTTTACTGGTGAAGAACTATTGGACAAATATGGAATGTAGCTTTACCAAAGCAAATCTGGGCAAAAGATAACTTTCTTTTTTTTATATTTTATTTTTTTTTCTCAAAAGTTGCATTTTAATACATGTTATAAAACATAACAGAAAAAAAACAAATTTTCAGAAGCTGTACACACTGTTCACTGAAAACATTTGTTGAGGCAAATAGAAAAAAAATTGTTACAATCATAGTTTTTC
>CM053401.1:111579809-111661371 GCA_028644305.1 Xerus rutilus | reverse complement strand
GGTCTCTTATTTTTCCAAATGAATTTCATGATTGCCTTTTCTATTTCTATAAGAAAGGCCTTTGGGATTTTAATTGGGATTGCATTGAATCTGTATAGTGCTTTGGGTAGTATGGCCATTTAAATAATATTGATTCTGCCTACCCAGGAGCATGGTAGGTAAAAGATAACTTTCTTATTAGGTCTTTTGGTCACAGGGACACCCACATACACACCCACACACCCACACACACACAAACACAAAAGAAAGAAAAGAAAAAGAAAAGCTGAATAAAATATCATGATTCAAAAAAGTTGAGTAATTTCTTATTAAATTAAAGATACCATTAATTTAAAATCAGCAATTCCACTTTTGGGTATTTACTGTAAAGAAATAAAAATGTATTTTCACACACTTCACTTAATATCTGTATTCGGAATCACCCAAACCTGGTAACAATCCATTTCCTTTAGTAAGTAATGATAAACAAACTATGCTGTATTTATTGGATGAATTAATCCCTACTAGTAAAAATAAATTACTGATACACTGAATAATTAGATGAATGTCAGAGACATTCTGCTGAATAAAATATGCAAGTGTATTCTTGTTCTATACTACATGACTCCAGTTACGTGATATTTTCAAAAAGACTATGGTAATTGAGATCTAATCAGTGTTTAGTAGGCGTCAGAGATGGAGTTTTGGATGGTTCATTCATCTGCTCAGGCTGCCACAACAAAATTCCATAGACTGGATGGCTTAAACAATAGAAATTTACAATTGGAAACAACACTCAGGCAACTAGAGGTCCAACACTAAGGTCCAGCAGGGTCAGTTCCTGGTAAGGGCTCTCTTTCTGGTTTGCCTATGGCTGCCTTCTCTCTGACATTTCCTCAATGTATGTGCAAAGAGAGAGAGAGTGAGAAAACTCATTTTTGTCTCTTCTTATGAGGACACTAACTCTATTGAATTGGAGTCCCACTCATTACTCAATTTAACCTTAATTACCACCTTAAAGTGTCCTTTCCACAGTCATGTGGTAGATTAGGATGTCAATATAGATTTGGGTTTATACACAAACATTCAGTCTATAAAAGGTGGTGACAGAATTATACTGTGTCCTAATTGTGGTGGTTATATAAGCCAATAAATAGATGAAAGTTCATTGGATTGTATGTAAAAATTTCACTTTAATTCAACAATAATTTTTAAATGCTATGGTAAATGCAAATGTATTAGAAGCAAAATAACAAATACAATTTATTTTTTCAAATGGGAGATTTTAGCAAGAACCTTTCATGTTCAAAACAATAATCTGGCCAGGCACACCAGCACATGCCTGTAATTCTAGCTACTTGGAAGTTCGAGTCCAAGAGATTGCAAATTTGAGGCCAGCCTTCGCAGTTTTGCAAGAATTTTTGTTAAAAAAAAAAAAAAAAAAAAAACCCTGAAAGTACTGAGGATAATATGGCTCAGTGGTAAAGCACTTCTCAGTTAAATCCCCAGTACTGACTAAAAAATAAAAAATAAAAAAATAAATATGTGCATTATATTGGTTCTTTGGAATTGCTCGAAGCTTGTCCTTTATGGCTTAAATAATGTATACTTCACAAGATGATGTAATCTCTCTATGCAAGATATAGTATTCAAAGTATATCCATTGGCTCATATTTATTATTTGTAGAATTTAGAGTTTATTTTTTATTTCTTCTTTTTGTTTGGTTTATTTATAAATTCTGAAAGGAGTAAGATAAATTGTTTTTTTTATTAACCCTGCAATTTTATTCAGTATGGCTGTACACATTAATAGGCTATATTATTAGGTGTATATGCTCAAATAGTAATATTTTTTTTCTAGATTTTAAAAATAATGTGATATTTCTCTTTGTCTACTGAAATTTCTTGACATAAATTCTGTTCTCCAAGGTATTATTTTCTTTTCTGGTATATCTCTTCCCTTTGTTTTCTTTTAAAACTTTTGTTTCAAGTGAGTTTGCTGGAAACAGAATACTTTTGGGCATTTAAAAAAAAATTTGTCCTTGAGGCCTCTACTCAGTTTTGTTGTGTTTTGTTTTTTTCCTGCCTATTTCCTCTCTTTGATTCAGACTGAGCATACTGGTAACATCTTCACTGTACCATCTTGCACAGTATAAGTTTTGCACATTTTTCATTAAATTTATTCCTAAGTATTTTATTGTTTTTGATGCTATTGTTAGTGGAATTTATATTTCATTGTGAGTTCATTCTTATTTCCTGCAAACTTACTGATTTCCTAGTTCTACTCAGTTTTTAGTTGTATTCCACATGATTTTATATAGAGAGGATCATGTCATGTCTACAGTGGAGTTTTCTTTGATTCTTTCTAATCTGGGCGCCTTCTATTTCCTTTCTGAATATAGTGCTCTCACATGAACCTTAATATGATCTTGATTGGAAGTGGCAGTCAATCATAAGATATTCTCATCTTATTTCTGACTTTAGAGAGAAAACATTCCATCTTTCACAATTAAATATTATGTTATCTGTGAGGTTTTGTAATTTTTTTAACCAGGTTGAGGATTTGCCTACTATTACTATTTTTTATCATGAAAAATATGTTGTATTTTATCACATGCCTTTGCTATCCATTGAGATGATCATGTGGCTTTTGTCCCTTATTCTACTGATATATCTTAAACAAAATAATTAATTTTTTTGTGTTGAAGCAATCTTTAATCTCTTGATAAATACCAATGGCTCATGATATATTATTATTTTCATATGTTGCTGGATTATATTTGCTAGCATTTTGTTGAGGGTCTTCACATCCATGTTCACACCTATAGTTTTCTTGTGCTGTCTTTATATGGTTTTGTTAACAGGATAATACTGGCATCATAGCATGAATTTGGAAATTTTCGCTCCTTTTCTTTTTTCATGGGAGATATTGTAAAAGATTGATGTGAATTTTTAAAAATATTTTGTAGAATCTACCAGGTAACATCTTTGCTTCTGGGTTTTCAACTGGCAAATTTGATTACTGGAGTATAAATTTTCAAAATAGTTTCTAATTATCCTCTGTATTTCAGTAGTGTCTGTTGTGATATTTCCTTTTTCATCTTGAATTTTAGTAATTTGGGTTTTCTCCCTCCTCCTTTTCGTTAGGGTGGCTAAGGGTTTGTCAATTTTGTTTATCTTTTCAAAGAACCAACTTTTTGTTTTGTCAATTTTTTGAATTGTTTGTTTTGACCCAAGGTCTTTACCTGCTATAGATACCATTCGATTTTTCATTTCTTCAGGAGTTTGTTTTGGTGGTTTGTATCTTAAAAGAAATTTGTTCATTTCATCTATCCTAACTTGACAGCATACAGTTGTTCCCAGTAGTACTGTTAATCAGTTTTATTTCTGTAAGGTCAGTAGTATTGTCCTTTCTTTCATCCTTAAATCCAGCAATTTGAGTTTTCTTTCTTTTATTCTTGGTCAGTCTAAGTAAATTATTATCCTTTCTGTTAACTTTTTCAAAGAACCAACATTTGGTTTAATTGATTTTCTTCATAATTTTTCTATTATCTGTTTTATTTCCATTTTAATCTTATTATTTCCCTTTATATGCTTGCTCTGGGTTTAATTTGTTTTTATCTTTCTAGTTTCTTAAGATTGGAGGTCAAGTTATTGCCTTATCTTCCTCTTTTTATAAAAAGGTATTTGTACCCTTATATTTCCCTCTAAAGTGGTTTAGCAGCATTCAATAAGTTGTATAATGTTTTTTTCATTTACATTCATTTATAGTATTTTGTAATTTCCCTTGTAATTCATTATTTTGCTCATTGGTTATTTAGGATTATATCCTTTAACTTCCATATATTCATTATTCCTCAAATTTCCTTCTGTTTTGATATCTAATTTTCTTCCATTTTGGTTAGAGCACTGAATATTTATGATGTTAGTACTTTCAAATTCTTGTCTTAATTTGTGAGCTAACATATGAATTACTGTATAGAGTGTTCTGCATTCTGAAGGGAACATTATTTTATTGTTATTGGATAAAGTGTTTTAGAAATGGTCTAGTCTAGAGGGTTTATTCTTGTCTACAGTGCTTTTTTTTTTTTTTTTTTTTTTTTGTACCAGGGATTGAACTCAGGGGTACCCAAGCACTGAGCTACATCCCCAGCCCTATTATGTGTTTTTTGTAGAGACAGAGTCTCACTGAGTTGCTTAGTGCCTAGCTGTTGCTGAGGCTGGCTTTGAACTCACGATTCTCCTGTCTTAGCCTCCCTAAGTGCTGGGATTACCAGTGTGAGCCACCGTACCTGGCTCTGCTCTACAGTCTTCTATTTCCTTGTTGATTTTTTTTTCTGGTTATACTATCATTATAAAGCTTAGGATATTGAAGACTCTGCCTTACTGAATAAGGGTTCATGTTTAGATTCCGTTTTGTTAATATCTTCCTGATTGATTCATTCGTCTTTATAAAATTTTATTCTTTATTATTACAAAATGTTTCTCTAAAAAGTCTGTTCATCTGATATCATTATAGCTGCTTTTCTTTCCTTCTGATTACTTTTGCATTGTGATTTTTGTTTATTCATTAATTTCAAAGGAAATGTTCGTTTGAATCTAAATGTTTCTCATCTAAAAGTTTCTTTCAGACACCATATTGATAGACTATGTTTGTCTTTTTTTTTTTTTGCCAATTCCACATTTTATTTAAGTGTGAAATCCATTAATTTACTTATTCACTTACTGATGTAGTAATATCTAGTTCTGCCTTTGATAGTTTTCTATACCTCTTAGATCTTTTGTTGTTAAGCTATGCCTTGATCACAACCTTTTTGTGTTATGTAAACATATTCTCAACATTTGAATTCTCTTTCATTTATTTCAGTCTTTTAAACTTATTTTCTTAGTGGTGGCCCAGGAGATTAAAATTAACATGTTAATTTATGATTATCCTACCTAGACTAAATTGATATCAATTTACTTGTAGTCATAAAAAAAGTTGGACCTTTATAACAACATTTCTCCCTCCTCCTTTGTGCTCTTATTGTCAAATGATTTCTTTATATACTTTGTGCTCCTTAATCTAGATTTATAATTATTCTTTTATTCAATCATGATTTTAATTCAGATAGGAAACAAATATATTTTTAAAAGCTTAAATTATCTCTTCTACACATACACATTCTGATGAGAAATTAGTTGTTAACCTTATTGAGGATCCCAAGTACATTATGAAATATGTCTCCTTTGCTACCTTTGAAATTCATTTGTTGAGTTTGTTTTTTTTTTATGGATTGATTATGATGAATTTGAGAGTATAATTCTTTGAGTTTATCCTACTTGGAATTTTTTGCATTTGTGCATTAACATCTTTAGGTACAATTTAGGTACAATATAGGGCCATCATTTCTTAAAATTTTCCTTTCTTCTTCTAGCATTCTCATTTTGTATGTGTTTATATGCTTGATTATGTCTCCTAGATCTTTCCGTTCTGTTACTTTTTTCTTTCTCTTCCTTAGAATGACTTATTAATGGTTATGTCTTTGAGTTTATTAATTCTTTCTTCTGGGGGCTCAAATCTGCAGCTGAAAAATCTGTAGTGAATATTTCCTTTCAATTATTGTTCATCATGTCTTCAAAATTGTTATGTTTTCATTTATTTATATTATTTCATCTGGTAAGATGGTGTTCTTATAATCTCCTTTAATTCTGTCAAAATAATTTCCATTAATTATATGAATATATTTAAAATAGCTTTTTAAAAAACGAAGTCTTGCTCTTGCTAAGTTTAACATATCTTTTTCATGGACAGGTTGTATTGATTTTTCTTGTATGTGCTCTCTTTTTATCTTTACATATATCTGTATATCTATGTATGCATGCATATATGTATATATATATACATATATATGTATATAATTTCTTTTAATGCCTTTCAATTTTTGTTTCAAGTGGGTATTTTATTCCTATGTATAAATATAAAGCTCTAATAAAATATTAAATGAGTAATATAGGTATTTTAAATAATATAATGTACTATCTCTAAACATCATATTTTCCACCCTCCTCAAGAATTTTATATTCTCACTTTGTTCAGTGAATTTCCTGAACTAATTTTGTAAAATCTGTTTGTTTGTTTGTTTTTCCTACTTTTGTTTTCTTTGTAGCCACTGAAATTTCTGCTCAGTTAAGTCAGTGGTCACCTAATGCTTGAGCAGGCGTTTTTTTAAATGCTCAGAATCAAATATTTCCAGTCTTCGCCAAATGGCTTTGTGAATGTTATATACTAACCTTCAATACTCATCCAGGCATTTGAGAACTTTTCTTTAGCTTTCACTTCCTGTATGTGTATGGGTAAAGTCAGCCAGAGCTATGAGCTTGCTGAAAGCCTTCCGATGTTTTCCCTGTGTATGGGAACAGCTTTGACCTTGCAAACAGACCTGTGCATACGTGTGGGCTTCTTCTTCTTACCAATATGCCAAAGTTTTTCAGAGTTCTTATAGACATCTCTTCCCCAGTTTTTTATTTTAGACTTTTGGCTTAGCCTAATAATTTCCTCACAACCAACTACTACCATAGATAAATTACAAAGTTAATTTTCTGTAACTGTTTTTGACAAAAAGTAAACAAACAAAAAAGTGAAAAGACTTTTCACACTGTGTGAACTCTGAGTTAGGTCAAATAAAGACAGTCTTGCCCATTGGTTCTTATAGAGAATCACTAGACTGGTCCAAAAACATTTACTGGGAATGAGGCTTTGAAAGAGTTAAAAACACCATTCTGATTTCTCTGCTGCCTGCCAGGCTGTATGCTTTCAAGGGTACCCTGGAACTGAAAAGGTAGGATGGAAACTAGGCAAGCTAAAATGCCACATAGCTTGCTATCCTTAACAATGTTCTGCTTTTTTTCTTCAATAAATGCTCATTGAATTTCTCCAAGTTTTTGGTTAATTTCCAGAGATCTGAAAAACTTGATTCTAACAATTTTGCCAGTTTCTCTTTGCTTTCTTGGAAGAGAGAATTTTTGGAGCTCCTTACTCTGCCATTTTTACTGATATCAGACCAATTGCTTTTTTTTTTTTAAATAGTTTTTTAGTTGTTGATGGATACAATGTCTTTATTTTATTGCTTTGTATGTGGTGCCGAGGATCGAACCCAGGGCTTCACGCATGCGAGGCAAGCGCTCTACCGCTGAGCTACAAACCCAGCCCCAGACCAACTGCTTTTTGAGGGTAGAGCAAAAGCATTTGATTGAATAAAAGTATGAATGATGATATTTTTAACCAATGATTCTGGAACAATTTGATATCTATAGGTAGAAGAAATGAACCTTGACTGGCTCTCAAACTTTTTTCAAAAATTAAATAAGAGTAGGTCATTGCCCTAGGTTTCAAAGATATGATCATAAAAAATTTGAAAGAAAACTTTCAAGAGAATCTTTGGGATCTGATGCTAGCAAAAGATTTTCTGGGTATGACAATAAAGATAAAATTCGTATCAGGAAAGTTTGATAAGTTGGACTATTTCAAGGTTGAAAATGTTTTGTGTTACAGCAGCCGCAGTCAATGGGATAAAGAAGTGGACTATAGATAGAGTGGGGGATAGTATTTGCAAGTCACATAACCAAAAAGGCCCTGCTATCAATTTTGAATGAAAAACTTTTGAAACTCAACAGTAAAAACCTAACAACCTGCTGGACCCAGTGGCGCACACCTGTAATCCCTGCACTTTGGGAGGCTGAGACAGGAGAATCGCGAGTTCAAAGCCAGCCTCCACAATGGCGAGGCGCTAAGCAACTCAGTGAGACCCTGTCTCTACATAAAACACAAAATAGGGATGGGGATGTGGCTCAGTGGTGGAGTGCCCCTGAGTTCAATCCCCAGTACCAAAAACAAACAAACAAAAACAACAACAACAACAACAACAACAAAATCTAACAACCTAATCAGGAGACAATGAGGGAGAGATTCCACTGAACAGGATGTATGAATGGCAACTGAAGACCTGAACATGTGTTCAAGATGACTAGCTATGTCTCCCAGACGCAAACTAGAATTACAACAAAGCACTTAACAGAATGACTAAAATAATTATCTGACAACACCCAATGCTGGAAGGGATTATGGGAAATTTGGTCACATGCATTGTTGATGAAAATGTGATAAAATTTGGCACTAGGGAATGCTTTGGCAGTTCCTGAAAAATAAAAAATAAAAAATAAACACACAACTACCATACAACCCAGAAATTATACTCCAGAGCATTTACTCCAGAAAATAAAGACCCATGTTCACAAAAGGGTCTGTACACACGTGTTTATAGCAGTTTTGTTCATGTTAGCAAAAATGAAATGGCCTAGATATCCTTCAATGCATGAATATTTGAACAGACTTTGGTTAATCCATGCAATGGAATACTGCTTGGCAATAGTAAATGAAAACTACTGATACACTAAATGTAATGAGACTCTGGATAATTATTCTGGAAAACTGGTAGACATGTATTTAACTAAGAATTGATTATATCATATGGTATGAAACATTTATTTATCAATAAAATTCTATAAAAATGTATAAATAAAAATAGCCCATAAGAAAATAAAACTGAAAGATGTAAATTTGGTATTATATAAAGTTATGCAAAATACAAAATAATGTTTCCATGAACAAGTCTGGGAAAAAAATCTTAAATATCATTGCCAAGCAATCTGTAATCCAATCACTCAGATGCATTGTGGTGATAAATGATACTTTTCATGTCTATTTGAGCCTCAAGAAATTCTATGTACTTTAAACAAGTAGTTATAAATGTTTGGAATCTGTCTACAGAACATAGTATGAGGAAATTTTTCTAATTGCAAAAAAGCTAATTACTAATGATATTTATCTAAATACTTTTTATTAACAAAATACTGGAAGCCATATGTATCCATCAATACCCAAATTATCAAATAAAATATATTTAATTCATAAATATACGTAAATATAAATATGTAAACATAAATATAAACCTGTAAATAAATATAATAAAATATAATATTTTATTTAATACAGAAAATATTTGATTTAATTTTGAGGGATACTGGAGATTGAACTTGGGCCCTCGCACATGCTAGGAAAGTACTGTACCACTGAGCTAAATCTCTAGTCAAATGTATTATTTTACTTAATATAGAAAATGTTAAATAAAATACAGAAACAGACAAAAAAAGATATTAACAAAGTATAATAAAATTGATTTGAACAATCTTTAATGACATAAGAAAATGCTCATAAAATACTATTAAATGACATCATAATACAAAACTTTGTATAAACCTGAATATTAAAATAATGAGTTAATTTTTGTGGTATGCAAGTGCAATGTATCATTTCATAACAAAGGGATTATGAATTATATAGATTAACTTTAAAATGAACTTGTTACAAAAAATTTTAAGAAATGTAAAAAAAAACCTTGTGATTTTAAGCATAGATTTGGAAAAATTAAAACAATTAGGTTACATAATGACCATATCAAAAACCAAGTACAGTCCAAAACAGGTATATTAGCAGTCATGCTGCTATTTATTTTTCTTAGAACTGTGGAGTCTTTAGCAATGTTGAACAATCAACAGTGATTAGGAAAAGAAAAGGCCTCAATGATAGTACAGAATTGCTCTTCAAAAATGTAGTTTCTGATTCTGATTCTTGTTCCCCTTTTCATATTCAACCACCCCTCCCCACTTTCCCACCCAACCCTCTCCCGTCTCCTTCAGGCCCCCTGAAACCTTAATCTTCTCAGTGATGAGAAATGTTGTTTTTTTTTTCTTGCTAGAGGAAACATCTTTGGAGTAAATGGCTAGCAAATTGAATTTCTCTGCCTAGCAAAGCCTTTTTAATGCAATCAATTGCAATGTAAGTGGTAGCTGCCATTGGAAGTACCACCAGTAACACATCAGAGAAAAAGCCTCAGAATCAATCTTGGAATGGAAATATTTGTTGTAAAATCAGACTAGTGATTATTGCCAAGGAAATTATTATGACTGATCAAAATTGTATAAGCTTTCTCACAACACATTTAACACTTCTGCTCACCACCCTCCTCAGTGAAAAGCCATTCTCTCTCTCCGTTTCCATAATGAGCTCTATCTACCTCTTTTAGTATCTTCCTGCTGCCTTTTTCTACATGGCCTTTGCTTTTCTGATCACAAAACTAGTTAGTGTTTATTACAGCATTAGTAAGCTTGAATTTTAAGCTAAGAAACTCTGGGGTGCAAATACAGCTATTTAATTCAAATTAATACTTCACTATACAACTAATATTAATTTTCAAATTAACATTCACTGTAAGGTCCCACCTGCCAAGAGGCATATGAGGAATAGAATCCATATAATCACCTCTGTTTTGTATGTATGATAGATCCAGTTTCTCTGCATCATCACTGGACTTGGTTTTATCAGTTTTGTTTTGTTTTGTTTTGTTTTAATTGTGGCCAATCTAAAAAATGTGAAAATGTGACCAGATGTGGGTTACACTGTTTATCTCTAATGACTAATGACATGGAACAACTTTTCATATGCTTAGATGTCATTCATGTATTTTCTTAGGTAAATCTGTTCAGATCACTTGCTCAGTTTTAAAAATTGGGTTCTTTTCTTACTTCTGAGTTTTAAGACTTCCTTATATACTCCAAATAGATACTGAATTTGGTAAATTCTTTTATTTGAAATGTGATTTCAAAATATTTTCAAGCTTGTGCCTTTACTTATTATTTTAACATTATTTTCAAAGAGCAATTTTTTTCCTAAAAGCCAATGTAGCAACTTTTCCTTTTATTAATCATGTGTTTAAAAGCATGTCTAAAATATATTTTCCAAATCCAAACGTATACAGCTTTTCCTCCTTCTTCTTCTGTCAGTTTACCATTTAATGTTTTACATTTACATTCATGATCCAGTTTGGAATAATTTTGCATAAGATGTGAATATGTGCAAGTTTTATTTTTTAAATATACATCTTCTATTTTCCCAGCACCATTTGGAGAAAATACCACTCTTTTTCAATTGAATTATTTCCATGCTTTTTCCAGAAGTAGGTAACCCGACTTGTGTTGGTATATTTCTAGACTTTGTACTGTTCCATTGATCTAATTGAGGAAGCTGTCATCAATTCCACACTCTACTGGTTGTTACAGCTTTATTGTAAACCTTAAAGTCAAGTAGTACAAATCTTCCAATTCTTTTCTTTTTAAAAATTGTGCTGGCTATGCTCTTTCCTGTGGTTATCCTTATATTTTTGAAACATTTTGTCAATATGTACCAAAAACTTCCCTCAGATTTTGATTGGAATTACATTGTATCTATCAATCACATTAGGTAAGATTGACCTTTTTAACATATTGAGTCTTTCAGTCCATAAGCATTTATTTAGATATTCTTTGATAATTGCTAGCATATAGAAATAAGAACTTTTGTATATTGGCCTTGTTTCTTCAGACCATGCTAACCTTATTCTGGAAGTTTCATTGTAGATTCTTTTGAATTTTTTAAACAATTATTTTATATGAATACAGACGGGCTTATTTTTTTCCCGTTAGAATATAGAACTATTCCTGACTCAATGCACCAGCTAGGAATGTCTGAAAATGTTGCTGAGGAGCAATGTGTAGGGGCTTCTTAAGCTGTCTTTCTGTTCCAAAACATTCATTTCTTCACTGTTAAGATTGGTGTAAACTATAGCTTCTTTGCAGATGATCTTGATCAGATTAAGGAGGTACCTTCCTATTGTTAGTTTGCTAGGAGTTTTCTATTTATTTGTTTTATTCATATGGAATTTACTTGACAGAAAATTCACCAGTGTAATTATTTAAATACATAGCTCAGAACTTTTAGTATTTTACTGTGCTGTGCAACTATCACTATCTAATTTCAGAAGATTTCCATGCCTTTGATAAAACCCCATACTTTACAATTCCCTCTTACTATCCTCTAGACCTACTTCCTAGGTCTATGGATTTGCATATCCTGGACATTTCATATGTATGGAACCATACAATATGTGGTTTTTGCACTTGATTTATTTTGCTTAAAATTATGTTTCCAAGATCAATCTTTATTGTATTATGTATCAGTACTTCACTGCTTTTTGTGGCTGAAATAAATATTCCATTTTATAGATATACCACATTATGTTTAGTTTATCTGTTCATTAACTGATGGGCATTTGGGTTGTTTTCTTTTTCTTTTTTCTTTTTGGTCTGTTATAAATAATGCTTTAATGAATAGTCATAAACATTTTTGTAAGAATGTAAGTTTTCAACTATTTTGGGTATGTACTTGGGAATAGAGTTGCTGGGTCATAATTTAATTCTATTCTTAACTCTTTTGTGTGTGTGTGTGTGTGTGTGTGTGTGTGTGTGTAGGGGTGGTACTGGGTAAAGAACCCAGGCCCTTGTGTATGCTACGCAAGTGCTCTACCACTGAGCTACATCCTCAGCTCAGTTAAGAATATTTTTAACTTCTTTCACAGTGGCTATACCACCAACACTTGTGGGTACAAAATAGTACCTCATTATGGTTTTATTTCTCTAATGACTAGCATCTTGTCATGTTTGTTTGCCATCTGAATAACTTCTTTGGGAAGTATCTATTCAAATCTTTTGTGCATTATAAAAATTGAGTGGGGCTGGAGATGTAACTCCATGGTGGAACAGCTGCTTAGCATGTGAGAGACCCTGGCATTGATCCTCAGCACTTGGGGGTGGAGTAGGGGTATTCATCTTTTTATTGTTGAATTGTAAAGGGAGCCCTTTATTTTGGACACAGGTACTTATCAAATACATGATTTGCAAATACTTTCTACCATTCTATGGGTTGTCTTTTAACTTTTTAGGTAGCATTCACTGATGCTCAAAAGTTTTTGAATTGGATGAAGCTCAATTTATCTTTTTATCCTTTGGTTACTTATATTTTTAATGTCATGTTTGCCAAATTAAATGTCATGAATGTTTACCCCTATGGTTGCCTCTAGGAATTTTATACTTTTATCTCCTGTATTTAGATTTAATATATTGAGAGTTAATTTTTATATACTGAGTGATCTGGGGGTCCAAATTCATCCTTTTAGATGTAGATATTTATTTGTCCCATTGTCATTTATTTAAAAAACTTTTCTCCCTGAGTGCTCTTGATATCTTTGTCAAAAATCAATTGACCATAGATGCCTGGCTTTATTTCTGAACTCTTAATTTGGCTCCATTGATCTATATGTATATCCTATGCCAATGTCACTTAGTCTTGATTATTGTTGTTTTGTATACCTTTTGAAATCAGGAAATGTGAGTTGTCAATCTCTATTTTTCTTCCTCAGAGTTGTTTTGGCTCCTGTTGTCCCTGGATTTTAGGATCAACATATCAATTTCTGAAAAAAATTTAGAAGGGTTGGAATTTTTACAGGGATCAAATTGAATCTGTAGATAATATTATGGGAGTGTTACCATCTTAACAATACTAAATCTTCGCAGTAGTAGAGCACTTGCTCTATGTGCAAGGCCCGGGGTTTGATCCCCCATACATCAAGAAAGACGGAAGGATGGAAGGAAGGAAGGAAATAAGGGCAGGAGGAGGAGGGAGGGAAGTAAGAAAAAGAGGGAAGGAAAGAAAAAATGGAAGGAAAAGTTGGAAAGAAAAAGAAAATAATCTTTAGGTTGTGGATTTGGAATGTCTTCCCATTCATTTGGTTCCCCTGCTACTTCTTTTAACAATGTTTTTTTTTTTTTTTTTGTAGTTTTCAATGCACATGACTTGCATTTCCTTGATTGATTATATTCATAAGTATCTTATTCCTGATCACCAGTGCAGTTATCAGAGGGTTTTTTTAACCAGATGCCCTTAATCAAAGTGAGGAAGTTTCTTCCTATTCTGAATTTTTGAGTGTTTTTGTAATCATGCATTGTTCTACATAAATAAAGATGATCACATCTTCCCCTCTTTATTAATGTGCTTTATCTAATCAATTGATTTTTGCTAAGAATTTTTATCATGAATGCTTTTGAATTTTATCTGATGCTTTTCGAAACTGTATCTATTCAAATGATCATATGATTTTTCATTTTAGTCGTTAAAATAGGAAATTATATTGATTGACGATATTGAACTAGACTTCCATCATCACTTCCTAGCCTCTTCCTTCTCTCTTTCTTCTTTCTTTTTCTTCACTATGAAAGTATCACTCCACTGTCTTTTCACTGCTTAGATTCAGAAGCTCCCAGTACTTCTTATCTTTGTTCCTTTTAATTTAATGTTTTCTTTCTGTAGCTGCCTTGAAGATTTTCTCTTTGTCTTTCACATTTAATCACTTTGGTTCAAATATGCTTAATTGTTTGTTTGCTTTTCTTTGATTACTGGCTGATACTATCTGGCTTCTTAGATTTGTATTTGGGTGTCTTTCATTCATTTTGTAAATATCTTAGCCATTATTTCTTCAACTATTTCTTCTGTTGCGCTATTTCACTTCTCCTTCTTTCCAGTTATAAACATATTTGATATTCCTACATATCTCTTTGTTCTTCTGTTATGTTTATTTCATCCTTGTTTCTCTTTATGTTCCAGTTTGGGTCATTTCTATTTCTTTCTCTTCTGGTTCCCTGGTCCTTTTCTCACTTGGTTAAATCTACAGATGATCCCACTTAAGGCATTCTTTATTCTTGTGACTGGTTTTCAGACCCATCATTTTCGATTTGGTTCTTATAGTTTTCATTTTTGTTGTAATCTGAACTTGCATTTTGTAAACACTTTCCATTGTGGACTTTATCACATTAATCATAGTCATTTTGAATTCCCTCTGAGATAGTTTTAACATCTGTATCATATTTTAGCCAACTATTAATCCTTAGTTTGTCTTTTCCTGACTGGTTTTTGTTGCCTTTCAGTATATCTATTTTTCCTACTGTAGTTGCTGTTGTTGAGAGTTGGATATTTTATGGAACAATTGAATAGGAGGTAAATAGATTTTATTCCTGAGAAGGGGTACTTTTATGTTGTGATTTGAGTTAATCTAGTTAGGAACTGAGCTGGATTTGAGGTGTGTTATTAGGATGGCTTGCTTCAATATACCAAAAATAGGTTTGTTATCATTTGAATATTTGTCCCCTTTAAAAGTCAGGTCAAAATTTAATAGTCATTGTAATAGTGTTTATGTTTAGGTTTTGAGGGTCTGTCCTTGTGAATGGACTAATTCCATGATCATGAAGGTGGGCTTGTTACCACAGGAATAGTTTTTTCCCCCCTTACACTCTCTCACTCACTCTCTCTCTCTCTCTCTCTCTCTCTCCACCTTCCCTCTTTGCCCTTCTGTCATGTAATGTCTTCTGCCTGATGCAGCAAGAAGGTCCTCTTCAGATGTTAACACCTTGATCTTGAATTCCCAGCCTCCAAAACTGTGAGAAATAACTATTTCATGTCTATAAATTACCCAGTCTATGGTATTATAGTATATAACAAAAAAATGGACTAAGAGAGGCTTCAAATCCTTACAGAGATATCATACATTTGGGATAGGATTTGGTTTGCTAGAGGTGTTTCCCTCACCCCACCACCTCCAATTCCTCCATCATGCATCCTAAGCTTCTTTTGTGCTATGCCACAGAGAGGGCCAGTCTTTTACAAGTTAATTCTTAGAGAATGTTTATTTGCCTGGTGTTGGAGGGGTGGAGGATGTTCTTGGTTATTTGCAATAAGTCTCCATATTATTCTTTGTTTATTCCTATAATTTAATGTGTTTTTGATCAGACTGCAAGTAGTTCTTTTAAAAGATTTTTTTTTCCTTGCTTACTGGTATCAAGCCATTATAATTTACTTCACAAGCATATTTCATTATAATATACTTCTCAGAAAGCTAACTTTGTGTTAATCCACTTTCTCTCACTGTGATTAAATGTCTGAGGTAGTCAACTAAAAAGAGAAAAGGTTTATCTTGATTCATGGATTCAGAAATTACAGTTCATGATCACTTGACTCCATTGCCTTTTAGGCTTGAGGGGTGGCAGTACAATATAGCAAGGAGCACATGGGGGAGATGTCCTGTTTGCCTCATGAAGGCCAGGAAACAGAGAAAAAGGAAGGGGCTGAAGACCACCTCTTGAAAGTTCCATCATCTCCCAGTAGTGCCACAGGCTGGGGAGCACGCTTTCAACTTTGGAGAAACTCCAGATCCAAACAATAGCCTTCATATCTCTACTCTGTTTTCTCTACATACATGACTGTATCATCCTTTGTAGTTCTTACATCTTTTCCTCTCTGCTTCTTGCTGTAGCTGGAATTTATAGTAGAGAGCTGCAGAGTAGTAATAGTAACTGTTTTTGTCTATTTCTCTAGGCTGGATCATCATGACTTTTTTTTTAAATATTTATTTTTTAGTTGTAGGTGGACACAATATCTTTATTTTTTATTTTTATGTGGTGCTGAGGATCGAACCCAGTGCCTCCCGCATGCTAGGCGAGCACGCTACCACTGCGCCATAACCCCAGCCCCTCATCATGACTTTTGATATCCTTTATTTACATTATTATTTGGTTCATGATATTTTCTTTATTACTTTGTGATTTTTGAAATATTTTTCTCATGTATCATTTAACATCATTGTATTTGGGGACTTTTCCCCCCAGTACTGGAGATCAAACCCACGGTCTCATCTATGCTAGGCAAATGCTCTATCACTGAGCCACATCCTCAGCCCCTAAAAGCATTGTCTTTATTCTCAAATAACTATTTTGAAATCATTATTGGTGTAAATGTGGAGTACTCATGTCTTATTTTAATTCCATTCTGGTCAAAAACCACAAGAGGTGTGGTTTTAATTCTTTAACCTTTACTGATACTTTCTTTTCCTCTCATTATATAACCAAATTTAGGAAATATTGAGTGTGTACTTGAAAAGAATGTAGAGTGTGGAATTGTTAAGTGCAATATTAAGTATTTGCAAATCTGGATATTTTTCAAGTCTGATATATTCTTCCTGATTCTTTTATATCTTCTATCAGGTCTTATGCTGGCATATGATCAATTTCAGGAAATTTTTATTCATTCTTTCAATAAATACATATCAGGTATCTACCTGTATCTGTTAATTTGCCTCAGAGAATGAGCCTCCTATTTTTTGTTTCTATGAAAACATCCGGCTTTGGGTGATTTTGTGTGGCTTTTTCATATGCATTGCGAATCTCCCAATTTCAGCCCCAGTTCTCCTTCTTGCTTCTTGGTACTTCTGCATTCTGTGAGTCCACAATTTCTCTTTGAATCTGCCAGACAGCCAGCTTCTTCACAGAAGAACAGTCTATCTATACAATTACTTCTGTGTCTCACAGGAAAGTCTTAATTTATTTTGTTTTATCCATACTTTTTTTCTGATATATATCTTCTGATGCCCAAGTCACTTTATTAAACTCTCTTGGCTTGTACAGTAAGCCGCTACCATTTCTCAAACCAAGAACACCAGAGCCAGGGCTGTCTCAGAATAGGTTGATTGGCAGCTCTCTCATCTTTCCATCCTTCACCTGCAAGGTTCAAGCCATTGTCTAAGCAGTTTTTCTTATGGCCACAAGATGGCGCCAGCAAATACTACCGTTACCTCACATAAGTCCCAGGTCATCTTTCCTTATGCCTCATTAATTAGAACTGCCTCGCTCAGCTGTGGGGAAAAGTGCCAAAGTGGTTGCAATGGAGAAAGAGAATGAACTGAATTGAATTGAATATTCTTTCTGGGTATAATAAATTCTCCTTTTATTATTTTATTACATCAATGAAATTTTGTGATTATATTCCTTAAGATCCTTACACTTACTGAGAACTTACTCTAAAGTATTTTCTTACCGGAGTGCTAATGTAAAGGAGACTATTCTATTTGTATTTTTACCTATTTTTGTATAAAGCTCCCCTTGGGACCTAGGAAGTAAACCAGAGACCCTACACCAAATAGAAGAAAAAGTAAGCCCTAATATTCATCATGTTGGCTTAGGACCTTATTTCCTTAACAAGACTCCTATAGTGCAAGAAGCAAAATCAAGAATCAATAAATGGGATGGATTCAAAATAAAAAGCTTCTTCTCAGCAAAAGAAACAATGACGTGAACAAAGAGCCTACATTCTGGGAACAAATTTTTGCCACACGCACATCTGATAGAGCACTAATCTCCAGGATATATAAAGAACTCAAAAAACTTAACACCAAGAAACAAACAACCCAATCAATAAATGGGCCAAGGAGCTGAACAGACACTTCTCAGAAGATATACAATCGATCAACAGACATATGAAAAAATGTTCAACATCTCTAGGAATCAGAGAAATGCAAATCAAAACTACTCTAAGATTTCATCTCATTCCAGTCAGAATGGCACTAATCAAGAATACAAACAACAATAAATGTCAATAGGTGTTGGAGAGGTTGTGTGGGGGGGAAAGCACCCTCATACATTGCCAGGGGAACTGCAAATTGGTACAACCAATTTGGAAAGCAGTATGGAGATTTCTTAGAAAACTTGGGATGGAACCACAATTTAACCCAGCTATCCCACTCCTCTGTCTATACCCAAGGGATTTAAAAACAGCATAGTACAGTGACACAGCCACTTCAATGTTTATAGCAGCTCAATTAACAATAGCTAAACTGTGGAACCAACCTGGATGCCCTTTGATAGATGAATGGATATTCATCTATCCATTGATGAAAACTGTGGTATATATTCCCACTGGAATATTACTCAGCAATAAAAGAGAATAAAATTATGGCATTTGCAGATAAATAGATGGAGTTGGAGAATATCATGCTAAGTAAAGTAATCTAATCCCCCCCCCAAAAAATGCCAAATGTTGTCTCTGATAAGTGGATGCTGCTCCATGATGGGGGAGAGGACATGGGAAGAATGGAGGAACTTCAGTCAAAGGGGAGGGAGAGGAAGGGGGCATGGGGGAAGTAAAGATGGTGGAATGAGATGGACATCATAGCCCTAGCTTCATGTATGACTGCATATATGATGTGATTCTACATCATGTACAACCAGAGAAATGAAAAGTTGTGCTCAATCTGTGTACAATGAATCAAAATGCATTCTGCTATCATGTCTACCTAAGTGGAATAAATAAATTTTAAAAAACCAAAAAAACAAAAAGAAAACCTGCAAAACTAGAAAGCATTCATTTTAATCAAACTTGTGGACCTCTAGGACACATTAATGCAAAAATAAATATTATGTTTCAACCTCAAAAAAAAAAAAGCTTCCCTTGGAACATATGTTAATAGTGAATGTAGTCATGCTTATAAATGGTTAAAAGTAAATTCCAATATTTATTTTTAGCTTATTCTTTGAGGTTTCCTATGTATAATTATAATGCTTTAAAATATATATATATAATTATAATACTTGAAAATATATTTTCCATTGAAAATGATATTCTTGTTTTCCCTTTCCATTTTTGCCTGATTGCTTTGGAGACAACATCCAAAATAAGAGTAAAAGGGAAAAGGGACATCTCTATTGGGAATACATAGAAGTGGCAATTTCATATGGCTCAAGATTAAATATAAAAATTTCACTTGAGATCAAATAGATGTTTTAGAATGGAAAAAATCTCTAATTTGCTTAAAGAAAGAAAATTTTTAAAATCTGTATTCATATAATAATATATGCCAAAAATATATTAGGAAATATATATAAAAACATAAGGAAATTAATCCACAATAATACTAGGATACTTTTAATATGTTCCTCTTATCTGCCAGTAAAAAGAGACAAAACATTATTGAGCTTATAAAAAATTAGAGTATGATGATTAACAAAATGACCACTTGACATATCTAGAATAAATGGAGAATACATGTTCTAAGCAGAGTCATTAGAAGCATTAATTAATAAAATCACTTAGTAATATTAAAATGCCCCTAATAATACATAATATTTAAAATATGAAAATTATTGGTTATTAACTATTACCATTGTTTTTAGCTGATAATTAATTTTGCATTCACAAAAGGAAGCCTTAAAAATCCAATTCAAAAGCCTCAGAGGTTGGTTGGTTACTTCCACACCATATGCGTACAGTGAAGCCAGCATTGTGGATAGAAAAGCATTACAACTAACTCCCCATATTCTTTGAAGCTATAGAGAAAGACCTAATACTTAAAATATGTGTTTGCCCCCACTTAAATCCTAACACATTAAATTCTGACATTAGAAAGTATTTCCTTTTGTTTCACTTTCATATTGTATAATACCAAGAGAAATTGCAACACAATGAAGTTCAACAAAGTGTTTAGGGTGTACTGGATAAATATTCCCTTATCAAGAACAACCTGAAAGAAAAGGAACAGGGAGATACATATAACAGACAGGTGAATCACCAGGGGATGGTGCAAGGCCCTAGTTAAAACCCAGAGCAATTAATATTTGCAAGATACTGCCAATATATCCCTATCACATTCTTTTACCATTTCCACAGTGAGACCAGGCTTGTGGGTAGAAAAGTGCTAAATTGCAGTGACACCCCAAAGTGTGAAACATGCAAATTAGTTCTAATATGTACATTAAACGTTTGCACAGTATTCATGGGTCACAGGTCCTGTAGCAGTCACACACCACCCCTCTGCAAAGTTTGACCCCAATCTGACATGAATTTGCTCTCATTTATTTGATGGAGTGTATTCACAAAGAACATATATAAATTCTAGTCTTCTACTTTGTAGTTACAAGAGGGTCTTCCAGACCAGTTACTTAAATGTCCATGCTCTATTTTCTTCATATATAAAAATGGAATAATTATAACACCCACCTCAGCAAAGGCTTATAGAGGACTAATATTATGATGCCTGTCATGTAGCATTTACATGGCAAAGGCACTTGTGCAAATGCTCTCAGTACTTTATACTCCTCAATACAACCTCAACAAGATACTGGTATTATTTCCAAAGTAAAGAAAAGTGAATGAATGCATACAGAAGCATATGGCTGATCCCCTGTTCTGGTTCCCAGGCTGCCACAACCACCAGACCTGGCCCAGGAGTCACAGTCAGTATACTTAAATTGCTAGTAAGAGCATGATCATTTTCACCTGGTTTCTGTTGTGCATGCAGCAAATAACAATAAGCACCTAATTTTGTGTGTGAACGCTCTTTGAAAAAGAGATATTAGGCCAAACTACTAATTCATGCCAGAGCTCAGACTCAGGCCCAGGACCCCCTATCCCCCACCGATCCACCCAGGAGCACAGGCCCAGGTCAGGCCCAGGAACATTCCCAACAACAGGCAGAACCACACCAGAGCCAAGAACCAGGCCCAGGACTGCACCTGCTAACCTGTGCAGGAGCCCAGCCCAGACCCTGACCATGAACCCATAGATGTCCCACCAGTACAAGAGTCCAGGCTCAGGTCAGGCCTAGGATTGCCCCTGCTGACATGTGAGAGAACCCAGGCCCAGGACAACCCCCACAGAGAAGAAGACCATGTTGTGGCTCCCCATTTACCAACACATCACTCCCTTGGCCCACCTCCAACTTGGGACATGCAGCCATGGCCATAGCCCCTGCAACAAAGTAGCCTCCACCTTGGGACAACAGATAGAGCTGGTAGGCACTGCCCACCAAAGCATGGCTCACCATAGTGCTGCATCTCTGAACAGGCAGTCCAAAGCCATTGTAAGGCTCTCCTTTTCAGCCTTATCTCTGAAAGTGATTGCATTCATCTTGGGACACCCACACTGCTATCTTGAATTACCTCTACTACTGCTGCCATGATCTTTAGTTATATGTCCATCTTGGGACATCGGCTAGGGACTGGAAGCTCAACACCAAGGTGAGGTGCAGGTAATCTGCAGGGACACTATAAGATTACAGGGTAGAAACTGCAATACTTCAGACCAGCAATGCAAGGAAAGAAAATACATAGACAACATGAAGAAACAAGGGAAGAAAGTGCCCTAAATAAACCAAGATATTACAATAATAGAATCCATTGACAGTGCAATTGATGAAGTGAAAGAGGAGTTCAGAATGTACATAATTAAAATTATCTGTGAATTAAATAATAACTCAAGTGAGCAAATACAGGCAAAAATGTATCACTCCAACAAAGAGA
Organism: Xerus rutilus; assembly: GCA_028644305.1. Lineage (NCBI taxonomy): Eukaryota > Metazoa > Chordata > Mammalia > Rodentia > Sciuridae > Xerus > Xerus rutilus. The sequence continues at coordinate 111,639,306 of CM053401.1, read as the reverse complement.
TAAGAGAGCAAATACAGGTAACTGTTGATAACACCAACAAAAAGATAAGGGAGCAAATACAGGTAGCAAAATATTACTTCAAGAAAGAGATAGGATTCTGAAAACAAACCAATGAGAAATCCTTGAAATGAAAAAACAATAAATCAAATAAAAAACTCAATAAAAAGCATCACCAACACACTAAATCACTTGGAAGACAGAACATCAGATAAGACAAAATATACAATCTTGAAAATAAAGTTGACCACACCATGAACGTGGTAATAAATCATGAACAAAAGATCCAAGAATTATGAGATAGCATCAAAAGACCAAATCTAAGATTTATCAGGATAAAAGAAGGCACAGTGATTAAAACCAAAGGAATGCACAAACTTTTCAATAAAATAATATCAGAAAATTTTCCAAAAAATGAAGAATGAATTGAAAAATCAAATACAAGAGGCTTACAGAACACCAAATGTACAAAATTACAACAGATCTATACCAAGGCACATTATAATGAAAGTGCCTAGCTTACAGAATAAGGATAGAATTTTAAAGGCTAAAAGAAAGAGGAATCATTTTACACAGAGGGGGAAACCAATTCAAATTTCAGCAGATTTTTCAACCCAGACTCTCAAAGCCAGGAGATCCTGAAACAACATATACCAAGCTCTGAAAAAAAATGGGTGCCAACAAAGAATCTTACATCCAGCAAAATTAAGCTTCAGATGTGGTGATGAAATAAAAACCTTTCATGATAAATAAATGCTAAAAGAATTTACAGTGAGAAAGCCTGCACTACAGAGCATTCTCAGCAAAATATTCATCTGAAAGAAATGAAAAACAATAATAAAAATTTACAAAGTGGAACTACACTAAAAGAAAGACCAATTAAAGGAGAAACCAAGTCAAGTTAAAAACCGAAAATAACTGGGAATACAAATCATATTTCAAAAATAACCCTGAATGTTACTGGAATAAACTCATCAATTGAAAAACATAGACTGGCAGATTGGATTTAAAAAAGACCTAATAATATGCTGCCTTAAAGAGACTCATTTCACAGAAAAAGACATCCACAGACTGAAGGTGAAAGGGTGGGAAAAAATGTATCACTCACATGGACCATGTATACAGTAGGGTTTCCATTCTCATATCAAATAAAATGGAATTCAAACCAAAATTAGTTAAAAGGGATAAAGAAGGACATTTCATACTGCTTAAGGGAAACATACATCAATAAGACATAACAATTGTAAATATCTATGTGCCAAACATTGGGAAATTTATGAATATCAAACAAACCTTTCTCAACTACAAGAATCAAATAGACCACAACACAATAATACTGGGTGACTTTAACACACTTCTCTCACCACTGGGTAGATCTTCCAAATAAAAACTAAACAAAGAAACCATAGAACTCAATAAAACAATCATTAATTTAGATGTCACAGACATACATAGAATTTTCCATCCATCAACAAGTGAATACGCTTTTTTCTCAGCAGCACATTGATCCTTCTCTAAAATAGATCATATGTTATGCCACAAAGCAAGTCTTAGCAAATACACACAAAAAAAATAGAGATTCTACCCTGCATTCTATCTGACCATAATGGGATGAAATTAGAAATAAATGATAAAATTAAAAAATAGAAGTTACTCCAACACCTGGAGACTAAATAATACTCTATTAAATGACACCTGGATAGCAGAAGATATCATAGAGGAGATAAAAAAATTCTTAGAGGTAAATGAGAACTCTGATACAACATATCAAAATCCCTGGGACACTATGAAGGCAGTACTAAGTGGAAGGTTCATTGTATTAAGCTCATTCATTAAAAGAAGAAAAGTCAACAAATGAATGACCTGATGTTACATCTGAAAACCCTAGAAACAGAAGAACAAACCAACACCAAAAGTAGTAGAAGATAGGAAATAATTAAAATCAGGACTGAAATCAATGAAGTTGAAACATAAGAAACAATTTTAAAAATTGACAAAATGAAAAGCTAGTTCTATGAAAAAACAAACCAAATTGACAAACCCTTTGCCACTCTAATAAAAAAAGAGAGAAAACTCAAATTACTAAAATTTGTGATGAAAAGAGGAAATATCATGACAGACATGATTGAAATACAAAAGACAATTTTGATAAAACTATTTTGAAATTTTATACTCCAGTAAAATAAAAAATCTCAAAGACACTGATATATTTCTAAAGGCATATGCTCAATCCAAACTGAGTCAGGAGGACATATACAATTTACAAAAATCAATTCCAAGCAAGGAAATAGAGGATTCCATCAAAAGCCTACCAAACAAGAAAAGCCCAGAACCAGACAGATTCTCAGCTGAGTTCTATAAGACCTACAAAGAAGAATTAATACCAATACTCCTCAAATTATTCCATGAAATAGAAAAGGAAAGAAAACTTCTAAATGCATTCTATGTAGCTAGTATCATCCTCATACCAAAACCAGGCAGAGACACATCAAGGAAAGAAAACCTCAGACCAATATCCCTGTTGAACATAGATACAAAAATTCTGGCAAATCACATACAAAAACATATTTAAAAAATAGTGCACCACAATCAAGTGGGGGTCATTCCAGGAATGCAAGGTTGGTTCAACATACAGAAATCAATAAACATAATTAATCACATCGATAGACTTAAAGATAAGAATCATATGATTATATTAATTGATGCTGAGAAAGCATTTAACAAAACACAGTACTCTTTCATGTTCAAAACACTAGAAAAACTAGGAATGTTTAGGTATATACCTCAACATTGTAAAAGTTATCTATGCTAAACCCAAGGCCAACATCATTCTAAAAGGAGAAAAATTGGAAGCATTTCCTCTAAAAATGGGAACAAGACAGGGAAGCTCTCTTTCACCACTTTTATTCAACATAGTCCTTGAAACACTAACCAGAGCAATTAGACAAATGAAAGAAATTAAAGGGATATGAATAGGAAAAGAAGAACTCGAACTATCATTATTTGCCAACAACATGATTCTATACTTAAAAGACCCAAAAAACTCCACCAGAAAACTTTTAGAACTGATAAATGAATTTAGCAAAGTAGCAGAATATAAATTCCATACCCATAAATCAATTACATTTCTATACATCAGTGATGAATCCACTGCAAGAGAAATTAGGAAAACTATCCCATTCACAATAGCTGAACAGATACTTCTCAGAAGATATACAATCGATCAACAGACATATGAAAAAATGTTCAACATCTCTAGGAATCAGAGAAATGCAAATCAAAACTACTCTAAGACTTCATCTCATGCCAGTCAGAATGGCACTTATCAAGAATACAAACAACAATAAATGTCAATAGGTGTTGGAGAGGTTGTGGGGGGGAAAGTCACCCTCATACATTGCCAGGGGAACTGCAAATTGGTACAACCAATTTGGAAAGCAGTATGGAGATTTCTTACAAAACTTGGGATGGAACCACAATTTGACCCAGCTATCCCACTCCTTGGTCTATATCCAGAAGACTTAAAAACGGCATACTACAGTGACACAGCCACTTCAATGTTTATAGCAGCTCAATTCACAATAGCTAACTGTGGAACCAACCTAGATGCCCTTTGATAGATGAATGGATAAAGAAACTGTGTTATATATACACAATGCAATATTACTCAGTAATAAAAGAGAATAAAATTATGGCATTTGCAGGTAAATGGATGGAGTTGGAGAATATCATGCTAAGTGAAGTAAGCCAATCCCAAAAAACCAAATGCCGAATGTTCTCTCTGATAAGTGGATGCTAATCCATAATGTGGGGGAAGACACAGGAAGAATGGAGGAAATTTGCTCACAGAGGTGGGAGGGGGAGGAGGTATGGGGACAGTAAAGATGGTGGAATAAGATAGATATCATAGCCCTAGTTTTATGTATGACTGCATATATGATGTGATTCTATATCACATACAACCAAAGAAATGAAAAGTTGTGCTCCATCTGTGTACAATGAATCAAAATGCATTTTGCTATCATGTATACCTAAGTAGAATAAAGAAAGAAAGAAAAAAAAATTCCTCAATCACTTGTGCATTGTTAACCCAGGTGCAGTTATGAGTGCTTGGGTTACCACCTGACCCCAAAGCCTGTACCCCTTCTTCTTCTTCTGGTAGAAACAGCCTAAAGAGCTTCCAGAATAATTATAGTCACTGTACAACAGTTTCTTACACTGAGTGCGTATTGGAAGACTTCTTTGCTTATGTCAGGGAAACCCATTGTGTTTCTTTTTAACTGTGTGGCTCTTTGATATTAATTTCTTCTAAGCACTTAGGAAGCTCCTTAATTTATGCTGGCATTTGAATTAGTGCAGCATTATTTCAAAAGATTTACAGTAGTTCAGAATTCCAGAGCCTGGAAAACATCCAATCAAAACAAAACCAAAAGCTTGCAAAGGTAACATTGCATTGGGTGATACCCTTCCTTTGAGAAAGGCAAGGGAACAACTCCTCTGTCCATCCATAAGCTTGATTTCTATAGAAACAGATAGCATTCCAAATTTTATAATACTTAAAAAAAAACTTTCATGGCTTACTGAATCAATGGAGCTTGATACAAACTTGATGTCATTTCAATCAGGAATTAACTAATTTTTGTGGGTTTGATATTTCAAGCAAGTAAGGCCTGGTCTCATCCAAACTCTGCAGATACATTTTTTCACCTAAGACACCCATTCTCCGGAATAATAACTTTGTTAGAAAAATGAGTATAGGCAGATCTCATCTTGTTATAGAGGCACCAGCAGCATTCTGGCTCATGTTTTGTCCAGGACAATATACAGTGCAAAAAGGAGTCAATTTCCTTCTTCTCTTACCATTTTTCAACCTAGAGCTGCTTGTTTTTCTTTCTAAGGAAGGTGGCTTTCACATGGATGGGACTGAAATTCCTCTGTAGAATTTCTCTGGGGTCCTTGGTAACATCTTGGTGGAGTACCCCACTCTATTTGAATTATTAATCCATCAAATAGTTTAATACATTAATGAGGTTACGCTCTCATGTCCCAATCATTGCCTAAAATCCTCACATCTGCCATGCAGACTGTGATTTCAACACATGAGCATTTTGAAAGATATTCCAGATCCAGATTACAGCAGTGCATATGTGTATCATTTCTTTCTATTTTTGAAAACACTTTTGTTATAACATGTAACTGAAAATTAACATGTAAAACAAAAATATTTACTTCAACAATTTATCATAAAGCAACATCAGGAAATACTGGTATGTATATTCTTGTTTTCCATCAGGTTTATTAATTTATGTGAATCTTATCTCACAAATAATTCCTAACTTGAATTTTTGGTTTCATTTATTTTTGCCCTTACATTTATTATTGTATTCCTAGTTGCTTTGCAGCTACTGCTTTAATAAACCACAATAAAAAATTCTAACTTCAAAAGTGAATTCCTGGGAAAATGAATTTACTTATTTATTTATATTAATACTTATTATTATTATTGGTCCTGGGGATTGAATCCAGCGCTTCATGTGTGCTCAGATATGTTCTACCACTGAGTTACAAGCTCAGGCTGGGAAACTTGAAATTATAAGAACCACTTAAAGTTATAAATTTTCTTATAAGGACCACTTTAACCCACAGATTTTAATATATTTTTATTATCACTCAATTTAAGCTATTTTTTAAATGTTATTTTTGGCTTATTTTTTTGACCTGAAAAATACAAAGAAATGTGTTTTCAATTTCCAAATACTTAGAGGCATTTCCAGAAATCTTTTAGCTATTCATTTCCAATTCAATTTCATGTCGACAGAGAACATATTCTGTATGGCTCAATTCTTTTAAACTACGGAGACTTGTTTAGTATTCCAGCATATGCTGTATTTTGATGAAAGTACTATGTGCAACATAAAGACTGAAAAATGGGGAGGGTGCACTCTGAAGGTTTTAGCTGCAGTGTTACGTAAACATAAATAAGTCAAGATGGCTTATAGCATTGGTAACTTGTATATTGCTGACATATGGAAGTGAAAATCAGTTTTATATATTAATCTTGTATTCAGCAATTATTATACCTATTTACTATTTCTAATAATTTATCTCTGAATCATTTTGGATTTTCATTGGACATAGTATAAAATATAATTAAAACTATAGTTTTCTTATTTTCTACATTTTATATTCTTGCCTTATTGTACAAAGCTGAATAGAAATAAAAATAATAAAAATCTTTGTTTTGTCTCTCAAAAGAAACACGTGTACTCTCATCTCTATATTTGCTGTTAATTTTTAGAAAAACATATTCTTTTGTATTAAGTAAATTCTCTTGATATTTTCTTGAGGTAAGGATAATTTTCTAATTGTTTTCATCATGTAGTAAAGTATACTTACTGATCTTTGAAAATGTTGCCTTGTTTGAGTTTTTGGAATACATTTTAATAGTGCTATGTTATCTTGAGTTATCAAACTCTATTGGTAATTGGTACATTTATTCTTTTCCATACTGACTACATGGACCACATCATCTTCTGGATGTTGACCTAATTCTTCACTTACTTATTACGTCTCTGATGCCTTTAGGCAGATTTTCAAACATCTATGCAGCTCTTCTAATTATTTTCCATGAAAGGTTTGGTTAGAGTTATCTAGCTTGCCATTGCTGAAAATAAATGTCTCTCCAATTACTATTTATTTTCTTTCCTTTTCCATTTAGTATTTCAATTTCTTGACCCTAGTTCATACTAATATATTAATGATCCATAGAGAATCCTTTGATGAGGCCATTTTTCAACTGAAAAATCAAAGTGAAAGACAAAACCTTCACCCTCACTGAAGTTCTGAGAGGTAGCATTTCATTAATTTATAATGACACATTTCTAAAGGAGAACCAATTACCAATATTATTTATTCTTAAAATATAGTTTGTTTTCAATAAACATAGTTATTAGAAACATTTATGAGCTACAGTGTGACATTTCAGTAAATATATATGTATATATGTAAATATATATGTATATATGTTCATATATATGTTCATATATACATACATAATGTGTAATGATAATATCAGTGTAGTTGGCAAATCTACCACCTCAAACATTTATCTTTTCTTTGTGTTAATAACATTCAGAATCTTCTTCAATACCTATTTTAAAACATTAAATCAATTATTGTTGACCATAGTTCTCCTACCATGCTATAGAACATTAGAAGTTATTCCTCTCATCCAACAGAACCTCTATGCTTTAGGCAGATTTTCATTGCTGTGACCAAAATATCTGACGATAACAACTTTAAAGGAGGAAAAGTTTACTTGAGGTTTATGGTTTCAGAGATCTCAGTACATGGTCAGCTGACTCCATTGCTTTGGGCCTGAGGTTAGATAGAACATGACAGAAGGTCATAGCAGAGAAAAGCTACTCAACTCATGGCAGCTGAGAAGCAAAGGGAGAAAGCAAAAGAGAAAAGAAGGAAGAAGAGAAAGAGAAGCCTCTGTGGCCTCCAGGGACAAAATATAACACTCAAAGGAAGGCATGACTTACTTCCTCCATCCACACTCTGTCTCCCTACAGTTACACCCAGCACAGTAGTCCTTTCAAATTATTAATATAGTAAATGGGGTAACCCACTGACTAGGTTACAGTTCTCATGGAATAATCATTTCACCTCTGAACACTGATATGTTGGATATCGTGTTTCTAATGCATGAACTTTTTAGGGGATACTTTGCATCCGGACTATAACATTCTGTCATGGCCCCCAAAAGCTCACATAAGACCACAATGCAAAATGCATTTAGTCTACTCTCAAGAGTTCCTTTAGTCTTAACAATTTCATCATTGCTCAACAGTCCAAGTTCAATGTCTCATTTGAGACTCAAGGCAAACTTGGCTGTGAGCCCCTATTAAGATCAAGAGCAAGTTACATATATCCAACATAAAATAAACAAAGGAAACATTTTTATTTCAAGATGGAGGAATAGGGGTATATAAAAAAAATGAAAAAAAAAAAAAACAATACTGAAACCCAGCTGGACAAACAAATTTAATAGCTTCATATCTTGCATCTGGGACATGTGGCTGTGGGATGTGATTTCCAGTGAGCTTAGATAGCCCCACCCTTCTGGCTTTTCTGGTTACAGCTCTTATGACTCATTAGGCTGGCTCCCTCAGTGGCCAGAGACAAAATCTTTTGTCTCTGTTTTCTGCTTCAGATTCTCATAGTAAACCTGGCTAAAAGTTTCCAGCAATACCAATGCCACTGCATGAATGCTGTACTGCCTTGAAATTTCATTCACCAGATTACTTAGTCCATCACCTTTAAATTTGGTCTCACAATCTCAGGACATAGACAAAATATAGACAAGTTCTTCACCAGAATGTAACATGAATGGCCTTTAGTTCAATTCCAAATTAAGTCCTTGTTTTGCTCTGAAACCTCATGAGTATGGTCTTTACTGTCCACATTCCAATTTGCATTCTGGTTTTCTGAACTTCCACCAGAATCACCCATTCATCTCTGCTTATAACATTCTAAGTCTTTTCTAGGCTGTGCCTTCAAACTTTCCCAAATTCCTCCTTCAAATCAACTCCAAAGGCTTCTGAACAACATTGTTAGATTAATTACAGCCACAACCCTACTACTGTAATAACTCTTAGCTTAAGAAACTCCATTTTGTCTGGGCTGTAAGCCACCTTAACTTTAGCCCACATACTGGGAGAACCCTACCATCAACATACTCTGTTTTTACAAAGAGTCACGGTCATCTTGACCTAAGTTTCAGCTAGAAAAATAACTCTGGATGGAACACAGGGTGGACTTAGCTAACTGCAATCTCTGCTTCTGTACTGTTGACTTGCTTGCATTGGCTAAAAGAAAAAATGTCATAGCTCCTGACTTGCAGTTTTCTTTTGCTCTATAATCTGTAACCTAAACCAAGTCAGGGGCTGCAATTTTGAATTGGATTTGAATTGGCTTTGAATTGGCTTTGCAGTCTCGCCGGCTGAAAAATAAACCTATAACAAATAAACCTATGAGTTCATTGTTTCTCGCTGATTTGATATAATACTACTGGTACCAATTTCTGTATTAGACAACTTTTTGTCTCTGTGACCAAAATACCATACAAGAACAAGTTAAAGGATAAAAAGTTTATCTGGGGGCTCATGGTATCAAAGGTCTTAGTCCATGATTAGTTAACTTCACTGCTCTGGGCCTGAGGTGAGGCAGAACATCATGGTGGAAACATCATACAGGAAAGCTTCTCAGCTCATAGATGCCAAGAAACATAGAGGGAGAAACCACAAAGAGCCAAAAACAAACTATAATCCCCAAGGGCAAGCCCGCAATGTTCTAATTCCTCCAGCCACAGACAACTGCCTATAATTACTACCCAGTGCAGTATTACTGTAAAATCATCAATTCATCCTAATTCACTGATTAAGTTATAGCTCTCATAATCTAATCATTTCACCTTTGAACATTGCTACAGTGGATATCATGTTTCTAACACATGACCTTTTTAGGTGATACTTAATATTCAAACCATACACCCTATAACAATTAACCATCCTCTCTCCATCCTTTCTCCCTCACATCCTTCTCAGGTTCTGGTAACCACTATTCTACTTTCTACTTCTTTGAGATCAAATTTCATCTTCCACATATAAGTAGAAAATATTTGTCTGTCTGTACTATACTTATTTTGCATAACATATTGTCCTCCAGTTCCATTTATGTTACTGAAAATGACAGAATTGTTTATGGCTGAATAGTATTCCATGATGAATCTGTACCATATTTGTTTTATCTACTCATCAACTGATGGACACTCTAGGTTTTTTCCATTTCTTAGCTATTGTAAATAGTGCTGCAATAAACAAGGGAATAAAGATCTCTCTGACAAAAATATTTCATTTCCTTTGGCTATATATCCAGACTATTGCTGAATCTGGGTAGTTCTATTACTGTTTTGGGGGAGGGAACTTCCATATTATTCTCTTTAGTAACCATACACACTTATCTTCACATCAACAGAGTAGGACAGCTTTCTTTTCTCTGCCTCCTCACCAGTACTTATTACATTTGTCGTTTTGAGTTTAGCTATTCTAACTGGGGTGAGATCATATTTTATTGTGGTTTTGACTGGCATTTCATGATGATTAGTGATGAACATTCTTTCATATGCTTGTTGGCTATTTGCATATCCTCATTTTAGAAATGTCTATTGAGGTCATTTGTCCATTTAAAAAATCAGATTATTGTTCTTTGCTGTTAAATGTTTGTTTTTAAATTATTCAAAATATTATTAACATTAAAATACTTGCTGTTTTTACTGGGTATTTTCTTGAATTTTCAATGAAGATGATTAACCTTGTGAAGTGGCAAGTACCAAATATAATTTATTAAAATAAATATCTGCATCATGGACTAAAGTGATGTGACACTTTTGTGCTCCCTTTGATTATTATCACCATATCAGGCAAAGGCACTCATCCTCCTTCAATACAATTGCCCTGAAAAGTTTTTCAAAGCGGCCAAGAGCTATGGATTTCTTTACTTCTTTGCAACAATTGATTCTATGTTTACTAGAGCAACTTACAACACATCAAGAAGCCTAGTTGGCCACTCTAATGCCTCTATCTATTTTTTCTTTATGTTCTGTGGCTTTGCTATGTATACTGTCAGTACCCCTCTGCATGCCATCATAGCCTGTGGTTACCTGTTCCAGCTCTTGATTAGGTAATTTTGTTTGGCATAGTGGCCTCTCAGGTATGCTTGTGTGTGTGTGTGTGTATAAGGCCCGTGTATTTTCATAGTGAAAATGGCAACATTAAGGATAAGTAACAATTATTGAATGCTTTCTAAGGTGTGCCACATGTCTTGGAACCTAGAAATATGAAAATTTATCTCTTTCACTGGGAAACAAAATATTTTGGAACTGTGAAACTTTTTTGAATTTTTCAAATCTTTATGGAAGTTTTATTATTATTGCTGTGGTGATTATTAGACTATGTGAAGCTGGCCTTGAACTCCTGAGCTCAAAGTCTCCTTCCAAACTCAGGGTTCCAAGTAGCAGGGACTACAGTTACACATCATCTTGCCCACTGAAATTTTTACTTTACGAGAGCACTACACTGTACAAATTTTTAAGCAACACAATTTCAATTGAAAAACAAGGCTGTGAGTCAAGCCAAAACAATTTCTTCCCAAATGTAAATAAATTTAAATATATGGTGCAGAATGATTCCCAGGAAAAAATGATCTGCTGTATTTTGGAACAAAATTGATTTTGGAGAGGTCAACAGCCCAAGGACAGCGCTCAGAAACAGCATCATTTGCTCATGGCATGAGGTGAGGAGGCCCTCCTTGTCTATCTCCACCTCTGCCTTCCTGACTTTTTGGCTACTGCCTCTCTCTTTCCCCTGAAAATGAAGCATTTGAAAAGTGGGTGGTACGAGTTGAGCATTCCTCATCCAAAAATCCAAAACCTGAAATGCTCCAAAGTGAAATAACTCATGACACCCAATGCCACAAGTGGAAAATCCCACAGCTGACCTCATGTATACAGCTGTACTAAAAATTTCATATAAAATACCTTTCAAGCTATGCACACAAGGCATATATGAAACAGTATAGAAATGAATGTTTAGACGTGGGTGCCACTCCCAAGATGCCTGCTCACAGATACAAATATAGTCAAAAATTTTTTTAAAATGTCTGAAATTTGATACACTTCTTGATAAGCTTTCAGATAAGGGTACTCAACCCATAGTGGAACTTTTAGCAGAGAAAATGAATCTTTCTCACTCTTTCAGCTTTGGAAACTTACACCATACCAGGTCTTTTTTAGGAGTATCCCATTTCTATCTGGCTATTGCTGAATCATAACTCATTAATACTCGAATTTTCAGAGAAATGTAAGCTTGGAAGGGCAGAAAAGGACTGTTTTCAGCATGCAACTTTTGTACAGAATGCAAAACAACTAATTATCTCTCCACTTTGTTCAAGAATGAGCCAGGTCTTTGTCTTCTAGGTTTGTGTTTTCAATTCACTTTTTATTGTACATAAAAGAAGTACAAATTTTTTCTTGTGCAGCGAGACTAAGCAAACAATGTATCTTTGTTCATTTATGTCTTAAATTTACATCTTCTAACTTGAAAACTTTTATTTGATATATTCTTTATAATAGTTATAACTATCAAATTATTTCTTTCTTGTAATAATATAGGAAATACGTTTTATAAACATATAATCTCAGAGTCATATGTGTTCAAGGACTTTACACTTTTGGTTACAAAATGAACTCTTGAAGCAAGGATTTCAGTGTAAACATAATCTTTGATCTCTCTAGGATTCACAACTGGCACTTTTAAAGTCCAGATGAGAAAGGGTCGACTGAAACTCTATTTCTTCAGGGGAACAAATGACTCCATGAAGTATGTAATGCAAAGAGGACTCAGCAGAATGCCAATGTTGGAGGAGAGAAGGTGCAAGTCACTCTTTCCTCTATCACATGGATGGCTGTTAGATTCTATCCCTACAGTAACATGGCTAAACCCAAGAACATACATGCAGAGTATGTCAGAGTATGCAAACCTACAGAGTTGTGTTCTAACAAAACTTTAAATGGGCAGAGAGAGGGAAGGTTGCCTTTAGAGATTTGACCACAATGGGCTTTGGCAGTGACACCAGATGGCATCACTGGAGGGCAACTGCTAGAAGCCATGAAGGGGGAGTGTAAATTGGTGGATGGTTTGACTGGTGAAGGCCCGTGCATGGGTCTCCAGACTAAGGACACTGATGTTAATAATCAGAATCAGAGTTGAGGCAGAAGGACTTGGTGAAGGTTCCTGGGACACTTGTTTGCCCCAGGGTGAGAATAGTCTATGGTAATGTAAATGGTAGCCTGCTTTCTTTCAAAGTGTATTATCTTTATTTGTGTATCTTAACATTTTACTTTTTAGAGAACATCTTTGGGAGTAGTTTACTGACTTCTCAATGTAGGCATTCATCTCAGCTAATTCCTTGTACAATCATTTTTTTCATTGTTATTGCCAGGCAATACTATTCCCAATAATGGGATCATATGCATAAAAGTTCCCCAAGAGAAATGGAAGCTTCATCAAATGCCAAAAGAAGACCGATTGGTATATTGTTGTCCATTCCTCCTAACTTGTTTTTTTGTCCTAAACTTGTGCACTGTTCAGCACCTGACCTTCTTTCAGTTGCATTTCCTTTACAGCATGGGGTTAGTGATATCCTCCAAGACAGTGACTGACCACAAATCCATATTCAAAACACTTTCTATTACAACCTATGCCCTGATAATTTTATGAAAAAACTATATTTTGTAGCAGCGAACTCTATAACTTTTAACAAGAATATGGTTATGCAAACTGGGTGTGATGGTGTGTTGGTGCAAGCCTGTAATCCCAGCAGTGCAGGAGGCTGAGGCAGGAGGATCATGAGTTCAAAGCCAACCTCAGCAAAAATGAGGCTCTAAGAAACACAGTGAGACAAATAAAATACAAAATAGGGCTGGGATGTGGCTCAATGGTCAAGTGCTCCTGAATTCATTCCTCAGTACAAAAAAAAAAAAAAGGAAGAAGGAGGAGGAAGAGGAGGTAATGCATAATTATTTACAATATTAGGTCAGCAAATGTATGATTTTTTTTAAGGACCATCAAAGAACAAACTAAAACCGGAAAGCAGACCTGAATTTTAACAAAGATGTAACCACTTTGTGTAACAAGAATCTAGACCACCATGGATTATCTGCTCAGCATGTCCACATATGTGAAGTGTTTAAAAATTAAAGGGTTTACAAATACCACAAATAATGTTGTTTTTCAAACACAGATGCATATCAATAGGCTTATAGAGAATTTTAGAAGTGATGGAGGCTACTTATTATACTACTAGGAACCACCAAGAACCATTATAGACCCTGAGAACCACTATCAACTTACATCAAGAAAGATATACTAGACCAACCATGGTCCATCGTGCAGAGGAGGCAGAGGAGACTGACTGCGTATGCACAGAGGAGGAGACTGACTATAAGTGCGGACTCACACTGTAGCCTTTCATCTATCAACACGTGGCTCTCCAGCTGGCTTCCATGTAGAGACAACAGCTAGGACCAGGAAGACCATCACCAAGATCCCTGAAGGCCTGGTTACACCAGAGGTGTGCTAGCCTACATTTCTTGATTCCTCTTTCAGTTTTCCTATGATCTAATACCTCTATATTCTCACCTCCTACCTCATAATCTCCACATCCTATACCTCCCCCTTTGTCTACCTTTACAGACTGTGGATATGTAGGCAAACCTACTATTTATAGTGTGGAAGTATTGAACACATCATTTCTATTTATTGAGACAAAACTCTAATTGTCTAAATAGGAGTTATTTGGTTTAAGGCTGCATATTGTTTACATTGGATGCTGCAAATACTGAACTTCCCCTTAAAGGCAAGGTATTGATAACGTGCAGGGACGCTACAAGATTATAGGGTAGAAATTGTTAATACCTCAGATCCGCACTGCTAGAGAGGAAGACACATGAACAACATGAAAAAATAAGGGAAGAAAGTGCCCTAAACAAACCAAGATGCTACAAGAATAGAATCCACTGACAGCACAGTAGATGAGATGTCAAAGAAGGAGTTCAGAATGTACATAATTAAAATGATCTGCAAAGCACAGAACAATATAATAGCAGTTCCAGGAAACAATTGATGACTCCAACAAAGAGATAAGAGAGCAACTACAGGCAACAACTGATCACTCCAACAAAAAGATAAGAGAGAAAATACATGTAGCAAAAGATTATTTCACGAATGAGATAGAGTCTCTGAAAAAAAAATCAGACAGAAATCCTTGAAAGAAGCAAACAATAAACCAAGTTAAAAATTTAATAGAAAGCATCACCAACAAACTAGATCACTTGGAAGACAGACCCTCAGGTAACGAAGATAAAATATATAATCTTGAAAATAAAGTTGACCACACAATGAAGATGGTAAGAAATCATGAACAGAATGTCCAAGAATTATGCAATAACATGAAAAGACCAAATCTGAGAATTAGAAAACACAGAGATACAAACCAAAGAAATGCACAATCTCTCTCACTCTCTCTCTTTGATACTGGAGATTGAACTCAGGGGCACTCCACCACTGAGCCACATCTCCAGCCCTATTTTGTGTTTTATTTAGAGACAGGGTCTCACTGAATTGTTTAGTACCTTGCCGTTGCCGAAGCTGGCTTTGAACTCACAATTCTCTTGTCTCAGCCTCCCAAAGTGCTGGGATTACAGGAGTGTGCCACCAGCCTGGCCACAATCTCTTCAAATAAATAATATCAGAAAATTTCTCAAATATGAAGAATGAATTGAAAAATCAAATGCAAGAGGCTTACAGGACACCAAATATACAAAATTACAGTTGTGAATCCACAGATCCACACCAAGGCACATTGTAATGAAAATGCCTAGCATACAGAATAAGAATAGAATTTTTAAAAACCACAAAGTTTCAGATTACATATAGGGGAAACCAAATCGGATCTCAGCAGATTTCTCAACCCAGACCCTAAAAAATTAAGAGGTCCTGGAACAACATATACCAAACTCTGAAAGACAATAGATGCCAACCAAGAAGCCCATGTACAGCAAAATTAAGCTTCAGATTTAATGATGAAGTAAAAACTTTCCAGGATAAAAAAAAAGTTAAAAGAATTTCCAATGAGAAAGTTGGCACTACAGAACATTCTTGGCAAAATATTCCAGGAGGAGGAAATAAAAAATAACAATAAAATCAGTAAAGGGAAGAACTACACTAAAGGAAAATTCAAAGGAGAAACCAAGTGAAGATAAAAACAAAAAATAAACGAAATGGCTGGGAATACAAACCGTATTTCAATAATAGCCTGATATTAGTGAACTAAACTCATCAATTAAAAGACATAGACTGGCATATTGAATTTAAAAAAAAAAAACCAACAAAATGCTGTCTTTAAGAGACTCATTTCATTGGAAAAGATATCCACGGACTAAAGGTAAAAGAATGGGAAAAAACATTTCACTCACATGGAACACGTAAACAAGCAGAACAAGCAGGGGTTTCCATCTCATATCAGATAAAGTGAACTTGAAATCAAAGTTAGTCAGAAGGGATAAAGAAGGACATTTCATATTGCTTAACAGAAACATACATCACCATGACATTACAATTGTAATATCTATGCTTCAAACAATGGAGCCTCCATGTATATCAAACAAATTCTTCTCTATTTCAAAAATCAAATTGACTACAATACAATAATATTGGGTGATTTTAACACACCTCTCTTACCACTGGACAGATCTTCCAAACAAAACTAAACAAAGAAACCATAGAACTCAATAATACAATCAATAATTTAGACTTGACAGACATATACAGAATATTCCATCCATCAACAAGCAAATACACTTTTTTCTCAGTAGCACATGGCTCCTTCTCCAAATAAACCATGTGTTATGCCACAAAGCAAGTCTTAAAAATACAAAAAAATTAGAGATTCTACCCTGCATTATGTCTGACCATAATGGAATAAAATTAGAAATCAATGATAAAATAAAAAATAGAAGCTACTCCAACACCTGGAGACTAAATAATACACTATTGAATGATGCATGGATAACAGAAGACATCAGGGAGGAGATAAAAAAAAATTCTTAGCAGTAAATGAGAGCTTCAATACAACATATCAAAATCTCTGGGACACTATGAAGGCTGTGTTAAGAGGAAAGTTCATTGCATTGGGTTCATTCATTAAAAGAAGAAAAAGTCAACAACTGAATGACCACACATTACATCTGAAAGCCCTAGAAAAAGAAGAACAAATCAACACCCAAAGTAGTAGAAGACAGGAAATAATTAAAATCAGGGAGGAAATCAATGAAATTGTAACAAAAGAAACAATTCAAAAAATTGACAAAACAAAAAGCTGGTTCTTTGAAAAAATAAATAAATTGATAAAATCTTAGCCACCCTAATAAAAAGAAGGAGAGAGAAACTCAAATTATTAATATTCATAATGAAAAAGGAAATATCACAACAGACTATTGAAATACTGAAAACAATTAGAAACTATTTTGAAAATCTATACTCCAGTAAAATAGAAAATCCTGAAGACACTGACAAATTTCTAGAGGCATATGATCTGCCCAAACTGAATCAGGAGAATATACACAATTTAAACAGATAAATTTCAAGCAAGGAAATAGAAGACTCCATCAAAAGCTTACCAACCAAGAAAAGCCTGGGGACTAGATATATTCTCAGCCAAGTTCTACAAGGTCTTCAAAGAAGTATTAACACAAAGTATTTCTCAAATTATTCCATGAAATAGAATAATTCCATAGAATTATTAATTATTATTAATTATTAATTATTATTCTATGAATAATAATTCCATAGAAAAGGAATAGATAACTATGGAATCAACCTAGATGCCCCTCAATAGATGAATGGATAAAGGAAATATGGTACATGTACACAATGGAATATTACTCAGCCTTAAAGAAGAATGAGATTATGGCATTTGCACGTAAATGGATGGAACTAGAGAATATCATGCTAAGTGAAATAAGCCAATTCAAAAATAAAATCAAAAGCCAAATGTTTTCTCTGATAAACAGATGCTGATCCATAGTGGGATAGGGGGATAGGGAAGAATGAAGAAACTTTGGTATGTGTAGAGGGAGCAAGGGGAGGGTTGAGGCTATAGGGATGGGAAGGATAGTAGAAAGAGACAGACATTGTTACCCTATATACATGTATGATTGCACTATCGGAGTAACTCTGAACCATGTACAGCCAGAGGAAATGAGAAGTTGTACTCCATTTGTACACTATGTGTCAAAATGCATTTTATTGTAAAATAAATTAATCAATTAATTAAAAAGAACAGGTGGCAAACCAAAGTTGGCCTAGGAGCCAGAGTTTACTCATCTCTGATCTAAAGTGTTTGTCATGTTTACCTTTTACCTTATACCTCCTTCATGCATATTTTAGATATGAAGCTCCTCTGTTGTTAAATAGTTGGTTTCATCACTGCAGAAATAAATATTTCATTTAAATGCAAAAAAAAGAAAAAAGAGATACTAATGAAGCAGATGATCTCTGATATTCGCCTAGACTCCTGTCCCATTCTTTGCTTACAGCCAGGAGCTATATAAATTGTTGCCTTATTTCATTGTTGATTTTATGCTTCTTTTTCACATTTTATTTGTTTGTTTTTATACCTTCTTGTCCCACTAAAATTTTTTAGGTGGCCACTTCAGGTCATTATATAAATTCTCAGATTAATTCCCATTCAATATTGATCATTTTTAATTCAGAAGTAAAATATCATCTATAATACCATACGTCATTTTCCTTACAATGCCCATTGTGCTTAATTGACATTATTTTCTGTGTTTTTCATGTTCAGACAAATGATCATGGGAAAACTAAGATTTCCCATTTAAACAGATGAGTAAATGGATCATACAGTGATCTTGAGTTAACATTTTAATAGGTATAAACCTCTGGGGAAAGTGGCCAAATCTGTAGTAAAAATACATTTGGAAAACCAACCCGATGATACTAATCGGTAGAAAACTTTTCTAACTCTTTCATTTTCTTCTAGTTTGGGCATTTCTCTAGTATCTACAAGGTGTATCTTAGGAATTTCCCTAACAATCATTGGAGAGATTGTTTATATTTTTACTTAAATATTTTTCAAAGGAATAGAAAGTAGTATAAATTTTATAGTCTGGCAATTGAATAAAACATGTATTTTCATTCATACATTAAATAGTTTTAACCTATTTACTCTTTTTTTTGTGGAAAGAGTACTGAACATAGGGGTGCTCTATCCCTAACATATATCCCCAAACATTGCTATTTATTTTGAGACAGGCAGTCACTAACTAGGTTGCCAAAGCTGACCTTGAACTTGTGATCCTCCTGCCTTGGAGGGCTCCCAAGTAGCTGGGATTACAGGCATGTATCACTATACCCAGTACCATTTACTCATTTTTCAGTGGTATTTATATTAAAGGAATTTAGAATTTTAGCTACATTATATATACCTGGAGAGTGACCAAAATATTACTATAGGTCAAATAGCTTTTGTCTGAAATGTTCAGGACCAGAGGTGTTTTGGATTTTGAAATATTTGCATTTACATAATGAAAGATCTTCGAGATGGGGTGCAAGTCTACACAAAATCCATTTATGTGCGTTCATCTTATACATATATACTGTGGGTAATTTTCTACAATATTTTAAACAATTTTGTGCATGAAACAAAATTTCAA
This sequence comes from Xerus rutilus, assembly GCA_028644305.1. Taxonomy (NCBI): domain Eukaryota; kingdom Metazoa; phylum Chordata; class Mammalia; order Rodentia; family Sciuridae; genus Xerus; species Xerus rutilus. The sequence goes on along the minus strand of CM053401.1, from coordinate 111,619,949 downwards.
GTGTGAAATTTTCTACTTGAAGTGTTACATCTGAGCTCAAACAGTTTTAAATTTGGAGTATTTTTAATTTTGGACTTTTGGAATATGTTCAACCTATATTACCACCTAGGTAATTCTTTGGTAGACTTGACATTGTAGATCTGAAAATAAATCCAAATACAATGTTAGTTTTGTACAGGATGAAAATATTGAGGCTTGGGGTTGTTTTTTCATCTTCTTTTCTTCTTGGTTCAAATTGACATGTTTTTGAGGCCAATAACAAGCAAGTTCACACCTGTGTGCTGCTAACTGCTAGGACAAGGTAAAGTGGCAGAATCGCTCTGTGTTGGGGCCCAAGAAGATGGCACAGAGTAGAGCAAGTCTACAAGGTCACAGCACCCAACACTTGTGACTGGTGCCCTTCACAGGCCATCATGAGCCACTCTTGGCTTGTCCAGTGTGGTCATAACTTTTGGCAATGAGTCAATACTCAAACTACAACAAAATAGTAATTATCAGAGCACATTCTTGACTAATAATAGTCTAAACCCACAAATGTTCTGTCACTTTGAATACTAAAACTAGTTCTCAATTATGAAAATTCCTACATAATGCATTGAATGTGAATAGAGTTCGAGTTTAATAAGAATGTCTTCACATTCATGTATTCCTTTGTAACTGTAAAAGGGCTTTCATACACAACACTGCATTTTATCTTCTAGTAAGCTCTGAGGAAAAGGATATGCCCTTGGTTTTCACAGAGCAGTTAGAGAATCTAGAGCAGTCAAATTTGCGAAGTTACTTAGGGGATAAGAGAGGGGCTGCACTAAAATCTAGGGTTTTCTTTGCAAACTGAGTGCTCTCTCTAATATACCTTTTAAATGACTTCTGCAGACTAGGTATAATAGAAATGATAGGTAAATTTTTTTTTTTTTTTTGAGATAGATTCTGGCAATGTCACCCAGATTGGCTTTGAAATACTCCTGCCTCAGCCTCCTGAGTAGGTGGGGTTACAGGCATGCATCACCATGCCTGAGTCAATGCCACATAAATTAATGTATTTCCCAACCTCCTGCACTTACCCAACACTCTCTCTTTCTCTCTCTCTCTTTGGCTACTTCAAATAAGCCAAGAAAAATAAATATTGAACATTTCATATAAGCATATGAAGATTGTTTAACATCCTCCACTATGTCTGGCAATAACAGTCAAATCCAATAAAGCACCAAGAAAGTGTTTGTAAAACTTATCTACCTGATCAACTGAATTGCAAGTTCATTCCCATCCCACAACCATGTAGACAGAATTTTGTTTGTTTTAATTTTATAATGGATTGCTTTAGTCGATGACCAGTTATTTTGACTTGAGGATAAAGCAAAAGCACTTAGGTGCCCACCAGATGTATTTTCTCTAATAGAGTAGTAAATAAAGTGTTCATCTTTGTTTATTTGTCTATATCATAGTCTTCATAAATGTAATCCCTGCACTTGAAATTGCATTCCAGGGTTTACATGGAAATCTCAAATACGTGTTGCTTTCCAACACAAGCCGTCCTCTTTCACAAATTTAAACCTCAAGTATTAAAAGGAAAAGCTAGAATTTATCTGTTATTTACATCAGATGTGAATTCACTTAATCCTTATCGAAGCTTCCCAGGCTGAATATATGGACTCAATTAACAAAGACAGTAAACAGAAGCTTAAAGAGGGTCAAAGCACTTGCCCTGGAGCAGGTCCCTCTATCTGGCAGCTTCCATGTTCTTCCTTCCTCTTTCGCACTTTAGTTCAGGCTCCTATGGGAACACACATCTCAAATCCAGGCTCTGAACCCCAGGTGTGCTGGATTAAGATGACAAAATGAAAGCATTGAGAAAGTCATGGAGAGTTAAAAGTATGCAAAAATCTCCCAACATACACCAAAGGGTATATGTTGATTGTGAATCAGGTCCACACACACACTTAAGAGCAGAGTTCTGCCCACACAGAGTCTACAGTTTCAGCAAGTCTACTCTGCACTACTTATTCTTTTTATACTTTCCTATTTATTTGATATTTTAAAAATGCAATTGCAAAAATCCATTGAAAATTAAGAAACCGAAATGACTTCCAGTACTAACTTTTATAATATGGGCATGTGCTGAAATCATAAAAATATAAGATGGAGACAACAGTAAGAAAAGTACCAGGTAACCCCCACCAAAGAAAATGAAAATCCCCAGCCTCATGCACTCTTCTCAATCACTAAAATGCTCAACCCTCACAAAGAAAACTGCTCTGGTGATTTCTAACATTATGTGTTATCTTTGCCTGTTCTATATCTTCATGTGAATGGTAATGCATAATATTCTTTTGTGACTTTTCTGTGGGACTTTTTGCATATTTTTGCCTCAAACAGTCATTCATTGATTTTCATTGTGCATGAATAGGCCATAATTTACTAATCTACACTGTTATGGATGACTATTTGAGTTTTTCCAGATTTTAGTTATTGTGATATCCTATTAAGTATATTCTTGGACCTGTCCTTTGGGGAAAACAAATGTGCATTTATATTTCAAAGTATGACTATTGAAAGTAGACTCATAGTGTTTATGTATAGTCAATCTTTTTTTTTTTTTGGTACAGAGGATTGAACTCAGGGGCAGTTGACTACTGAGCCATATCCCCAGCCCTAATTTGTGTTTTATGTAGAGATAGGGTCTCACTGAGTTGCTTAGCACCTCGCCATTGCTGAGGCTGGCTTTGAACTTGCAATTCTCCTGTCTCAGCCTCCCAAAGTGCTGGGATTACAGGCGTGTGCCACCGCACCCAGCTCATAGTCAATCTTTTTTTTTTTTTAAATTTTTTTTAGTTGTAGATGGACACAATACCTTTATTTATTTATTTTATGTGGTGCTGAGGATCGAACCCAGTGCCTCACACATGCAAGGCAAGCACTCTACCACTGAGCCACAATCCCAGCCCTCATAGTCAATCTTAATGAGTAACATCAAGCAACTTTCCAAAGTGTTACATGAATTTATATTCTCATCAGTATACAATAATTCCAATTGTGCTACATCTTTGCCAGTGCTTGAAAAGGCCAATCTTTTTATTGTAAGCCATTCTTGTGGACATAGTGTGATCTCTCACTGTGGTTTAATGCATATTCCTCTGAAGAATAATGACAGAGTACCTTATCATGTCTTTGCTCTCATTTGGACACTGTGAGTGATGTGCTGACATCTGTGAGTGATGTGAAGTTGGGAACAAGTTTTATTCTTTCAGTATGAATATCAAACTGAAACACCATTTGTTAGGAAAGACCATCCTTTCTCCATACCACCACAGTGTTCTCTTTCCATTGTACCAAGTAGTTACGTATTTCTGTTCCCATTTGTCTGTTTGTCCTTTGGTTAGTACCTTATTATTTAAGGTACTGTAGCTTTATAAGTCTTGATGGCTGGTAGAGTCCTTCTTCAAGATTACCTTGGCCATTTTTGCCCCCGTTGTTCATATATAAATTTTAGAACCAGTTTTTCAAATGTTACTTTTAGAAATCCTTTTGGGGCTTATATAGAGTTGCTACGATTTCATTGATCATCTTAATGAAGAACTTGTCAGTCTTTCAATCATGGAATATGACACAGTCCTTCCTTTATGTAGATATTTATTGATTTTACTTAATAATGTTGCATGGTTTTCTATAAGGAAGTTGTAAACATTTGTTTGATTTATTCATAGCTTATTTGGCGAATGTAAGTTCCAACATAATTGTATCATTTTTTAAAATCACATTTTTATACTGGCCTTGTATACAATGCCCTTGCTAAATTAACTTAATTTCATTTAATAGATTTGTTGGTAGCAGATCTTTTGTCAAATTAAAGATATTCCCTTTGTGAAAGTTGATGATACCAAAATGAAATTGTTACCATCTGACAACATTAGAGCCAGGTAGTTGTGCAGGGGAAAGCTCTTCATAATACCTTTCACAAGAACTCCAAAAAGGCCCCAAAGAGACTTCTTCAAGTTCTAAAAAGCACCTGATGCTTTGTCTTTCATGTCTGCATAGATTTCTATAACAATGTTTAATATTCTCTAAGATAACTACAATTCAGACTAGATGCTCTTGCCAGCAAGGATACTTCCACCCATAAACTCATGCCAACTATTCTCTTGGGTCTACAAGGTTAATGAACTTTATCTGTTTTAGTCAGCTTTTTCCATGCTGTGGCCAAAAGAGTTCATAAGAACAATGTAAAGAAGGAAAAGTTTTGAGGGGGCTCATGATTTCAGAAGTCTAAGTCTGTAGATGGGTGATTCCATTGCTGTGGGCTCAGTTTGAGGCAGAACACTATGGCAGAAGGGTGTGGTAGAGGAAAGCAGCTCAGGCTATGGCAACAAGCAAGCAGATAGAGAGCTCAGCTCACCAGAGACAAAATATAAACCACAAAGGCCCCCAGTGACCTATCTCCTGTTGCCACACACACTCTACCTACCTACAGTTGCCACCCAGTTAATCCTTATCAGTGGGGATTAATCTACTGCTTACAGTTCTCATAGTCTGATCATTTCCCTTCTGAATGTTCTTGCATCATTTCCCACATGAGCTTTTGGGGGATACCTCATGTCTAAACCATAACAGTATCAGAACAGCTTATGCAAATTTCTCCTTATTTTTGCCTTTAAAACCTTTCCTTTGCTTCAGCCTCTTTGAATATGCCCATAATTACCTATGCCACGTGTAGTCCGGTGCTCTACTGTTTCCAATATTATGAAGCTTTGGAGAACATCTCTGATTGCTTTTTAGATTTATACTTTAAATATGTCCCATTAAGGGTTTAATTATGAAAGATTCTTAAACTTCATGTGTATTTACTGGAGAATAAGATTTATTCTTTTTCATTTTTACTGGGAAGTTAAATAATTGATTTGCAGCTGTTCAGTTGAGTTCAGATTCATGAAATAAACCCCAGTTGGCCAGGATATTTAGCTTTCTTATAAATTGCTGACTATTGTTTAATATCATGCACATATTTGTATCCCTATGTTTATGAAGAATATTATCCAGAACTGTTCCTTTAATTTTCATTTAGGTGTTGTATTATTACAGCTTGACCTCTTGAAAATGTTTGAAAATGTTTCTTTATTCTTTGGTAGAAACTGTGAAATATTTGTTTTCTGTTTTCATAAAATATTTGGTGGAATCCAGGCCTAGAGTTGTCTTTGTACATTTTTATCAAGGATTTGATTTTGTTATTACCAATGCATTCATATATTTTTAAATTTATCCTTTTATTATATTTGAAATTTTGTGAGATTTTTAGTGTTTACACTTTATCATGCAGAAGAGCAATTCTTTGTACCTTTTCTGATTCATCTCCATTCATGATCAGTCTTATTGAGGATGAATCATTTTGATTTTTTCTTACCCCAGTTTTCCACTTTGTTGCCTTTTTCTATTGGATGTTGTACTTAAGTCATCTATGCTCCTTTTTAATATATATTTATTTTTATTTTGTTTATATTTAATTTGCATTTCTATTCATATCCTCTTGAATTTTAGGCTTTTTCCTTTGTATATTTGTTACTTTAAGTCCTGACTCATAGCTTTGGCTGTCTTCAAAAGTATGGATGTAGAATCCTTTTTTAAAAAATCATTCAATTAAATTATTTTGTAGATTCTTCTTTGATTAGTGAGTTATTTAAAAATATATTTTTAACTTCCAAATATTTTGAGGTACTTCTGTTTTCTTTTTAAGTATTCTTTGAAATTTGTGTATTTTTTGGTTTTGATCTTCAGCTTACTTCCACCGAACTCTGAAATCATATTTTTCATTGCTTTGCTTCCAAATTTAAGTGTTTTATGGGGTGGTTCTTTTTGTGTGGTTGTTTAAATTTAATCAGCTTTAAAATTAAATTATTTAAATATTTTGTTACTTAGCCCTTTTTTAAAATATCGGTAACTGAGGGAAGTAATACAAACCTTGTATGATGACTGGAGATTCTTGTTTCTCTTTTTGGTTCTGACAGTTTTGACACATTGAATACACTTGAGTCTATTTTAAAAAATATTACAAATTTAGAATGATTACATCTTCTTAATAAATTATGAGATGCCTCTCTTTATCTCTGGAAATAATCTTTGCATTAGAGTCTACATTATCTGGCATTGATATGATACAGTTACACTGGCTGTCTTTTGGTCAGCATTTATATAGTTTTTCGTTTCCATCCTTCACTTTCAGATTTTCTAGATCCTTGTTTTTGAAAAGTATTTCTTTTAGCAGCACATATGGAAGTTATCTTTAGTGTCTGTGAGTGGTTGCATCAGAATTCCATGTATCTTGTGTAAAAGGTCCAAGATAAATAATTAATTTTCTACTTCTCATACAAATGTTGAAAACCTTATGACTTGGGTCTCACTTTTCCCCTTAAAATTAACTGACATTAAAATGTAATCTCAGTCCATATTCCTCCCTTCCAATTTGGAAAAATGTAACTATTTGGTGTAATAAGCCATAAAATTTGCATTTATATAGTGATATTGACTCTGATTTTATTGAGCTTTTTACTGAACTATCTGAGCTTCTTATGTTTTTATTCATAGCTAAACATGAATGCTTACAACCTTTACATTGTATTGGCTAAGTGGAGCTCACGAAACACAGCTTATGTGGTGCAAACTCCAAATTTACCAAAATGCTAATACATTTATTAAAGGCCAGTCTTTTGCCTTTGTTAAATATATAATTGCATAAAGAAAAAAATTTAAACATTTCTAAATGCAAGCCACATTAGAAGAGGCATGAACGAGAGTAGAGACATCTATTTTAGAAGCATAACTGTTGCTCTAAATGGTTATCCACACAATGAAAATAACTGAAGGATAATTTATGACAAACCAGGAGGGATGTGTTTATTAGAAAGTAAGTGAAATTCCAAGATCAAATACTACATGTGTTAGTCAGATTTCCATCACTTTGGCAAAAATAACTGACAAGGACAACTTAGAAGAGAAAAAGTTTATTTTGAACTCATGATTTCAGAGGTTCAGTACATGGGTCCATGTCTCCATTGTTCTGAGCCCAAGATGAGAGCATACATCACAGCAGAAAGCAAAGGCGTGGTGGAGCAAAGTTTCTCAGTTCATGGCAGCCAGGAGCAGACAGAGTGAGAAGATTGGTAGTAGACATACAATACCCAGGGGCATGCCCCCAGTGATCTACTTCTTTGAGCCACACTCTACCTGCCTACAGTTATCCTCAATATAGTAGTCCTTTCAAATTATTAATCCATCAAAGGGATTAATTCATTGATTAGGTTACAGTGCTCATAACCTGATTATTTCAGCTCTAAACATTCCTGTATTGACACACGAGCTTTCTGGATGGACACCTTACATCCAGACAATAACACTACAGGAACTAGTGAGCTGAAATAGCTGAGTAGTTACCTCAGAGCAATGCAAGACTAAGCACTGGACCAGGGAAAATTGGGGCTCTACCTGATATTCCCACATGAAATCAAGGCATGTAAATGTCGAGAGACATCCATGGGCTGTGTGTGGACTATATAGGCATTGCAGCCTAGTGAATAGGAGAATCTGGTGTCTGAGAACTTCTGGTGGAAATTTCCTCTGGCTAAGACCGCTCAAACATGTTGTGAGCCCTATTTAAGCTCTGCGTGGTCCCACACAGCACCAGAGCTAGGATGACTGCTGTAGCTACACAGCCTCTCTGAGATAGGTGTGACTTGCCAAGGTGCCAGGCAACCTGCTGACTGCAAGATATCACAAAAACAAGACTCCACCTCCGAAACCTTATCCCTGCCTTTGATGTACCCCCTTAAATAAATCACAGGAGCCATTTTTTAATTGTCCAGCTCCAGCTCCTATGTGGGCTATGCCTATCTGGAGCTCCAAGTTTTCTTTAAAATTATCTTTTCTGGCTCTACGTCTTTTGTTCTTCATCAATTATTCTAGACTTTAATTTTTCTCTCGTAGCTTACACCCTCTGCGGGCAGGAAGAAGGACCCCTTAGCCCTCACTGGTCGCTTCCCCATATGTAAGCCTCCTCAAACTTAGTGAAGAAGTTGCTAACCAGCAGGGGAAACATTACAAAAGTATTTTGTTTTGGTTTCTGGTGGAAAATAATGATAACAACAATAGAACCAACAACACACAGGAGGAGGAGGGGAAAGAGAACAAGTGGTTATTGTGGATATATGAGACCATGGGATTGCTTTTAAGTTTACAAATCAACCTTATGTTAACTCATGGTCAGAAAAATAACTTCAAAACAGCAAAAAAAAAAAAAAAACAACAAAAATTAGATTAATGTAAACCTAGGCTGAGAAACCAAACACAAGTAGAAAATAAAATCAAGTTCCCATTGGAGAAGAGCATTCCCAATTATAGCCTGGATGATCAGTTAGATAGATAAATACGCAATTATGCAGCCTAAGTAAATACGACACTATAAAAGAGATAGTCATTGGGAAAAAATTTAGACAGACCACGACTTTGGATATCAAACTCTGCAGATATCTATATAAAATAAGCATGCAGACTTTGTTATACATTACAAAAACAAAATTATGCTGAAATATATGTATAAAATGATAAAATAAAAAGTCTGTAAGGAATATGAAACTATTAAAATGACAGGTAGATTTAACAAATAAACCAAATACAACTTTTAGAAAATAAATGTCTTCATTAAGACTCAATTCTTATACATGTCTTAAATAAATGAGACAGCAAGATGGAAAATGAGGAAACTGACAAAAATAAATGTAGCACAGGAAAGCAAGTAGTAGAAAATATGCAAGTTTAAGAAATATGGATGACAGAGTGAGAAGTCATAATGATAGTTCATTAATATTCCAAAATGAGAAAATAAGTAGAACCAGAGAGAGGCACAGATTTTTCTAAACTTTTTAAAATACACACAAGCCATAGATAAAAACAAAGGCATACAACACATTCTATATAGGAAAAATATGTTTAAATATTTACTTAGACACATTGAGTATACTTGAAAACATGAGAAGAGAGAAGGAGGAGGGAGGATAGAGACAGAGAAAGACATAAGCAGATAGGTGGACTCCTGAATACAACAAAGAGAAAGATATATTACTTTAAAAAGAAAAAAGATAAAAAAATTTCTTGAAATAGCCACAATATAGGTCAGAAGTCCATGAAAAACTGCTTAAGTTGCTGAGAGATAATGACTGCCAATGTAGAATTATACTCCTAACAAAATTGATTTTCAACAATAAGAACCCAAGACAGATTGAAAAATGTCCCCAGACTAAACAAAAACAGAGGGTATTCACTTCAGCCTACATATGCCACAGAAATCAAAACGGAAAGAAAAAATAAACATAAAACACTCAAAGAGAAAATTTTGACATGCAAAATTAGTGAAAAAAATGGTAAAAAATTTTTAAAGTTTTTTGCACAGAATATACAATAATGTTAGGGTCTAACTCATGGTGTTATTGAAACGAGAAATTTAAAAATAATGAACAGAAATGGCATGTATGTGCAGATTGATAGGTATTTACATTTCATAAAGTACTTAATCTAAAGGTTGGATTCTGATTAATATTGGACTTTGGAGAAACATTTTAGAGTAGAAATTCTTCAAATCATTACAGGAAACATTGACAAATAAGGAAGAAAAGAAAGGAAGAAGAAAAACAGCGTAACAGGGTAGAATAAGTATACACACTGAGAGCAAGTGTAGAAGTGAGTGCAAACATATAATTAATCATTATCACTACTGACAGTATAAACTAGTCAGAAAAACCTTTTTGTAAAGAACTGGAGAATAAGTAGTTCTGTAGGCTATTGGTTTCTGTCCAATCACTCAATTGTGCTGTTCAGGAAGAAAGCTTCTATACACAATATGTAAATGAGTGGCTGTCTTCCAACAAAACTTTGTTTACAAAAATAAGCAATAGTCTAGCTTTGCACAGTATGCCAACATTTATTGATTCTTGCTCTAAACTTACAATTAAAACATACAGTCGTTAAGATTGGGAATAAGGAAAGAGTATTCTCTTTCACCACTTCCATTAAAAGTCCTACTAAACATCCCAGCTAGTGCAGTAAGATAAGAAAAGGAAATAAAAGGTATACAGATTGTGAAGAAAGGAATAAAGTTGTTTTTATTGATATGATTCATTCCTTTTTGTTTTCCACAAGTACAGATTTAGCATTCCTAAGAGAAAAATTTGAAACCCTGAATGCTAAACAATCTGAAACACTTTGAGCAGACATGACACTACAAGTAGAAAGTTCTACACTCTGAAACTTTCCATCCTGAACAAAATTGTTATATTAAATTCAGTCCATATAGATAACGTGTATATGAAACATGTTTCATATTTCATGTTTAGACTTGACATACATTCCCCAATATATCTGTATCAGAAAAAAACATAAAGAACAGAAACATTTCTGGCCCCATGCATTTCCGATAAGAGTTACTCAACTATACGCTATGGTATGAATATACCAGTTGTTTGACCTTTCATCAGTTGAAAAAAATTTGGGTTGTTTCCTGTTTGGGTTGTTATAAATAAAGCTACTATGAACATTTCTGTGCAAATTTCTGCTTGTAACTAAGTTATTGTTTCTTTGGGATAAATACCCAAGAACACAATTCATAGGCTATATGAAAAATAAATGTTAATTTTATTCAGTTTAATTGCCAAACTCATATCTAAGGGGTTGTACCATTTAACATTTCCACCAGCAATGTAAAAGCCATCATTTTGCCATTTTCTAATTTGAAAATTTTCTAATTTTCTGTTTTATCACTATTGGGTTTGAGAGTCCTTTTTACATTCTTTTTTTTTTTTTTTGGTACTGGAGATTGGACTCAGGGGCACTCGACCACTGAGCCACATCCCCAGCCCTATTCTGTGTTTTATGTAGAGACAGGGTCTCACTGAGTTGCTTAGCGCCTCGCCCTTGCTGAGGCTGGCTTTGAACTCACGATTCTCCTGTCTCAGCCTCCCTAAGTGCTGGGATTACAGGCTTGCACCCAGCTAATCCTTTATACATTCTAGATTGAACTCCATTTTTAAACATGTGCTTTGCAAATATATTCTTCTATTTTGTTGTAGTTTTCCTTTTTATCCTCTTAACAGGATCTTTCATGCAATGGAAGTTTTTAATTTTGGTGAGATCTAATTTATGATGCTTTTGCTGTGTGCCTTTCACTTCATTACTATGAGTCCTTTGCATAGTCCTAGGTCCTCAATTATCCTATATTTCCTTTGAAAAGTTTTATACCTTGCATATACACTGAAGACTATGATCCATTTTGAGTAATTTATTTATACAGTGTGAGGTTTGGTATGTGATTCATTGTTTTGCCTTTGAATTTCCAATTGTACCGCTTTCATTTTTTGACAAAACTGTCCTTTCTTCAATTGACTTGCTCTTGTTGCTTTGGGGAAAATACATCCAGGGTATATTTCTGCATTTTCTACTCTGTTCTATCTATCTTCACATTTCTTCTTCCATCAAAACAGTACTGTCCTGATTAAGACTTATATGGCAAGTCTTAAAATTGTGGTGCAATTCTTCCCAATTTTCCCTCTCAAAATGAATTTACCTATTTAAAATGTTTCTAGTTTTTTTCCACATAGATTTTACAATAAGTTTAAGTGTACCTATAAAATATCTTTCTAGCGTTCTGATAGAAATTACATTAAGCCTGTATATCAATTTGAGAATAAGATATCTTTCCAACATTGTGCCTTTCAAAGTATAAACACATCTTTCTCCATTTATTTAGATCTTTTTGATTTATTTCCTTAGTGATTCAATTTTCATAATACCAGTCCTGAATATTTTTTAGAGTTTTACATATACATTTTATTCAAATAATTGTAAATGGTAGTATGTTTTAGTTTTGGTTCACAAATGTTAATTGCTAGTACACAGAAAAAAATCCATTTATTACTATTCATAAATAGATCCATTTCATTTATTTTGATAGTAATAAATGAATCGATTTATTATTATTCATGTCTCTTGTATATTCTTTGGGATTCCTTGTAATTTTCTATGCTGATAATAATGTCACTTGCACAAAACAATAGTTTTATTTCTCCTTTCCAATTTTAAATCTTTTTTATTTACTTATTGCTTTTACTACAATTTCTAGTGCTATGTTTATGTTGAACAAAGTAATGAGCCAAGATATCCTTTGCCTTTTTCCTAATCTTAAGAGATAGGCATTCTGTCTTTCAACATTAAGTATGACATTATATGTAAGTTTTTGTTGTTCGTGGTGTTGGTCTTTATGAAATTTTGGAAATTTCCTAATTTCTGCAAAGAATTAGATCTCCTATTTATTTATTTATTTATTTTTAAGCCAGGGATTGAACCCAGAGACACTTAACCACTGAGTCACATCCCCAGTCCATTTTTTTAATTTTCACTTTGAGACAAGGCCTCACTAAGTTGCTTAGGGGCTCCTGAATTGCTGAGGTTGGCTTTAAACTTGTAATCCTCCTGCCTCAGCCTCCTGAGCCACTGGAATTACATGCTTGCACCACAGCACCCAGCATGGAAGTAGACCTTAAATAAAAAACAAATACACACACACTTGTGCACACACACACACACACACACACACACACAATCCCTCAGGTGAAGAGATGAATATTAACACTCTTAAGCATACAGCAAGTGAAATGCTTGAGGTAAAATCATGACAGAAGGGACAGTGTGAAGTTATAATTGCAGAAATGTCATAGACATCCCCTGAGTTTATTCATGAATAAAAAGTTACACATTCATAGAAGGAAATTCCATAAGTCTGAGTAAAAAATAATCAGGGATCTGTAAGCTCAGTAGTTTCCAGAGTTCACATTGTGATAGAAAACAATCAAACCCAGATACTCAGAAACAAGGAATTCACAAAGTGTAAATTACAATACAAAAAATTAGCAGGCATGGCAAGAAGTAGAAAAATGTGACCCATAATCAGAAGAGAAATCAGCAAAGTATTCAACATAAACAAAAGCAGAAAATAATAGAATTAGCAGAGGAAGATTTAAGATAGCTATTATAAAGATGATCTTAGGTTTATTAAAATATTAAAGGGAGCAAAAGAGACATAAAATATGAAAGAAGAATATTCCAAAATGAAAAATGCAATGCTTAAATTGAAAGACAAAATGATTGGGCTAATATCAGTCCAAATAGTGCAAAATAAAACACAAAAGTGAAATTGAAGACATAGAAATGAAAAATATGCTAAATGAATCACAGAGGAAAACAATTAGCAAAAACTTTAGTGACCCATGGAAACAAGAGGAAGTCAAAGTGGCAGAGAAACAAGACAAGATTTGAAGAAATAATGAGTATAAACTTTCCAAATTTGAAGAACTCTAAGCTAACATACCCAAGGCTCAAAGAATCCCAAAACATTGTAGAAAAAGGAAAAATACATTATAGTATATTATAATTGAAATGATTAAAACTAGTGATAAAGAGAAAATGCTAAAATCAGAAATGGGAACAAATAACATATACAGAGAAATAAAGAGAAAAACAATAGCAGACATCTGGTTAGAACCAATGCAAGGCAGAAAACAAAGACAGAGAACTTAAAAGTATAGACAAAGGCTGGGGTTTTAGCTCAGTGGTAGAGTGCTTACATTGCACATGTGAGGCACTGGGTTCAGTCCTCAGCACCACATACAAATGAATAAATAAACTAAAGGTATTGTGTCTGTCTACAACTAAAAAGAAAAAAAAAGAACTATATACAAAAACATTTATCAGTCCATAATTCTACCTGAGAAAATAGCATATTTCAAAACCAAAGATGAATATGAACATTTTCAAAGAAACAAAAACTTACAGAATTCATTACAGATGGCTGATGATACAAGAATGTTAAAGGTTTGGCTCTTTGTCTTCTATTCTGTTCCACTGGTCTTCATGTCTGTTTTGGTGCTAATATCATGCTGTTTTTGTTACTACGGCTCTGTAGTATAATTTAAGGTCCAGTATTTTGATGCCTTCTGCTTCAACTTTTCTCACTAAGTATTGTTTTGACTATTCTGGGCCTCTTATTCTTTTGAATGAATTTCATTATTGCACTTTCTATTTGTTTGAAGAGCATCATTGGAATTTTAATAGGAATCACATTAAATTTGTCCAGTGCTTTGGGCAGTATGGAAATCAATATGTAGCAAAATAAAATTTAGCCTCTATCTCTCACTCTGCAAAAAAAAGCAACTCAGAGTGGATCAAAGACATAGGCATTATACCAGAGACCCTGAATCTACTAGAAGGAAATGTAGGCCCAACTCTCCATCATGTTGGCTTTGGAACTGACTTCCTCAACAAGACTGCACAAGAACTAAAAACCAAGAATTAATAAATGGGATGGTATCAAACTAAACAGCTTCTTCACAGCAATAGAAACAATCAAATGTGAAGAAAGATCCTACAGAATGGGCGGAAATCTTTGCCTTAAACACCTCAGATAGAGCATTAATCTCCAGGATAAATAAAGAACTCAAAAAACCTTAACACCAAAAAACAGAACAAAAACAAAACACAAAAAACAATCAGTAAATGGTCAAAGGAACTGAACAGACACTTCACAAAAGAAGTAATACAATTGGGCAATGAATATTTGGAAAAATGTTCAACATCTCTAGCAATTAGAGAAAGGAAAATTAAAACTACACTGAGATTGTATCTCACTCCAGTCAGAACAACAATGATCAAGAATATAAGTAACAGTAAATGTTGGCGAGGATGTGGGGAAAAGGGTACACTGATACATTGCTGATGGGACTGCTAAGTGGTTCATCCACTCTGGAGAGCAGTTTGGTGATTCCTCAGAAAACTTGGAATGGATCCACCATTTGATCCAGTTATCCAATTCCTCAGTATAAACCCAAAGGACTTAAAATTGGCATACTACAGTGATGCAGCCACATCCATGTTTATAGCAGCTGAATTCACAATAGCTAAGCTATAGAACCAAACTAAATGGCCTTCGACAGACAAATGAATAAAGAAAATGTGGAATATCTACAGAATGGAATATTAGTTGGCTATAATAAAGAATGACTTTATGACTTTTGCTGGTAAATGGATGGATCAGGATACTATTATACTATTATGCTAAGCAAAATAAGCCAATCCCCAAAATACCAAAGGTTGAATGTTCTCCCTGATATTCAAATGCTAACATACAACAAGGGAGGGGAG
This sequence comes from Xerus rutilus, assembly GCA_028644305.1. Classification (NCBI taxonomy): domain Eukaryota; kingdom Metazoa; phylum Chordata; class Mammalia; order Rodentia; family Sciuridae; genus Xerus; species Xerus rutilus. Next base: position 111,604,727 of record CM053401.1, on the reverse strand, counting down.
AGGAGAAGAACAGAGGTTCAGTGGATTAGACAAAGGGGTATGAAGGGAATGGATGGGGAACAGAAATAGGAAAGACAGAATGAATCTGACATAACTTTATTGTGTACATATATGAATACACCACAGTGTATCTCTATATTATGTACAACCACAAGACTGGAATCCTAATTATAATAAAATGTCCTACATGTTTGAATAAATATGTCAAGCATACTCTATTGTCATGGATAACTAAAAAGTACAAAAAAAGAACAATAAAGGAATTTCTACAAGTAGAATTACAATGATACCCAATGAACATTTTTTCTTCTTTTGAAAATCCATTCAAGAAATAATCAATCATTGCATGCACAAGGCCCTGGGTTTAATCCCCAGCACCAAAACAAAACAAAACAAAACAAAAACAAAGAAATAATCAATCATTACAGTAAAAGGAAATTTATTAAATGTAGAAAGTAATAAGTGATACAACACCATCAAATAAAACAGGAAAGAAAAATAGAAGTATAATTGTTTTAAGATTAATACACTATACTTCATAATAGAGTTGTTTTGTAAGATTCATATGTTATAGTGTATAGTATTCATATACAATATAAATTAAATCTAAACACATTGTTATAATGACTATTTTAATTATCTTTTTTTGCTGGTTCCATCACACTAAGCATAAAATAGTATGATATTACTTAAAGGTAGACAGTGATAAGTTAAAGATGTGTATTGTAAACCCCAGCATCACCACTAAAATAAAAATAATATAAAATTAAAATAGATATAACTAAGAAGCCAATAAATGGAGATGAAAATAGAATTAAAAAATTTTCTTAAATATTTTTAAAACCTCATTTGCCTCTAATTTCCAAGTTATATAAATAAAATTCAGTATAAAAAAGAATACTGTATATTTCTCTGAGAAGCCCATGCTCAGTATAAGTAGGTGGAGGTGAGGCAAAAAAGATGTGAAATTTGCTCAATATTGTTGAGTCTGTGGGTTTTTCTTCCCTTTTTAAATCCAGAAATCTATAGATATTCAAGAATGGATGCATTCATTTATGGAAAATCTGGTTTTCAAATATTGTATTTATTTTAAAATATTGTCAGCTAACTAAAACATGTCTGTCATCTACATGTAGCCTTGAAATAACTAATTTGAGAGCTCTAATTTAAATAATGAGAAAAATAAAGAAATAAAGTATGGATTGAAAATACCCAGGCTGTGCTTCCTATAAACACAGCTTTTATCACCTGGAGTCCTACACGTTTCTGCCTCTGCTCCTACTCTTCCTTTTGCATTTTCTGTCATTTTTTGTCCTCATTCTTTTTCAGGTTCAAAATCAGCTGCCATCTTCCCTTGGAATTGTCCTGCTTCTCCCAGTCAGACTTGACCTTTCCTTTTTCTTAACAAGCAAGGCCCTCTTGTTTCTGTTTGGGCAAAGAACTCATAAGTGCTTTGAATATAGGTGAATCAATGAGTCTATCATTTCATTGATGAAGTAACTCGTTCATTACTTTTCTACAATAGGCTGGCCCTGTGTTGTGCCTGTGATGTCCATATTTGCTTTTAGCCTAGATTTGCCTCCTCTCAAAGCTTTCTCTGTACATAGTTTCCAGAGTGATTCTTTTCTAGCATCTTGTTTTTCTCATGACACCAAAACTACATTCTTTTGCTCCCTAAGGCTTATAGGAGGAAATCAATCTTTTGGTTCCACATTTCCTGTCTTCTCAAGCCTAGCTTTTGCAAATGTGACTCATCTTATTTCTATGTTTACCTTGCTCTTGATTCTTCATTAATACAAAATTACATGCAGTTCCATGCATGTGTCTTATTCTACATGTGTGGACTCTCAGCTTAGCATATTCAGCTTCTCACCTTAACCAAACTTTGCTTCCTCAAGAAGACTTTTTTTTTCTTTATTGAGGTGTAACTGGTGTGTCTTAATGGTGTTCAACTTGACAATTTAATGTACATATACATAGTACAATAACCACCTCAATTAAGCTCATTAACCTATACATCATTTCATATAGTAACCACTTTGTTTTTGCCTCCTTCTCCTCCCCTTCATCCTTCTTCTCCTCTTCTTCCCTTTCTCTTTCTTCTTTTGTCATGAGAACTCTTAAAATCTACCCACTTAGCAAATTTCAAATTAGATCTCCAAAATTTACTCATCTCGAATAACTGAAAATTTGTACTCTTTGACCAACATCTCCCCATTTCTCCCTAACCTCAAACCCAGGCCCTACTATATGATCCAGAAATATATGGATCACCATGGGATGTGTGTGCATGCGTGCACACACACACACACACACACACACACAAAAAAACATACATCTTGCTGTATTTCACATCCAGTGCCTCATATCAAGGGCTGCACCACTGAACTACACCTCAGCCCTCACTTCTGGGAAATAAAAGCCTTATCTGAAAGAAATGTCTGCATGACCATGTTTATTTAAGCATTTTTCACAATAGTCAAATTATGGAAGCAACTCAAACATCTGTTGATGGATGAAAGGATAAAGAAAATGTGCCGTGTACAATGGAATATTATTCATTATATATTATTCAGTCTTAATGAAGAAGGAAATCCTACCATTTGCAACAACGTGGATGAGGTGGAGGAAGGGAAGATACTATATGATCTCAGTAATATGATGATTCTGTTTTCTTGTGTTCAGCACCTCTACCACACCCACTCACACAAAGAGACACCCTTCTCAGCCTTGCTCTATATGCAATATGTGCTCAGTGTCCTGTGAGGTACAGAGTTATTGTTTTTAGGGTAAATGTCCAGCCATTGCCCAGCTTCCCCAAGTCCAGCTATTTTAAGCTTTCTTACTGGAAACCAAAAATGACAGACCACCAACACAGGTTGTATGAAACTGGGGTGCCCTCTACTGTTCTCCAGAATTATAACTATGTTACTTAATTTGATTCAATAAAAGGTACAATTTGAATGGAACAAATGAGAATTCAACTGACAGACCATTGTTTCTCAGGACAAGCCTTGAATACCACATTAAATCAAGAGTTATTGAAATCCTAAAAAGTATTATTAATGCGAGTGTCCATAATATTGTGGTATTTCCAATCCTTTCACCATCCCCTCAGTCCATCTAACATGAGGCCCTCTTATATGTTACATGAACATAATGAGGAAAGACTGAGATACCACTCCATCACAGGAAGGAGAAAAGTATTTAAGCAACATGCTTAAATATGAGTTTAAAGAACGAATCTTATTTAATGTAATTTTCATATGTAGAATATATGTTGACTTGAAACTGATAGAAAACTTGCAAAAATAACCAAGGACATTTTAAATGCCCTCCATTAAAAGGTCACATTCACTTACAATTGATATTTCATTCAGTAAGAATTAACATCCATGACTTACAAATATGAAAGCAATCCTTATTTACTCTTTTTTTTTTAAGATTTTTTTTTTATTTGTAGATGAACACAATGTCTTTATTTTATTGCTTTGTATGTGGTGCTGAGGATCGAACCCAGGGCTTCATGCATGCGAGGCAAGCGCTCTACCGCTGAGCTACAATCCCAGCCCCCTTATTTACTCTTTTTGTTTGTTTGTTTTCAAAAATAGGCTGGATGACTTTGTGTGACAATCTGTAAAGATTTAAATTCACTAATCAATTGAGCTTATTTATTTGCATTATGTTGTTTAATCCTATAAGAAGAACATGTGTTTTTGGAACACTTAAATATGTAATTCCAACACCTAACAGGTAAAAAGTATATTATGCTGATTATAAAATCATACTGTTCTTTTTAATTTAATGATTTTGACTATCGTTAGTTTTGCATGACTGTGACAAAATACCTGAGATTAACCAACTTGTAAGGATGAAAGTTTTATTTTCTCTCACAGTTTTTGGAGGTTTCAGTCCATGGTTGCTTAACCCCACTTCTCTTGGGTGTGCAGTGAGACAGTACGTCATGGCAGGAGTATGTAATGGAGCGAACCATTCACCTCAAGGTGAGAAAGTGAAAAAGAGAGGAAGAGGGGAGGCTGGGTTCCCAATATCCCTTTTGAGGGCTTACCTCCAGTGACCTAACTTCCTCCCAGTACACCCCACCTCCTAAAGGTTCTACCACCTCCCAATGGAAGCACAGCCTGGGGACCAAGCCTTTTTAACAAATGAGCCTTTGGGGGACATATAAGACCCAAACTACAGCAACTGCGAAGGAACTTTATTTTAGGATAAATCTTTTGAGAGCTCAGAAAATGAAGAAATTATGTGTTCAATTCATCCATCCATCTTAGAGTTAGAAAACCCTTTCAAATGAACATCTTATTTATATTTAACTAAGAACTCATAGTTATTTAAAAACTGTGACTAAAGATGTCATCAGAGAAACAATTCCTATGCATATTCACATTTTTATGTATTCATGCCCTGTTCCTGGAATTTATTTACAATTTCTCATTTGGGGAAAATTTCATAATTTCTGGAATGTTCAAAAATAACATTAGGTAGCTAAGATTTATCATATCCTGGGTTAAACATAACTGAAAAACTGAAGGGCTTCATACTCTGGAAAACTAAAGATCTTTTCTAGAGTAAATTTAGAAATTTGCCTTTTCTCAATTATTTTGCTAGAAGAAACTGTAAACAATACAGTTTCCCAAAAGGTATGGAGAAATACTACAAATTTCCCATGATCTTGTTGGTTTGCCTTTAAATCTTAAATATCATTCCCTGATGTTTTCAACAAGAAGCTGGTGTTGTTTGTGGGGGAGCCTATTTCTGCCCAGGTGTCCTTAATGCTCCCCTCACATCTCAGAAACTACGTCACTGACACAGGAGACCAACATAATTACAAAAAAGCTCATGTATGTTCAGTCAGCTGGAGTCAGTGCCTGATGTTGTGTCCCCAGAGGATTTACTGGGGAGATCCCTGCCCTTGACCCAGACCCACTTTCAGATCTGGAGAGGCCATTGCCCTGAACCCCGTCCTAATCATACCATGGCTTCTCAGGAAATGGAACTTCAGAAAACCTCAATTGTATACTGCAATCAAGCAAGGCTTTCATTCTGGCTTTTCCTTCCATAGCAATGAATTAATTACTATCTATGAATTGGATAAAAAAGATTCTCCCAAGCCAATTCCTTTCTGAAGAGAATAAGAGATGAGGATATACACGGGTGCCACTGAGGCTTGAGATCATGTTACGGAGGTGCTATGCAGGGCCCCAGAAGAGGAAATCTCTCAAGCATTGGCCTCCGTAATTATAGAATAGGCTGCTGCCTTTGACACGATCTTTCCATTTCTGCTCTAAAAAGGGGACCAGTGGTTATTCCAGGGGAGTACAGAATATGTTCCTAAGGCCCTCAAGAAACTTCCTCAGAAATATGGCCTATCCCAAACCAGGCCAAACCGCGGAGCCCTGAGCCCTCCCCCTCAGTGAGTTTGGCCCACAGCGCATTTGGTGAGATTCTGGCGGCCTCTGCCGGAGCGCCTCTGCAGAGAGACGTTCCTCCAAACCCAGAGACGACATGTGGCGCTCAGGAGAGGTGAGAGCGAGCGCGCGAGTGCGCTGGGGGCGCTGGGGGGATCTGCAGCGGGGCAGCGCGCGGCCTCAGGCGCGGCGCAGAGCCCAGCCGCAGGGCGGCGGCGGGAACGCGGGGCGCCGGATCCACTCCACCCAGGATCGCTGGGGAAGTTCGCGCTGGCAGCATGGGGCGGTGACGCCGCACCGGCCTTCTGCTCCTGCCGCGGGTCGAGAACAGGCGGTGGAGAAGGAGGATGCACCCTCGCCGACGGCTCGCCTCTCGAGGCCGGCGCGCAGGGTAAGCCCCGGGCGCGCCGGACCGGGGCTGTGGGGTAAGAAGACGAGGGCAGGGGTGAAAGGACAAGCAGCTCAAGCTCCACCAGCACTCCTCTCCTTGTGGCTCCTGAGCCTTGGGTTGCATGGCCAGGGAGCAGAAGTGGAGAGCAGGCGGGGCGCCACGGGCAGCCGCAGCGCAAACTTTCCCCCGGCGACTGCGGGTCTAAGGCAGGCGCGGGAGGGCAGGGGCATCCTGGGCGGCGCAACCCCGCCAGACGGGGCATTAGGGCGCAGCACCTACGGGTCCCTGGTAGGAACTGGGAGGTGGGATACATCCGCAGTCGCTGTCGCGGGAGTCGAAGGGATGAAATCGCCCACCTGGAAGGTCCTTACCAGCCCCCGGGCTTTGAGGCACGCGGCGACCTGGCGTTACTTGCGGGGTGGGCGCGGGCCCCGCAGGGATGTCGTGCGCGTGTCGCGAGGGCTGCTCGAGGCGAGGGTACTCGGAGCCTCCACTGCACCGCGCGGTCCCGGCCCAGGAGGAAGGCGCTACTTGGCGGGGCACTGGGCTTGGACTCGGGACAAGAGCAAGGGAGGTCTGCGAGGGCCGGGAGCAAGCCGGGAAGGGCCCGGCAGCGGGAAACGCTTGGCTCGCCGCTGCGGACCGGGCGGGTGGCCGACCCTGCTGGGCAGCGGGTGCCGGGGTGGCGGAGGCTGCGGCTCCGCAGTGCCTCCCTCGCGCCTACCTGCCCCGGTGCACCGGCCCTGGAGAACCTGCACAGCAATCTGGGGACCGTGGAGCGCAGCCTTCCTTCGGGGTATACTAATCAGAGCTGAGGGGAGGCTGGAGGAGCCGCCCGGGTTTCCCGCATGCAGCGCCTCGTGCTCGCTGCTCAGACTAGCCCCGAGTCAGGCGACCACCGCATGGCACTCTGTCCTTCTTTACAGGAGTCGCAGAAGACCTTCGCTTCTGAGGTGGAAGTACCTGTTGTGTACTTACCAATTCTGGAGTTTTGGGGGGTCTCCTAGGAAAAAAATTCCTTTGGAACTCTAGGCTGTTCATATATCATGAACACCTATTTGCGTTATGCGCATGTTAAGAAATATATGCCATCTCTAAGGTTAGTATCTGAGCCCAGGGATGGTGTCTGCCTGGATTTCAAATGCATTGATTAGGGCTCAGAACAGAACTGAGAGACTTTCCCAAATGCAGTGATTATTAAATTAGTAATGGGGGCAGGATACTGAGAAAGTGGAAACGCTGTCTTATGGAAAGTTATTACATTATCGTGATCCTGTAGAAGACTTGTTTCCTAAACGTGCCTTTCTCCCCCTCTTTCAGCATACTTTCTCTCAGCACCTTGCAGAACAAGGAGTAGCTTGCTGGCTTTGAACCGTGGCAGATATTTCAGAAAGGTAAATTTATTCCACTTGTGGATTTGACACATGCAAAATATAGTTGCTCAGATTTATTTTAATAATCAGACTAATGAGTCATTTAATTACATACAGAAAAGTAAAAAAGGATTTGAGGTATGGGAAAATGAATTAGAATGATTCTGCACTCTGAATTAAAAGTGAAAATTGATTCTTATTGTAACTTTTTTTTACACCTAACTGCCCAGTGAAGTAGAAAACACCTGGGGGTATGCCTGTCCTGGGAATGACAGCCAGATTTCCTTTCTTTGTTGATTGTTGTGTGGAAGCTGTTATGATTGATTCCAATGTAGTGGCACAAAAATGTCATGTTCCTATGTTTTTCCACTTTGTGTATTTTTCAGCTTCAAGATCAAGTTGGAGAAAAGAACAGTTATTCTTCAAAATTCATCTGCTTCAACTATCATCTTATTGGGAATGGACAATGGAATGTTCTCTAGCTTTATCATGATCAAAAATCTCCTCCTTTTTTGTATTTCCATGAACTTATCCAGTCACTTGGGGTAAGTTATCCTCTCCAGCTCTAATTTTACAATTTTGGGGCCAATGGTACCTTTCTGGAACCTTGTAGAGCAGAACTTCAATTCAGAGAGCCCTTGCTTAGAAAGTCTGCTACCCTTCAGTTTGTGGTAAATAAATGAAGGGTCTTTGCCCCTGACCTATGATTTCTTATTGCAAGGCTGCCCCTGGTGTAAGATCTCTGCAATATGTCCAAAAAAAAGAGGCAGGTAACATTTTCAGAAATGAAAACCAAATATGGTTTCAGAATAAAAGCTGTGTTTCCTCCTACTTGGGCTAAAACAAGATTTAGAAGTTTGCATGCCTAAAAGACATTCAGTGCTTATTAGATAGAGCAGTATGCAACGTTCTGATCGTCCTCCTCGGTTCCATTATGCAATTGAATTTGTCTTTCAAGCCCAGTTTGTGCTGTGTATGTATGTGGCATAGAAAGGACTCAAGAGTAGTCATGGTCTGAGCCAACAGCTTGGAACAGCCCATTCAAGTGCAGGTGCAGACATCATAAACTACACGCCTGAAAATCCGAAAGACACCCCTGAAGTTCTGGCATTATCATTCACATTAACCTTTCATTTTGGCCTTTAGTCTCTGTGTACTGATTCTATCTCTTTTTCATCAAATTAGGGTTAACTAACATTACATGTGAATGCTCTTAGGAGGCTGATGTTCTTCCTCTCCCTCTTCTCTCCCACTGCCCCAGAACTGTTCTGGCTAATCAGAAGGATTGCAACTTGAAGCTGATGGAATATGATTAAAACACTAAATTTCAGGACTAAAGTTGCCAAAGCATTAGTTCTGTAAAAATAGGCTCCAGAGGTTTCATAGTATACTCTGCACATGTGTAAATGTTCAGTGGCTCTGCAACAGCCTGGAGAAACTCCTTCTGTCCAACAAACAGAGATGATCCTCTCTGAGGCTGTGACATTTTGTTTGTCCTCTGGACATTTTTGCTTTTATGACCCTTCCAGATTTGAGCAGAGGAAGAGAGAGAGGAGAGGAAAAGAGACAGACAGATGGAAACTTTTCCAAGTGCTGTGACTGCAGCCCAGGTGCACTGGGACCTGGGCACAAGCCTGAGCCCTCAAGGAGGATTTGTCCAGCATAGCTTATCTAAGGGAGATGCCCATCCCTCACCAGCACTAGCCCAACAGCCCACATACTCTAACGATATTACTGGAAACAGGTGTAGGTTGTAGCCCTTTAGCCAATCCGAGTATTCTGTGGGAAAAAGTGTTGTATGTTATTTTTTCCTCATCTTTGGTCACCTCCTCTCCTAGGCCCTTGTCTTTGTTAACTGTTGAATGTAGATTTTCTTTCCAAGTTCTCTCCAACTGTTAAATTCTATACACTATGATGCTCACGGTGTTTTGAATGGAAGGTGAGTAGGTGAAATCCTACCAAGTATTCAACTTGGCAAGTTAATGCATTGTGTGGTCAGTGTGCTTACTGATATACTACATGTTTTTAGTGACATTTTGGAAGTGAGGAGTGTGCTAGGATTGGGAACATATAGTTTCTTTATAATCTTTTAGCCAACATATTATTGTGACTTTTCATTGAATAGGTAGGAGGTTATTACACTTGCTGGAAGATTCAAGTCTGAAATAGGAAATAATATATAGGAGAAGTTCAGCCATAAAAAGCAGTTATTCTTTATTTCTTAATTAACCCTATAGATTTCCAAGATCATGTTCAAAATAGAGATGCAATTATTATGTGCTGGAAGGAAACACTATGCAAGTGGTAGGGTACTTCTCAATCTTTCTAAAAAATTAGTTGTTGGAGAAGATTTTAATTCTGATTGTTTTGAAAAAACCATACTTTATAAAAAGGAAAGTGCCTTTAATTCCACCACCAGAAACAATGACCACCAGAAACATTTTAATATGCTTGCTTCTCCTTGTTTATGTGCCTACATTTATATAGTGGGATCATACTGCACATTGACTTTTTTTTATAGTTTTTTCAGACCTGTTACTTTATTATTACAAACTCTAAGATGTATGATTTTAAAAGGGATGGCATTATTATTGTGCATGAATGCACTGTCATTTGCTGCTTCCCTAATTTGGGATGTTTACATTATTTCTGACTTTGCTGTTATAATTTTCTTGTAGTGAACATACTTGGTTTACAATATTGTCAAGTATTTGAGATTATTTCTATTAGATAATATTCCTTTAAGTGGAATTTTACATTATTACATCATTACATGTTCTTGGAGGGCTTTTAATGCTTAGCTTGTGTGTCCAGCTGCTTTTGATAAAGTGGGGTTTTTAGTGAAGTGGGAAGCCGAGTTGCACATGTTCTGTCCAGCAAGGTGTACTTTTCAACAACCACAAAAGATATTATGAAAGATGTAAGTCCTTATTTATTTCTCTTCTTATATGAGGCTTCTCTCACTTGTACTTTACTTAAACGTATGTAAGAATAATTTTGTCGTATCTCAAAGAAAGTTTCATAGCATTTGCTTGATTTTAAATCTCCACAGAATAGTAGCTATTACTATATACATGGCTTATTTTTATGTCATGTGTTTTAGGTGAATTTTAGGAGCAGTCTTATGAGCTGAGCATCATTAGCCTCTTCTTCCAGCTAGGGAAGATGGAATGGATAAATAGCTAACTTGAGGAGTTCACAAAGCCAGTAACTGCTGGGATTCCTTACTCAGCAGTCTTTATGTCATTGTGCTGGTTACTTTCTGCGCTGCCTTATTTAACTACTGTTGTTTTGCAAACCAATATAGATAGGAGGGGGCATGTAATTCTGAAAGGTACTCCCTTGCTTTAGAGTGGAGAGAGGTTTTTGTACTCTGAGATTAGGGGTGGGGATGAGTTTTAGTAAACTCTAGTTTTTTTCCCCCAAAGAGTTTATGTGATCAGGCTCAAAAGAGAAGTGAAAAGGAAGTAACAAAGGCCCTAATTTGAACATGACGCTAGTACCAGAGAAATGCGGATGCCTGTAAATACATACAAGAGGTCAGAGAACTGGCAGGGGTAAGGAGTAAATCAGTGAGGGGAGAAGAAGGAAAGGGGCAATTTGTAAGGTTTTGTGCACGCACGGAGTTGATTGCAGTGTTTGTGAAAAGCGTGTGTATCTGGCAACCAGGAAATGTATTTGTTGGAGGGGAAATATGTTTGACAATTATATAAAATAGTTAATGTGAAATTGCTTTGAAAATAATATGAGTATTATTTTTTTTCCTTGTAGTCCTATTCCGAATTTATTTGGTCACCAGCAACCCATTTTCAGAAGCCTTTATAATTTTGCTATTAGTGTTAAATTATAGAAAAGAGCATGTATCAAGCATACAAAAGAGCAGGAGTCTTATTTGACAGTCGGCCTTATGCAATGGCCTGTTTGAAGACATGGGGTTATTTAAGCCATTATAATTATTTTAATGAAACTAGTAGCCTGAAGTACCTGGTAGAGGAAAATTAACACTGAAACAATATTACAATCAATGTAATGTCCAAATATATACTATTAAGTTTGAACTAGAATTAATTTATCATCATTTTAAAAATCATACATTAGCCAACTTGGTAGACCCTTGGTAATTGCAAGATACATTGGAGGATTATTCACTCAATCATAAGGCTAAGTTTGAATTCATTCATTTAATTGTATTAAATATATTTCATGGATTTACCTATTGAAAAAATGTGTTGGGATTTTATTATGTGAGCACTGGAATTCAGACAGACTTCAGAAAACAATATTTTATAATCAGGAATTAAAAGCAGATCCTTGCAGAATTCGCTTACAAACATGAACAGAGAAGGTTATTCTTTATTTTTTTGAAGTGTGCCAGCCTGGGCCTTAGGTCTCATGTATAGGGCCTTTGCAGACACATACTCAAGGACAGTTCCCTTCTCTTAACTAGAGCAGAAAGTACATTTTCTCTGAATCATGCAGGCACTCACAATGTCTTCTTAAATGGAAAGTTCTCTCTTATCTATCCCCAGATGACAAATTCTTCCTGCCCTATAGCTACAGGTTCATAAGGCCCAGGATAAACAGTCATTATAACAATTATAAAAACACTCAGAAAGCAGCACCAAAGCAGTCAGCAGGAACGAAGCAATGGCTCAGGGAGAGTCAGAGATCAGAAAAGCAGTAGCTCCAGCTAAACAAGTAGGTGACCACAGCTGGGCTGCACGATCATGTCCAACTTTTTTTTTTAAGGCACTGATAGAAAATACTTCTGAATTATATGCTTTATAAAGGTAACTTTTTACATGTTCGTTATGCCTATAGGCAGCGAGCAGAGCTCAGAAGGATACGGCTCTCTGCTGACACCGGCTGGCAATCAGCTCCAGGATGAGTCACTGGCTTAGTTCAAGGGGAGAAGGAGAATGTGGGTTTTTTGATTTTTATAAAGATTCAGTGACGTAAGATGTATATTTGATGTGGAATTTCAGAGGAAAGTATTAGAACTGAAATCAACAAGACACCTCATCGTAAAACCCTCACAGCAGCGAGTTATAGGTGTGTCTATAGGTGTGTCTCCTTAATCTTTACAATGCATTTTAAGAAGTATGCCATTTAATTTTCACAAAATTCTCACTTTGTGGGTAAAAAGAGCTCAGGCTCTAGAACTTAGAGAAATGCATCTGATTTTTGCCATTGGAAAGTGGAAGTATTAGGGTCCATCTCAAGGATATTCAAGCCTTCTCCAGAATGTCCTAATACTTATGGTGCCATGAAAAGGAAATGAATAGGGGAAATCTCTATATTGGTAACAGAAAGATGTTTTAATCTAGAATTCAAATAACGCCACTATAAAAAGTCTGAATAAAACTCAGTACAGGGTATGGATTATGAAATTTAATAGTGTAAAGAATGGCCAAGAAAATTAAGACATGCTGTGAAACAGGCTTTAGGGATTCCCTGAAAAGTCCATTTTATGTGTATTTCTTTTTTTTTAATTTTTTTTTTAGCTGTAGATGGACACAATATCTTTATTTATTTATTTTTATGTGGTGCTGAGGATCGAACCTGGTGCCTCACACATGCAAGGCAAGTGCTCTGCCACTGAGCCACAATCCCAGCCCTTATGTGTATTTCTTTAAGAGTCATTTCAAAATCAAAAGACAAAATCTAGAAATTCATGAAACACAGAACCAGTTTATTTTAGTTTTAGTGACAACAACAAAATGGGCCATCACTCCACTGTCAATTTAGTTCCTGTTTCAAAATCCTTGCCAAACATTAAGGGAGCATGAAGTATTGTTTTGGGCAGTCTTGCTGCCTGGCTCTGATCTCTGTTGCTACACATTGTGTTTTTAACATCAGAAGTTGCATAACCTGTCTACATTTCAGCTTCTGACTCTCAAAGTGGGGATAGTAATGAATCCTCTATCACGAGGCTGATGTGAGGGACTACTGTTTAACCTATGCCAAATGCTCAAACAAGTTCTGATGTGGGCATGGGAGTAGTGTGTGTGTGTGTGTGTGTGTGTGTGTGTGTGTGTGTGTGTGTAAAGCACACACCATTCCTCCTTCTGGATATTATGACCAGGACACCTTTACTAGACCCAGAAGGTGAATGTGGTACCCAGGCTGTGCCTGAGCACAGTAAGGGCTATAATTGGAACCACATCTGCCAAGTCTCCCTTGCATGGGCATTTTGGGGACTGTTTCCCTGCTGCTACTATAGCATGGGATCCTTACCATGTACTAGGCACTGTGCTAGGTGCTGAGGTCCCACAGGGGCCAGAGTAGAGCCTGCCTTCATGGAGAGTGTATTCTGGTGCAAGACAGGTGATACACAAATAAGTAACAGTTAAGTTCTAACGGTTGCTATGAAGAACAATTCAGAATAGAGGTAATGAATGTGCAGGAAAGAAAGGCTTTTGCAAGGGTCCCAGGGAAGTGAGGATGTGAGAAGCTATTTGTAGGGAAGACTGATCAGGTGAGAGACATGATGGCAAAGGCTAGGGTGTTGAGCAGGGCCTTGCTGGGCACATCGGGAACAACAAGGGGACTGATACGGGGCAGTGGGAGATTGGTAGAAAACAGAATCAGAGAAGAAAGGTGGAGTTGGGTCAGAAGACCTTGTAGCTGATGACTATAGCATTGGTTGACATTTATTTTGAAGCTCAGGATGAGCTGTTGAGGGGTGTTTTGTTGTTTTTGAGACAGTCTCATTGTCTTGGTCAGGCCGGTCTTTGAAATTCTGGCCTAAAGCAATCCTCTTGCCTTAGTTTCCTGAGTAGATGGGACTACAGATAATGACGAGATGCTTGGTCCAGCTCGTGGAGTGTTTTGGAGTGGGAGAAAAATATGATCTAATTTAGATGTGGCAATGATGCCATTTAGATTTTAAAGCTCACTCAGCGTGCTGAGTGACTAAAATTGAATAGAATCTGGGGTGGAGCTAGAGGAGAGAAATGGAAAAAGCAACAAGGCTAATGACCCAGGGGAGGAACTATTTGGTCCAGTACGAATTGTTGATGGGTTGATGTGGGCATGAAGGGAAGAGAGGGGACAGTGATGACTTGTCTATACCAAGTATTTGACCTGAAACCTGATGGGCTCAGGTTTCAGGTCAAATACTCAGGTTTTCAGGTCAAACCTGATGGTGCTTGTGGCACCATCGCATATGTGAGAGTGGGAGAAGACAGTGGAGAAGAGGTTTCGGTAGAGATAATCATGAGTGGACATGTTAAGCCTTTTGAGATGTGTATTAGATACTGAAGTGGAGAGGCCAGGCAGGTCATTGGAAATAGAAGACTGGAGGTCAAAGAGAGATTGGGATGCATGCATGCATGGGCCTGAGATACTTCTGTGGGTAGGAGATATGGAAATCCATTGGGTTGGATGAGATCAAGTAAAGTTTGAGTGTAGACAGAAAAGGAAAGAGGTCCCTGGCTTGCGTCCTGAAATATTAGTGTTTAGAGGCAGGAAGGTAAGAGCAGAGGCACAGCAAGATGCAAGTGAAGACGAATGAAGAGAATAGTGTCCTGAGACCAAGTGGAGAAAGTGTAGTAGGGAGGGAGACATCAGACCTGTTGCTCACAGGTCCACTGAGATGAAGACCAAGATTTGACCTTTGGATTTGGCAATGAGTTCGTTCCTGGCCTTCAGGAAAGAGGTTTTCTTGTGATGCATGTAGTGGAGACTAGACAGGAGCAATTGCAAAGGAAAGGAGAAGAAGCAGCAGGGATTTCTAATGCAGATAACTCTTCCAATGAATTTTGATGAGAAGAGGAACAAAATATAGAGAACAGCTGAAGGGGAACATGAGTGAATGACTTAAAGACCCGTGTTTTTATATCAAATGTCCTTTCATTATATTATATCAAATGAGGAAGAAGCTGTAAGATGGTGCTTGTGGCACCATTGCATATGTGAGGCACCCAGTGTGCATGGGGAAAGGAAGGGAACATGAGTGGGGTGGGGTGGGGTGGTCTGTGGCCTGTAGGGTTGTATGATTTAGGTTCTAAGTTGGAGGATGTGGGATTCTGAGCCAGACAGCAGTGTCAAGGACAAGGGAGTCCATAGGGAGGTAGTGAGCTGGGATCGACTTGTGCTTGATCTGGGGAACTGAAGGGCAGAACTGGGGGAATCTTTCATATGGAGTGGGAGGAGCCTAAGAGTTCTGGCATAATCTGTTGTACAGGAATTTAGTCATACAAAATAGGTGTTTCAGGTTTGAGTTTTCCATATTGAAATGGGAAAAACTCTTATCTGGAAACAGAATGAATCTTCATTGTTCAGCTTGTGTCCACCATGGCTTCTCCTTCCCTTTTTACATAGCATTTTGTTTTTAATATGGTTAGCTAAAGTAGTACATCATGTACAGTTGAGGAAAACATCACAAAATGGCGCCATTTAGAGGAACTTATGTAAAGACCTTGAAGTAACAAACAAGGGAAAATATATTTCCCAGAAGCAATCAAATACTGGGGGAAGATGCAGTTTCAGAAGACAGATGAGCTGAAGCATAAAACCAGTCTGCTCAATCTCCAAAGTAATTTCACATTAAAACCATCTGCAGTTGCTATTATCAGTCCCATTTTATGTAAATAAAACATGACTGTCAATATAAGTAGAGATTGTACCACAAAGAAACATATTATGCCTTGTCTTTACAGGCAACAACTTGTGTGTGTTCTGACAACACTAGGGAGAATATTCTTCACCAGAAATGATGAGATAAAGAGCACCCTTTAAAATACTATAATAAGGAAACATCTTCAGATATTACTTGGTAGAATGAAGCACCTTTAAAGATGGAATCTACAACATACTACTTCTTTTATCAGAGATTATAATATTAATGATAAATGGATAAGTCACATTGACAGAATCCTTGAAAGTTTCTAAAAAAGAAATATCTTTTTATATCTTAATAAAAAATAAAACCCAATGGGTGCGGTGGCACACGCCTATAATCCTAGCAGCTTGGGAGGCTGAGGCAGGAGGATTTCAAGTTCAAAGCCAGCCTCAGCAACTTAGACCCTGTCTCTGAATAAAATACAAAAAAAGGACTGCAGATATGACTCAGTGGTTAAGCATCCCTGGGTTCAATCTCTGGTACAATCAATCAATCAATCAATCAATAGATTAAAACCCCTTGCTTACTCCAAGGGTACATTTGTCTCTCAGTGTCTGTGGAGGATTGGCTTCAGGATCCCTTCTCAATACCAAAATCCACCATGCTTAAGGCCCTTACATAAAATGGCATAATATGCATATCTTCCTGTATACTTTAAACCATCTCTAGGTTACTTATACAATGTAAATTCTGTTTGAATAATTGTTGTACTGTATTGTTTAGGAAATAATGACAAGGGTGAAAAGTCTGTATGTGTTTGGTATAGATGCCGTTCTTTCCTGAATATTTTCCTCAGTGGTTGGTTGAATCTAAAGATGTGGAGCCTGCAGATATGGAGGCTGACTGTAATGAGTGAATTCTGCAGCAGAGTTCAGCCTGTGTTCGTAGCTGGCTTATTTGAGAGTTAGCTTCCTCCGATCTTCTAGTTCTCTTATATTTAGACCCCTCCTTCTCCTTCACTCCCAGTCAGAAATCCAGCTTGAGCTGGGCTTGGTGGCATGTATCTGCAGTCCCAGGTACTATGGAGAATGAGGTGGGAGAATCACTTGAGCCCAGGAGTTTCAGGCCAGCCTGGGTAACATATAAGACCTTATCTAAAAATAAAGGGGAGGGAGGATAAGAGGGAAAGAAGAAAGGGAAGAGGAAGGAAAGAAGGAGGGATGGAAGGAAAACATCCAGCCGGTGATACTCAGCCATCCCACCTCTTATCCCCACTGCCATGGCTTAAGTAACTGCTCTCTGTGCCTACGGTCTTGCCTCGTCCAAGTCTGTCATTTGTAAACTGCCCAAGAGCTCTAGGAAAGTGCTTAGGGCCCTGATCATCTCCAGGAAGATCCTAGACATATAACATGGCATGCAGAGTCCTTCATGGTTTAGCGTGTGCTACTTGCCCACCAATGCTTGCTTGTGTGTTGGCTTTTGTGGTGCTGGGGATTGAACTAAGAGCCTGGCTCATGCTAGGCAAGCAGTCTACACTGAGTTAATCCTCATGTTGCCCTTTTCGGCAGAGTTCTCACATGCTCTCTGCAAAGGGTGCAGTTTCTTTTTTCAGGGTCGCTATTGATAATATCCTTCTGGACCCCTTTCTTTGACATGAGACACAGTCTTCATTCTTAAAACCTCCGGTTTATTTTCCTCTCCTCTGAAGGTAGGCAAAGCTTGAGTCTTCTCTCCCTTGTGTTCCTGTAACATTTTGCATAGTGACACTGGATTCCTACCATATTCTACTGATACCTCCAAGAACACAAATGGTTCTTGCAGAAGACAGTCATGTCCTGGAGGTCATTTTTAGGTCCTAGTTCTCTCCATAACACCTGGCACATGGTAGACTCGATAATCACTGAGCTGGAATAAGCACCAAGCCCAGTCAGGGCCTCAGTGAAGATGTAATGGAGAAAAGGGACCCTCTGAGGCCATTGGAGTCACGTTGGCAGTTGGTTCACAAGGCAGATTTTCTGTTTCCACCTTAGCCCCAGAGCACTCACTTTCCACCTTGGCTGCACAGGAAGGTCACAAGGGTGGTCAGGGGGAGGGATTAAAAGTTACTGATGCCTGTTTCCTCCTGGATCCATTAAAACCAAGTCTCCAGGGCCAAGAAGTCAGGAAGAAGAAGCTAATGCAAGAGTTTCAAAATCAGAATTTTGAAAAGGCCAGGTAGGAGACAACAGGGAGAGGTGAGAGGTTGGCAAGGGTTTACCCCTCCTGAACAATTTATTTTTCTTAAGCACTCTGCTGGTGAAATAAACCCATTAGTGGATCAAATTTCGTGGATGCCATCTCCTCACTCCACTTCATCAAAAGTCTATAAATGACCCAGAAGTTCACATTAGGCTGGATGCCATGGTATAGCCTTTTAAGAAACCCCAGGGATTTCCATGGCTCTTCAGCACCCTACTCCTGTCCCTGCCTGTCCTGCAACCAGCATCTTTCTCAGGCTACACTCTGGGGTCCTTGACCTCATTTCTATTTCTTCTCCTCCTCCTCCTCTTCCTTATCCATTTTTTTCCCCGTTAGTATTGGAGATTGAGCCAGGTTCTCAGGCATGCTTGGCACGTGATCCACCACTGAGCTGCATCCCTAGTCCATTTCAAATCACTGGAAAGTTTAGGAATCAATTCCTTTTATTTTTTGTATAAACTAGTAATACTTACACAAAGAAATGTAAAAAATGGGAATTTTTTTAACAGGCTGGGTTGGTTTTACATGGTTGATCCTTCATATATATGGATTCTGCAATCTGTGAATTCAGCCAACCTCAGACTGAAAATACTGATGAAAAACTTGCATCTGTACTGATCATATACAGACTTTCCCTCCTCTTTATTTCCTAAACAATACAACATAACTATTTAGATAGCATTTTCATTATATTAGGCATTATAATTAATGTAGAGATGATTTAAGGTGTATAGGATGAGATGCACAGGATATATGCAAATATAATACCATTTTATGTAAAGGTCTTGAGCATGTATGGATTTGGGTTTCCACAGGGAGAGTCCAGTAACCCCATGGGTATCAAGATATGATGCTATTCTTTTCTAAACGATCAATAGTCTGAAAATGTTAAAACTAAGAATTTGGAGTAAATATAACAGTTTTGAAGAGAATATTTGTAAATATAATAGTTCATATTTTAAGAGAACCTAATTAATTAACTCTGATTAAAATTGAAGTGTTAAATCAATAACACTAATAATTCTATAATTGAAGTGTTAAGTAATTTCAATACTTGAAAAAAAATTTTCCAGTGTTTCTTTTATGTTGAAGACCATTAATAAGAACATCTTACAGAAATCCACTCCCCAAAGAGCAGAGCCTTTAGCTTCTCCTTGAGGCAGGAATATGCTCAGGGTGGACCCAAAGGTGAGCAGAGATACTGGGTGGTATTCAGTATGGCTAGGAAAAGCTGAATGGGCATGTCAGTGGACTGAGCCTGCCCTTGGACCTAACTGGAGTGAGTGTTCAACGTGAAGGGGGAATTGTTGCCCTGGGAAGACTCACCCATCACACGCTGCAGTGTTCAGTGCTGCTAATGGCAGCAACTTATGGCAGAGCCCAGTATGTCTGTGTTATTTTGTTTTTGAAGTGCTTTCCCTGAGCCCAAATGGAGCAAAGAAAGCTGAGGATACTCTTAATCCTAGAGGAATCCCTTAAAGGTTGTGCAGCTTGGTAGAAGCACCAGCAAGTTCCCCTGACATCTGTGAGGTTCCCCTGAAGGGACAACAGTGCCAGGGGCTCAGAAAACAGCACTTGTGCTCTGTGATCAAGCAGGAGTCTTTCTCTTCTGGGCTGTGAAAATGGTGTATTTCATAACCACATTCTGTGGATGAACCTCCATTTTTGAGGTTGATCTATGGATGTGGAGAGCTTCCCAGTTGTTCATGGAAAAAGCAAAGGGCAAACAAACAATAAAACCATACTGCTCCTACCCTGGGAAGCATTTTCAGGGATTTTTAGAATAATCTGTTCCCTGCCTCACAGCACCTATCTTTAGTTAATACAGTGAAGGAAAATCACTGCAGGTCCCCAGCCATGGCTTCATATGTGCAGGCCCACAGGTAGACACAAAGAGTGATGATGTCAAGACAGGATTAACTATTGAACTCTATCCAAGGAAAGTGTAATTGTGTGCATGTTCAAATACTGCCTTTTGTTTTGTTCTTGTTTTGGCTAATAAGTGAAAGCTGAGCTTTGGCATTCTTAAGCATCATATCCTATTCCATTGCTATCAGAAATGATTTGGGTATTTATAAAATGAGATTCAGGGTGAAACAGTGATTCTCTGAAACTGGTGGAGCAGTAAACCTTTGTCTCTGTTCTTGGACAATGCCAAGGAGAGAGGCACTTACAGAGACATTGCTGCATCTCTAGCCTCAGAATGGTCAATAATGTAGGCAAGTCTTTGTCTCCTAACAGCCAGGGCTGTTCAGATATAATGTAATTTAGGAACATTTTCACAACGGATAATGGAATAGCTTAGAAAAATTTCCTTGAAACATTAAAATGTAGTACGTCTTCTCCTCTAAATACAGGGAATACATGCCAAAACTCCAGCAGATGCCTGAAACTGAGGAGAGTATCAAATCCTATATGCACTATGTATTTTTCCTATATATACATGCTTATGGTAAAGTTTAATTTATGAATTAAGCACAATCTGAGATAAAAATAATAACTAATTATAAAATAGGACAATAAATACTATACAGCAATTAAATTGCCAACATCTCTACTCTTGGACTTTGGGGCCATTATTAAGTAAAATAAAGGTTACTTGAACATGAGCGTTTTTATGATTCTGTAATGGTCCATCTGGTAACTGAGACAGCTACTAAGTGATTAATGGGCAGATATTATATACAGCATGGATACTCTGGACAAAGTGATGATGCAGATACTGGGCAGGTTGATATGACATTGCATCATGCTACTTAGAATGGCACATAGTTGAAAACTTACGATTTGTCTGTTTCTGGAATTTTTCATTTACTATTTTTTGCCAGTGGTTAACCTCAGATAACTGAAACAGCAGAAAATGAATCCATGAATAAGGACAGACTTTGCTTTTTCTACTGGTATATATTTGTATGTTAAAGAGGCAGTAAGTATCTTCTAAAAATTAGGCACTTGGACATAGCCTAAAATTGAATTATCTGACTGGTAAAAGTTTGAACACCATGAGAAATGGACCATGAGACCAGATTTGTTTGACCAATTACACAACTAACTGAGCAGGCACCAAATATAACATTCATTCATACACACCCCAAGATAATGTCAAGGCTTTTCATTCTGGCATAAGCTTTGTGTGGCTTAGTTTTTTGTCTTTCTGAAGTGTGAAATTACCATGGATGAAAGGAAAAAAAAGGAGAATTTAATTTTTTTTTTTTTTTTTTTTTTGGTACTGGGGATTGAACTCAGGGGTATTCGACCACTGAGCCACATCCCCAACTCTATTTTGAGTTTTATGTAGAGACAGGGTCTCACTGAGTTGCTTAGCACCTCGCCATTGCTGAGGCTGGCTTTGAACTCGCGTTTCTCCTGTCTCAGCCTCCCTAAGTGCTGGGATTACAGGCTTGAGCCACCGTGCCCGGCTGAATTTAATATTTTTAAATACTGAATCACTGAATAAAATATGTACATTTGTGGGCTCTTTACTAACAGGACTGAATATTAGCTTACTAGAACTTCTACTATATGTGTTTTAATGGTGATGTGGAAATTAAATCAAGAGGACTTTCTACTGTGTCATTCAAAAAGGAAAAGCTTTAGAGTCAGTAAAGAATTGATCTGTTTAAATGCAATCAACAGGAATGACCAATTTTCAAGAACAAAGTGGGGCGGGCAAACATTGATTCTGACTTCAGTGTCCCTCCATGGAGGGATGGTGGCTGTAATTTCAATGACTGCATGGAACAGAAAGTGGTTAAGTAGAGCTAGGACCCAACAGCTGAGCATTCTTTTCCCAGTTGCCAAGGGGGGCTCACTTTTGGGAGTCACATCTGACTTCCAGCTCAGTGAGTCTCCTGAGCCTTTAGCGTCAAGCCCAATGTGTAGGTTAAGTGCTATTGGCACATCTCAGGGCATCTACAGGAACCAGAGATGGGAGCCATGCTCTTCAGATGTGTCTCTGTCTTTTGGGGTGGTAGACTGTCTTTTCCCCAAAATAACCTCCTTAGCTTGTCCAGATTTGCTCAAGAGCAGACGCTGAGGTCAGAATCAATATATATCTGTTCCTCCTGGTTCTTGAGAATTGCTCATTTTCATTGATTACATCTGAGCAGATCATTCTGGTTTCCATCTGTTCCATCTACATAAGCTTTTTGAGCCTGGATAACTTCACTCCACTGAACAAACCCAAAATTATCCTCTTGCATCTTCCCTGAAGGTCCAGTCTGCTCTTCTAGGGATTTTTATTGTGACTCTTGATGTGTGGGCATGGACAGAATGGTCTGTGAGCTGGCAGCACTAAAGGATGCAGAAGCCCAAAGAGACATCACAAACTCAATCACTGTGTCAATAACTACTTGAATCCTGGTGTATTATTCACAGCGCAAATGTTCCCAATTCAATAAAAGTCTGAGTAAGACCAGCTTTGTCTTTCAACCTGGGTAAAAGTTTTTCAGTGCCCTCAGCACCCCAGCAGTCATTGCAGGAGGCTTACTAGTGATACCAAACCTGGATTTTCTGTGTTCAAACCAAACTTATGAAATCACCTATCAGTGGAGTATGTTCTGCTAGTCCATGAGCAGAGCCTAATTTGTTTTTAAAATGGTTACAACATTGGTAATAAACAGCTCCTCAGAATCAGGAATGGTAGATTTTGATTGTCATGCTAGGTTGATGGACATTCAGTCCAGAACAGAACTCAGAAACTAAGGCTTAATCAAAGCAAAATAGTGACTAGGTGGTATGGAAGCTCCCTTCCTAGGTGTCCCACTTTAAGAAAAGTTGCCATAGGATACCTGGATTTCTCTGTCTTGCAAAGAATTTGTAAAAAAACAGTACAAGTTTTAACCTTTTCTTTATTTCTCTTTCATAAAGCTTTTCACAAATGCCAACAAGTTCTGGAAAAGATGAGACCAATGACAACATCACAATATTCACCAGGATCTTGGATGGGCTTTTGGATGGCTATGACAACAGACTGCGACCTGGGCTCGGAGGTGAGTGTGCTCCTCTTGGAGGAGGCTGGCTAGGACCCAGAGAAAACTTAACCTCGGTCTACAGCTTGGTTACTGTGATTCAAACAATCCCTGAAAGAACCATCACACCTGGGTGTCCTGAGATGGTTGCTCCCTCCTTGCCAGGGACCCTGCATCCTTTATTGTCATTTCCCAGATGCAAGGAGCTAGGAAAGTGTAATCCCTAAAATGTCTCTGCAAACTCTTCTTTCCAAAAGTCCTATTCACTTAGTGAGAAAGTACTGTCCCATACTGTTCTTTGCATCTTTACAGGGTATAAATTTAATTTTTTACTTTGGCCATAGTCATAGTATTTATAATAGTGTCCCCTTATCCATGGGAGTATGTTCCAAGGCCCCCAGCAGTGGCTTCAAACTGTAGGTTCTACAAAACCCTATATACACTATTATTTTTCCTGTATATACATATCCATGGTAAATTTTAATTTATAAATTAGGCATAGTAGGAGATTAACAACAATAATATATTATAGCAAGACTATTATAACAATATATAACTATATAACTATTATATATTGTTCTAACTATATAACTATTATAATAATAGACTATAGTAGAAGTTATTTTAGAGTGAATTACTTATGAGTTACTTATTTCTAGAATTTCCCATTTAATATTTTTGAACTTCAACTGACTGGATAGCTGAAACTTCAGAAAGTCAAAGCACAGATAAGAGGATGACAACTGTGCTTTGAATCTGGAGAAACTGATTTTTAAAAAAATATCGATAATAGATTGTCCTTCCCGGGCACAACTGGCACAGCTTAATTTTATGGTGAGAATTGCATGCAGTTTCCAGGCATGTTCAATGCACTTGGTTGTAACCAATTTAGATGTAGTTCATTCGAACTTGCTTCATTAGGTGAAGTAGACACTCTCTCGCAAACACATTCTTAGAGGAAAAGGTCTAGTTCCCTGATATTTGCATTTTTTAACAGGGAGATTCACTTAAAGCATGAATTGCCATTCTCAACCTTTTCAGGAAGAAAAGTCCACATTGGCTCCTTGACAATGTCTGCCCTCTGAATGACATTCCCAGGCCTCTATGTCCTGCAGTCCTGTCCCTTTGGGACATATTCAGTGAGGTCAAGGCATAGAGAGACTCACTGAGCTGCCCTTAGTCCTTGCAGCCTGCCTTATAACCCTGCTGGGCAGGGGCCCTGAGGATACAAGGGAGAGCTTAATGGGCTACCCTGAATCTCAGGGTACAGTGGGGCTTGTGTTTCAGAGTGGAGAAAGGCACCAAAACCACAAAGCACCAAACACCTATGTATGTACAAATACACCTCATAAAAGTAGATGTCCACTGCAAGGAGGTGCTGGAAGAGAAAAGATCTGAGCCGATGGGGATATCATCAGGCAGTTTGGGGTTATTTAACATGGGCTGTACTGCATTCTGAATGTGGTCTGTACTCATAGGGGTTATGGGGCCTCAGTGGTGCCAAGAGAACACATAAAATTTTCCCCAATATTATTAACCACTTGTATCCCTTTATGTATTTCCAGTAATTTTAACTGACACAGTAGTCTCCCATGATAGAAATTTCTAACAATTGAAATGCCATCCAAGGAGAAGTGGGTCTTCCTTTTCAAGCTGTCCTTGTCTTGGAGCACACCCAGAGCATCTTCTCTTTCCTCCTTTCCCTGAGACCACACAGGGGCTCCATTTTTTACTGGAGCTACTCCTGAGTCAGCTTTCCTCATCCTGAATTGTCCAACTCTTTCAAAACCACTATTTCTGGGGAGGTCAAGGCTATGCACTGCAGGCTAGCATTCTTGTTCCAGGCTTATGAGGGAGGAAGCTGAAGCTCAGGTGTTCATGCTGCTACCCAACCGCTGCACCCAGGACTTAGCACCTGTAGTATGCAGAAAGACAACCCAGGGGTTAGAAG
>CM053401.1:111462341-111579309 GCA_028644305.1 Xerus rutilus | reverse complement strand
AAAATTCTAAATTATATAAAAAAGTCACCAACGCCAAGTTAAAAAAATAAATAAATAAATAAAGCACATAGATAGATGTAGGTTTATAGAATTCCTCTCTCTCTTGCTACAATCTTTTCACAGTAAACTTCATATGTCGAAGAAGTAATTATAGTGGAAAATAACTCTGCTCTTGTCTTCTTTGGATGCTGCATTTTCTAAGCATTTTCTGAGTAACACTTTGACATGCAAACCTAACTGACAACAGGTCTTCCTCCTTGTTGTCACCCCATCAGGAGTTCTGATGAGTGGGCCTGTGACACACCCCTTGCATTTTACTCTTTTTCTTGTGTCTTGCTTGTCCTTACAGTGATCTCGTGCATGCTCTTCCTGTTGATGGATGTGTGGATGGTGGGCATCACTGCCCTTGGACAGTTACCTCTCTATGCAGCAAATTGAGTTGAAAAACTGAGAAATGCTGCCAGGGTTGAGAATAAGGCCTTGGTCATCTTGGAAAAGAGAGGGTACGGAGAGAAGCCAGTGCAATCTCAGCCCATGAGCAGAGCTAGGTGTGGTGGTAGAGGAGTCTGCTGGGGTCTACACAGGGTTGAGTTGAATGACTTAATGTGGTCATTGGGTTGAAGTTGTGTGTTGTTCATAGGATACGAATACCTGCAGTCCCTGTTGGATTGTTGTCCTTGATTCTCATCACCCAGAAACGGGAGTCAGGGGCAAAGCCTAAACAACGCAGCATAAATGAGCAATTTTACTTCTAGAAGACACTGGGAGGCTACCATACGGTGTATCATTGCCTGAATCTGGTGGGGAGGTAGGGCCACCAATTAGAAGAGAAAGAGGTAGGAGAGGGTCCTCTTACTGAGCACGCTGTGCCAGCCCTGCAGGAGCCCTGCCAGCAGACCACAGCACACTCAGAAAGAGGGAGGTTCAGAAGTGTTTGGTAATCAGCCCAGCGTCACACAGCTGGTGAAGGGATGAGAATTTGAGCTCAGATTTGAGCAATGCCATTATCCAAGGCCTCACATTTGACAGTTGGAAGGACTCAGCACTATTAGATGTAGGATAGCTTTCTTAGTACCCTCTTCAGAGTGTCATGCCTAGAAGGAAGTCAGTGAGAGGTGAGAACCAGAGCAACTTGTCGGCAGTAATGAGTGGTTGTTTATGCAGAGAATTCTGCTAATGAGCTGCAAAGTTGATAATGAGTTTTCTTTTTCAGTCATACACAACATTTGGGAATTGGAAATAGTTCCTCTTCAAGGTGCTATGAATTTTAATGGGGTAAAGATCTAGCTATGAGGCAATACAGCACGTTATTGACTTAGCCAAGATGAGGAGATGGCAACACAGATCTGGTGAAAATATAGATCACGCGAAGTGGTGTCCTGGTGCCTCACCCCATCATGGGGCCTTTTGGGCATGGCCTCTGGCTTCGGTATTGGGCCACTCCTGTCAGGACTCGTGCTATACTTTGGATCTTGAATGTCTTGTAAAAGCTCGAGTGATAAAAGCTGGATGCCTAGGGTGGCCCTATAGGGAGACGATGGGAAGTTTAAGAGGTGGAGTCCCATCAGAGGTATTCTGGTCAATGAGGGTGTGCCCCTGAATGGGACTGTGGGACTCCAAATCCTTACTTTTCTTTCTTTCGCTCCCTGGCATAAGGTGAGTGGTTTGACTCTACCACACACTTCTAACATGATGTGCTGCCTAAATTCATGCAACAAGGACAATCAGTCATGGACTGAAACCTCCGTAACTGTGAGCCAAAAAACCTTTTTCTCCATATGAGTTGATTTATCTGAGCTATTTGTTCTAGTAACAGAAAGCTGACAAAAACACCTTATAAAACCCTGATCCAGTAATTCCCAATTAGTCTCCATCTTAAGGAAATCATTAGAGACATGAACTAAGCTTCATGAACAAAGGTGTCTGCTATGACATTACTTGTGATGTCAAACATTGGAAGAAATATAAAAAGCTGGTAAATTATTCAAATAAAATTGTGTCTTTAATTTGCGTGTGTGTAGCAGAGGGCAGTACAGAGGATTAAATCCTTGGCCTCTCACATGCTAGAGAAGGGCTGTAACTACTGAGCTACATCCCAAACAAAGTTTAAAGCTTGTGTCTTTAAACTTTGTAATTAGTGAAACATGAAAGTGGAAAATAAACTAGAATTCGTGTGATGCCCTTTTAACTAAGACAAATGTCTAGATATGTTTAAAAATAGTTCAGTTACCATCTTTAAAAAACTAACTTCAAAGTAATTGTACTTTGAGGGGATTTGTAATGTAAAATTCCCATCGCACCCCAGAAGTCCTTTAAATGAGTATTCAAAGATACACACAATTTAGCAGGATGGAATTCTTTTCATAGGGGATTCAAAAGAAGCCAAGAGACAGTCAGCTGCTGATGCCATTTGATCCTAAAATATCTGTCAAACAATCTTAGGCATTTGACTAGAGTTAATTGACAACATTGGTCCTGAAGAATTTTCTATGACCAATGGGGTCATTCTTTACAGGGTTTGAAGGTAAAATTCATCAACTACTCAAGAGAGCCACAAACATTTCCCACTGGATCCTTCAAAAGAGGACACTGGGTGCTGGGGGTGTAGTTCAGTTGTAGAGCAAGTACTTAGCATACATGAGGCTCTGGGTTCAATACCTAGCACCAAAAAAGAGGGTGGGGGAGAGAGACAGAAGGGGAGGTACTGGGAAATTAAATTGATCAAATTATTTTATATGCACCTAGGAATATGCCACAATGAAACCCACTATTCTATATAATTAATATTTTCTTTCTTTCTTTCTTTCCTTCTCTTTCTTTCTTTCCTTCCTTCCTTCCTTCCTTCCTTCCTTCTCTTCTCTTTTCTTTTCTTTTCTTCCTTCCTTCCTTTCTTTTGTTTTGGATATTGGGGATTGAACCACTGAATCACACCCCTGTCTCTTTTTATTTTTTATTTTGAGGCAAGGTCTTTCTACGTTGCTCAGGGCCTCACTAAGTTGCTGAGGCTGATCTTGCACTTGTAATCCTCCTTCCTCAGCTTCGGCAGTCACTGGATTACAGGCATCTGCTCCTGTGCTCAGCTATAAACTAATTTTGTTCAAAAGGATATTTTTGCAGTACAGATGCTCCAAACTTACAATAGGGCTACATTTCCATAAACTTGTTGTAAATTGAAAATATTGTAAGCTGAAAATGCATTTCATGCACCTACCCCAGATATTGTAGCTCAGCAATGCAGCACACAGTGGAATGTCAGCTTCCCTTATGGTCCTGTTGCTGACTGAGAGCTGTGACTTGCTGTCCTACTGCATGTTGCTAGCCCAGTTAAATGGTTAAATACGTAATTTAAAATGTATTTTCTATTAAATGCATATCACTTTCACACCATTGTAACGTCATCTGTACTGAATAGTTACTCTTGGAGAGTCTTTCAGCAAACAGATCTATTTTACAAAGCCATCCCCAAAGCTGGGCTTCAAACATTAGGCATGGTGGCCCAGTCACTGCCCAGGGAGTCTCAATAGAGGTGTTTTCTCCCAGCCAGACCTCCTTTTCAGGGGTGGAGGAGTAAGAAACTAGCTTTAGTCCATCCAGGATCTTGATAGAGAGATGATTGTCACCATGGCCGGCTTTCATAGTTGCTTTTATTTCTGGATAGAACTTTTGGTCGTCAGTAGATGGGTTCCAGTTCCCTGCTAGACAAGTCCTTCAATGCAGGGTGATTACCTCCTCAGGAAGCATACCTAATCTTGTGCTACATTATCTTTTTTAAGCAAGTGAGTTGGTAGACATAGCTGTTTTTCATCTCCCTTTCTTCTGCATTCCGCGGAAGTGCAAACTTTTGTGAGGAAACACACCACCTGGACTTTGGGCCCTGGCAGGAGACTGAGTCCTCTATTAGTCTACAGGATTGGAAGAGCAAGGACTTACTAGGAGGCGGGCTTTGCTAGAACCACATGATTATGCCTGTCTTAGAAGAGCTCTTCGGACCACCTTCACCTTGCCCATGCCTAAGTGATGGAAATATCGGTGAATGTTCTAAAGTGTTGACTGTTTCCCCATTGTAATAGAGCACATAGCACTGAGTAGCCTAACACCAGAGTTGGGTATCGAATGTCACTCTGTGTCATCCCCTATGCACAGTGTTTCCTTCTGTGTGTTTTTTTATTTTGAAGAAGGCATGTTCTTATGATTGTTTATGTTCTGTTTAGACTTTTTTCATTAAGTGGGCAACCACTTGCCACAAACTGAAGAAATAGGAGGTATCAAAAAGATCATGGACCTTGGGGTTATGCTGACTAAACTTCAAATCCTTGCATTGAGTGGTCAGGAATCCTTGATAATTTCATATTAATCTGTTAGAACCACTTTTTTTCCTTTGCATTTCCTTATTATCATTTTTATCCTTTTCTGACAATACAGTAAAGCTGTAGGGTCTGAGACTCATGTGAGAACAGCTAGTAAATAAGCATATTCTTTGAATGGCCACTGGAGGGCAGCATAGTCACATTTATGTTTGGTGATTCGCACCACCCAAAGTAACCCAAGCAACTAACTGAGAGGGAATTGTCTGTGTTGTGTTTGGTTAATGGATAATGTATTTGAAGGAAATTGTACACATATAGTTAGAAATTTTAAACTAACCATCGAGATGGGTGTGTGTGCATTTACTAGCATATATATGCATACACACAGCATCCAGTTCAAATCTGCTTTTGTGAACCAACAGATAAATTAGTTGAATCTTGCAATTTCAAGGTAACACTTATTTTATAATGACAAAAACAAAATATGATTCAAAATTTTGGAAAACTGGGAAATTCAGGAAGTATGATATCAAAGCCAAAGGAATCAATGTTAATATCTGGGTGTGGGTCATGTGCATGTGTCTCTGTGTATAGACACAAATACATATGTATGTGCATTTCTGTGTGAACACCCACATCATCTCCTGTGGCTTTTCTTAAAATTTTTTTTTTAGTTGTAGATGGACACAATCTTTATTTATTTATTTTTATGTGGTGCTGAGGATCGAACCCAGTGCCTCACGCATGCAAGTCAAGCGCTCTACCACTGAGCTACAATCCCAGCCCTCTTGTGGTTTTTAAGTGGAATCATTCTCTGAAAACTACTGTATGTAGCTTTTTGAATTAAAATGTATTGAAGACATTTTTTCTGTGTCTTAAAATTTGTTCTGGGGGCTGGGGTTATGGCACAGTGGTAGCGTGCTCGCCTAGCACGCGTGAGGCACTGGGTTCGATCCTCAGCACCCCATAAAAATGAAATAAAGGTATTCTGTCCACCTACAATTGAAAAATAAATATTTTTTAAAAAATTGTTCTGAAACATCAAGATACATCACATTACATCATGTGGACATTCTGTCTTTATATCATCTGTAACAAAAATTCATGATATTTCCTTTTTTTCCTTGATAAATAATATTGTGATAGCAGCACACAAATATATGCTTTGGATCAATTGCAGGAGTTGGACAAAAGATAAGTCTTTTATATATATTTTCAAATTGTTCTCTGGAAAATCTATACCAATTTGATTTTCACCAACAATGGAAGTAGAGATTGTCTTACTTACTTTCTGATACTTTGCATGTGAAAATAAAATGCCCTGGAAC
Organism: Xerus rutilus; assembly: GCA_028644305.1. Lineage (NCBI taxonomy): Eukaryota > Metazoa > Chordata > Mammalia > Rodentia > Sciuridae > Xerus > Xerus rutilus. Next base: position 111,573,674 of record CM053401.1, on the reverse strand, counting down.
CAAGTCCCTGCAGATACTGACAGATGGCTGTACTCCATGTAATCTCAGTACCTGGCACTCAAGAGAACTAAATGCATGTTTGTGAAGGAATGAACAGTAATGGACTAAATGAGACCACCTTTTCTTAAGTGAGGTTGTCTCTCTGCTGAAACCTTAGTTTGAAGAATTTAGAAAGGAGACCCAGAGAAATTCCTCTTTCGCAGACAACTCGGTGCTTAGGTTTGTGCCAGTTTCATAAAGATTCGAGCTTATATTTGATTAAAACATTGTGCTTGCAGCATACAAATGAAGTCATCTTAAACATATATTTCTTTCATATTTGGTTCAAAAACATGGCTGGAATTATTCTTGTTTTTTTTTTTTTTTTTTTTGGTGCTGGAGATTGAACTCAGGGGCACTCAACCACTGAGCTACATCCCCAGCCCTATTTTGTGTTTTATGTAGAGACAGGGTCTCACTGAGTTGCTTAGCGCCTCGCCGTTGCTGAGGCTGGCTTTGAACTCGCGATTCTCCTGTTTCAGCCTCCCTAAGTGCTGGGATTACAGGCTTGTGCCATCATGCCTGGCTTGGAATTATTCGGTCTATTGTGGAAGGTCTTATTTCACAGTTGTTACAGTCAGTCCATACTTTTGGACTGTTGGGCACACATGTCACAAAGGACCACCTCGCGCTTTGCAAATGGACCATCTCCAACACATTTTTGCTCTGTTGGGTCCTGTACTCTTAAAGGCTGTGGACACATCTAGTCCTAGTGATAGAGAAGCCAGGTTACTGCTGTAGCTTCTGCATGGCTGGCATGTCAGGCTCCTGGGCAGGGACCTTCTTAGAGAAGGTCACTGACATGCAAAGGGCCACATGTTTCCACAATCTTGGTTGAAAGCCAAGCTGACTAGGGTCTCAGCTCCATGATTTGATCCAGAACACCCCCCTCACCCACACACACAAAAGTTCAGGCATTCATTTATGTCTGGATATAAAGGATCACTTGATCTGATGAGATAATTAGTTTGCAAAAATATCTTTGTCCTTTGTTATAAGCCAGGTGCTTCAGAAAAACAAAATCATCAAATCTGCACAACTCTGTAAGAATTTTGTACCATCATTCATAGATGAAGCCCATGAAGCAGATGAAAATGAATATACAGGAACCCACCCATCAATAAAGCCCAAATGCCCAAACCTGCCTGCCTATCCCTATTGTAATATAATACCTAAGAAACCTGCAGCAGGAACCTGTGCAATCTGTTCAGCTAACAGGGCTAATTTCCACTAGGTGGCGCCATGCCCATTTGCTTGGAAGAAAAACAGACTCCAATATCCCAGAGCTGCCCTGCTGAGGTGCCTGCTCTACTGAAGCACTTCCAGGGAAAAGATAGGGTTGTGGTTCTGGAGCACATTCTTCTGAAGGCCACTGGAAGCCTGTCCTTAGCCCAGAGCCCTCCCTGGCATCCAGCCAGCCTGTACCTACACCACCCCAGGCACTGGTACAGGGATTCTGAGTCAATGTCAAAGGCTGGTAAAAAAAAAATCTTCCTTTCTGTTCACATGGGGAAGGGTGAAGAAACAGCTCTCCTAATTTCCACTAAGAATGTGGCCCTTTTAATTGGCAGAAATTAGTGGTCTCATCTCATGCATGCTGTCACCCATGTGTTCCTTGAATCGGAATTGACCCTCAGATCAGCCAACATCAGTAGGTACTAGAAAATTCTAAGGAATCATTGTCTCATAGTAATGCAGCTAATGCAGTGAGGATTTCTATATTTACCCTGAAAATAATTAGGTGTTTGCCTGATGTGAAGTGGAAAAAGATGCCTAAAGTGTTTCCCAAGGCAGTTAGGATAAAATCTCAAGTGTATTGCTTTTGCCTTTTATAATTTGCGCTGATATGGTTGCTATTAGACATCTATGACATTTATAAATTAAAGTTACATAAAATTAACAATTCAGCATATTAGCCACACCTCAATCAATAGCCAGATGCCAATGGTGGCTTCCACATGTATAGGACATGTATAAGACATTGGTATAAGAGTTCCTTTGGAAATGCAGTTCCTTTGGAAATGCAGCTCAATCTTAGAATCAGAAGTATTTTTTTAGGGATCCTGTTTTTCCACTCTGAGCCCTGAATCATATGTGCATACATCCCACTTAGACCAGCAGTAGCTAGCTGCCCTCAGTCATGTCATATGAGAAGTTAGCAAAGACTGAGGGCAAGTTTGTACTTAAGCAAAGTTTAAAGTATTTCAAGGAAACTTAAAGTATTGAAGCTACAGTCTTTTAATAAGCTTTTTCTAAGGAATTTTAGAAGTATGAATTGTCAAACTATAAATATTTTCCTAGACATCTAATAAGAAAATAGTACATTGCCAATTTAATTTTTGTTGTTGAACTTTGCTTTTCCCTAATTGAAGCTGATATTTATTTATTTATTTTACTTTTGGCAGTCCTGGGGATTGAACCAATGGCCTCATGCATACTAGGCAAATTCTCTACCACTGAGCTACACCCTTAGCCCTTGATGGTAATTTTTTTCTACAGTGCTTCACACAGTATTAAAAAGGTCAATGAACACACACTATTAATTGTAAGCATGGAATTGTTAGAGCCTGATAGAATTAAAACACAGAGAAGAAAAAGAACATGGGGTGGACTAATAGGAGGGGCCCTTGCGGCTGGGAGAGGTCAGGTAGGGTATTTCTTCCAGAGTCACTTCGGGGATGGTGTTGGCATTGGGTAGGTAGAGGAGGAGTGTGCTGTCCACAGCACTCATGTGTAAGGAGGTGAGTGAGGGCCAGTAAGTGATTGGGTCCATCCTTGTGCACTGGGCATGAGATTGAGGAATCAAAACTGAGGCAGCAGCTGGGCACGGTGGCTCATGCCTGTAATCCCAGCACTTAGGGAGGCTGAGACAGGAGAATCGCAAGTTGAAAGCCATCCTCAGCATGGCGAGGTGCTAAGCAACTCAGTGAGACCCTGTCTCTACATAAAACACAAAATAGGGCTGTGGGTGTAGCTCAGTTGCTGAGTACTCCTGAGTTCAATCCCCAGTACCAAAACAAAAACAAAACAAAACAAACAAACAAAACTGAGGCAGGCACCCTTGTGTGGGGGGACAAAAGGTTTAGAGGGATTAGGATTCTGAGAGGGAACAGGAATTTAGGGGATGATGACATCCATACAAAGGATGAAAGGTGACCTCAGGGAAATGGACGAAATAAACCATGTCTATGACATTTTGGAGGTGAATGTACAGGACTTGATAGATTTGAAACTGGTGACAAATGGGAGGTGTCAAAAATGATTCCCAGGTCTGTCTTGCAAAGTGATACCATTCCCCAAGATAATGACACGAAGGAATAAATGAACGAATGGGAACGTTTGAAAGGCACCAAGGCTTTCCTGAGAGTGTCAGAGAAATGTTGAATTCTATTTTAAATATGTTACGCTTGTGCAGTCTCTGAAGTGGCTAAATGAAGATGTCTGGCACAGACGAAAACAATCCAAAGAGACATTTTGTGTGACTTTGAACCAGAGGGTGCGTTGCTCAGCCTTTCTCTGGGTGCCCAGCTGCAGACCCTGAGCCTGCATCCGGTGTGCTGCTTTGGCCCCCAAGGCACTGGGTCTTGTTCTTTCCCGCCTGGGTGACCCAGGATTTCCAGTACTGCCAGGGGGACAACCCCCTCCCTGCCCTCTGCTTTGTTTTAGTGGTACGTGATTGAGCTTGAGAATTATTATGGAAGATATTGGTGCTAGAGTTGGAGTGGTGTGTGTGAGTGTGCATATGTATGGGTATGTAGGTGTGTGAGTGTTGTGTGTGATTGCGGTATATGAGTGTGTGTGTATGTTTTTCGATTGTGCTTGGATGTGTGTGTATGTATGTGTGTGTGAGATTGTGTGGTTTGGGGGTGTGTGTGTGGTGTTTGAAGGAGTGTGGGTATGCATGAATGTGTGAGAGTATGTATGGGTGTGGGGGAGTGTGAGAGTGGTTGTATGAACAGGTGTGTGTGGTATATGAGTGTGCATGTCGGTGTATGAGAGTGAGCATGTATGGCTGTGTAAGGGGTTGGTGTGAAGAGTGGTAGTCTAAGTGGGTGTGAGTGTATGGTGTGTGTATGGGTAGAGTTTGTAGTTACATGAGAGTATGTATGTGTGGTTTGTGTGTGGTATGGTTGTGATGAGTGTTGGTGTGTGAGTGGGTGTGTATGTGTAAGTGTGGTGTGTGCAGATGTGTGTGCATGTGAGTGGGTGGTGTAAGAAGGTGCTCATGGTGGTGTGTGTGTGATGATGTAGTGTGTGTGAGAGTGGGTATGTGTGCTGTGTGTGGTGAGGACAAGGGCTTCCATCTCCTGACGCTTACTGAATAAGGAGGGAAAGAGAGTCTGTTTGGCCAGTCTCCTGCTGTGTAACGTAAGTAAGTGGAGGAGACCATGGCTGGTTCCATTGCTCCCTGCCTTCCACACCGCTCTGCCCTTCCTGTAGCCATTGTTTTCTTCCCATTTGCTCCTTCCCTTCATATATTTAAGGTTGTGTGGAAAAAGTTGAACCAGCACCCTTGGTGGAAACCCGTGCTCAGCCTCCAGGGGCTGTGGGAGCAGGGTGAGTCCACAGGGCAACATTGGGGCTAAGACTGGGTGGAGGAGGTGAGGAGGCTCGGCCTTGGGTGGGGCTGCCAGGGTGTTCTGGACACAGAGACCAGCGTGTGCAAAAACATGGCTTCAGGAGTCAGTATGCAGTCATGTGAGTGTGTGCTTGAGGCAGTAGGCAAGAAGGCCAGGGAGTAGCAGGAATTAAGACCTTATCATGGACAAGGACAAGTACAAGGCTGATTCTTTTGGTTTGGCCTCGGGGAAAGTGTAGGCCAGGACCACCTTTGTAGGCCTTCCTGACCACCCTCTCAAGCCATGCAATTCCCATGCATGTCTCTGTAATCCTCAGAAGTGGTGGAGTAGCTGCAGTTGTTACCCATTGCAGGTGAGGAGATCGTGAGGTCAGAGGGTAAAAGCCAAGCCACCCTGTAAGGAAGTCCTGTACCAGGCAGTAGGGTACCAGACATGAGGACCCAGATGCAGGGACTTCTGTGTGAGCAAGCCACAGCATTGACGTGGGAAAGAAAGTCAAACAAACATCACCTGGGAGGGGTCCGTGTTTCCATCTATTATACTTTTTCTCTGAATGGTCTCACTCTGTGTGTGTGTGTATTTGTGTGTGTGTGAGAGAGAGAGATTGATTGATTGGTCCTAGGGCTCAAGTGTTCCACCACTGAGCCACATTCCCATCCCTGGGAACTTTGACTCCTTAAAGAGAAACTGGCAGAGGTCTGGAACACAGATCCCTCCAGACCCTTCCAGACCCTCCAGGGTCTGTGGGTGGTTCCACCTCTACACAGGCAACGTTATCACCCAGTCCCCATTCTCATCTGGAAGTCAGGATGGTCACTGTAGACATCTCCCTGAGTTGGAGGAAGCATCAGTGAGATGATATAGGTGAGGGCCAGGGTGTGATCCTCCTTTGTGAAAGTGTTTTAGTCAACTTTTTATTTTTTTGCTTCTATGACTTAAAAAACTGCAAGAATAGTTTTAGAGAAGGAAAAGTATGTTTGACATTCACTGTTTCAGAGGTCTCAGTCCTTAGACGGCTGACTTCATTGCCCTGGGCCAGCGGTGGGGCAGAAAATCATGGCGGAAGGGTGTGGAGGAGGAAAGCAGTTCAAATTATGGTAATCAGGAAGCAGAGAAAAAGCCTCACTCATGAGGGACAAAATATAAACCCAAAAGATGCCTTTAGTGACCCACCTTCTCCAGCCACACCCTCCCTGCCTATAGTTACCTTCCTGTTAACCCCCATCAGGGGATTAATGCGCTGACTAGGCTAAGGTTCTCTTAACCTAATTATTTCACCTCTAAACTTTCCTGCATTGTCTCACACATGAGCTTTTGGGGGACACTTCACATCCGAACCATAACAGAGGGGCTCTTATCTGCCTCCCCCAAAGACACAACAGGCAGTTTTCTCACAGACTCAGACGGCTGTTCTTCCCTTGTTGCCTACGTATGAAAGCTACTTCCACAGTGCCCAGGGTCTTCTCCTGGTCAGAGTCTGTTCTCCTATTTTCTCTGCCTTGAATCTGTTGCCTTTACTGTTTTTGGTTGTGTGGACCTGTTTTCCTGTACTCTCTGGTCACCAGAACTATTGCATTCCCCCCTGCCTCCAGGCACTGGAGGTGGGTGTTATGCTTTCCTATAAGGAGCCTGAGAACATGTTTCTGTCCTGCTTTGTGAAGAATTAAACAGAGACTTGGGACCTCACCAAAGCTGCATGGACCTAAAGATGCAACTGGGTCAACAGAACATAGGGTTCCTCCAAGGCTTTGTCCTCCAGTCTCAAGGTTGCTCTTCTGAAAATTAAGTTGTTTCCATGGGTTTGACTTCTCTTTACTTATATGGCTTCAAATAAGTACACTCGAGCCCTGATTTTCTTCTCTGTGGACTGCAGGCTTCTCTCTTGTGCCCTGTTCTGAGGTCTGGAGTAGCCTGGAGTTTTCTTATATTGTAACTGCCTGCCTAATTCTTTGCTAACCATCTGGTTCTGTCTATTACTGACCCCTTCCCATTCTTTTTCTGCCAAAAGGCACTGGCCCTTCCTTTGTAGTCTCTAGCTACCAGAGCTTTCCCTCCATCTACTGGGGTTCTTTACCTCTCCCTGGAGGGCTGTTACCATCATTCAGCTGATGCCTGGCTCTTGGTTTCTCTTATTATTGCCTCTAAATTTGGATGCAAAGACAACTATAAAACTCTTTCTGATTCCTTGTAGGAATCTCTAACATGTTCAGAACTTACAGCCTGTGAACTAACTTGTAAATTTTGGATTCTACTCTTAACTTTGGAGCTATTCTGCATGGGTTGAAATCTTAGCTCTGCCACTTATTAATTTCTCCATATGTTATGACAGTAAAAATATCTATCTCCTTGGGTTGTAAATATAAGTGAAAAGAGCTTATTCACAGTGCTCAGCCCCGAGGAGATGTCCATTGAGTCCTTGGGGGCCAGGCTGGGTCCAGGGTCTCTATGAGAGCTCAGCAGACCTCTTCCTTCCTTCCATGCCAAGGGGTGATGCTCTTCTCTCCACCTCCCTGTTCTCTGGGCTATCAGTGGACACGTTCATTCCTCAACCTTAAACTGTCCTGGAGCTTTGTACCTTTTGATCACTTCTCTGCCCTACATTATACAGAGACCTAAGGATAATTTGGAATGTATTTTCCTTCTTTTTAAGGGCTCTGAGGTATCTTTGTGCACATGTGTTAATATTGCTCCTGAATAACCATGAATTTATTGGTGTCCCTGAAAAGAAGCCAAAAAGACCTTTGTAAAATATATTATAAGAGGTCTGTGAAATAGGACATCATTTCTCTCATGACTCAAAAGTTTTAACCTCCTTTTTAAATTTCATGATTTAAATCATTATTTAACTGGACTAGTTTGAGTTGATTCCCTCATTGTCTGTCTTGGCATTTAAGCCATCATTTGTCATGACAGAAAGCCAGACAGGTGAGAGGAAAATGAAACAGATCTGGTTATGGGTCATTCTGTGTGGCCCCAAAATTCGTGCTGAAGCCTTAAACCCTAGTAACACAGAACGTGACTGTATTTGGAAACAAGACCCTTAAAGGGATGATTCAGCTAATATGAGACCATGAGAGTGGGCTCTCATTCCCAGTGATGATGCCTTTCTGTGAAGAAGGGGTAAGGACACAGGCGCACAGAGAGGAAAGACCATCTGAGGACACCAAGAGAAGATGGCCATGTACAGGTTATAGAGAGAGGCCTCAGGGTGAGGCAGACCTGCTGATACCTCCTTCTCAGACTTTCATCCTCCAGGGCTGAGAAAATATGCTTCTGCTGTGTAAGCCACTCCAACTGTTGTATATTTTTTGACAGCCCCAGTTAGACAAATAAAAATACCAATGAAAAACTAAAGTGCTGTGAAAATGAGCTCTAACTGGTAGGATATGGTGCATTCACTGCATCCAAAAACATTAAAAAAACAGTGCACCATGATCAAGTGGGGTTCATTCCAGGGATGCATGGTTGGTTCAACATACAGAAATCAATAAACATAATCCACCACATCAATAGACTTAAAGAATCATATGATTTTATCAATTGATATAGAGAAAGCATTTGACAAAATACAGCACCTTTTCATGTTCAAAACACTAGAAAAACTAGGGATAGTAGGAACATACCTCAACTTTGTAAATGCTGTCAATGCTAACCCCAAGGCCAACATCATTCTAAATGGAGAAAAATTGGAAGCATTCCCTCTAAAAACAGGAACAAGACAGAGATGCCCTCTTTCACCTCTTCTATTCAACATAGTCCTTGAGACTCTAGCTAGAGCAATTAGACAATCAAAAAAAATTACAGGGATACAAGTAAGAAAAGAAGAATTCCAACTATCATTATTTTCTGATGACATGATTCTATACTTACAGGATCCAAAAAATTCTACCAATAAACTTATAGAATTAATAAATGAATTCAGCAAAGTAGTGGGATATAAAACCAACACCCATAAATCAAATGCATTTCTATACATCTGCGATGAATCCTCTGAAAGAGAAATTGGGAAAACTACCCCATTCACAATAGCCTGAAAAAATAAAATACTTGGGAATCAATTTAACAAAAGAGGTGAAAGACCTCTACAGAGCAAACTACAGGACACTAAAGAAAGGAATTGAAGAAGATCATAGAAGATGGAAAGATCTCTCATACTCTTGGATAGCAAAATCAGTATTGTCAAAATGACCATACTACCCAAAGCACTATACAGATTCAATGCAATTCCAAGTAAAATCCCAATGTCATTTCTTATAGAAATAGAAAAGGTAATCATGAAATTCATTTGGAAAAATAAGAGACCCAGAATAGCCAAAGCAATCCTTAGCAAGAAGAGTGAAGCAGGAGACATCACAAAACCAGGTCTTAAACTGTATTACAGAGCAATAGTAACAAAAACAGCATGGTACTGGCACCAAAATAGAGATGTAGACCAATAGCACAGAATAAAAGAGACAAACCCACATATATACAGTTATCTTTTGGCACCAAAAAATACATTGGACAAGAGAGCCTCTTCAACACATTTTGCCGGGAAAACTGGAAATCCATATGCAGCAAAATGAAACTAAACCCTTATCTCTCACCATGCACAAAACTCAACTCAAAGTGGATCAAGAACCTAGGAATTAGACTAGAGACTCTGTGCCCAACAGAGAAGAAAAAGTAGGCCCAACCCTTCATCATGTCAGATTAGGCCCCAACTTCCTTAACAAGACTCCAAAAGATGAAACAATGAAATCAAGAATCAGTAAATGGGATGGATTCAAAGTAAAAAGCTTCTTCTCAGCAAAAGAAACAATCAGTGAAGTGAACAGAGAGCATACATTCTGGGAGAAAATTTTTGCCACTTGCACATAAGACAGAGCACTCATCTCCAGGATATATAAAGAACTCAAAAAACACCAAAAAATCCCCAAACAAGCCAACCAATAAATGGGCTAAGGAGCTGAACCGACACTTCTCAGAAGAAGAAATACAATTGATCAACAAATATATCAAAAAATGTTCAACATCTCTAGCAATTAGAGAAATGCAAATCAAAACTACTCTTAAGATTTCATCTCACACCAGTCAGAATGGCAGTTATCAAGAATACAAACAACAATAATTGTTGGCAAGGATGTGGAGAAAAAGGCATGCTTATACATTGCTGGTGGGACTGCAAATTTGTCCAACCAATCTGGAAAGCAGTATGGAGATTTCTTAGAAAACTTGAAATGGAACCACCATTTAACCCAGCTATCCCACTCCTTGGTATATACGCAGAAGACTTAAAAACAGCATACTACAGTGATGCAGCCACTTCAGTGTTTATAGCAGCTCAGTTCACAATAGCTAAATGTGGAACCAATCTAGATGCCCGTCAGTCGATGAATGGATAAAGAAACTGGTATACACAGACACACACACACATACACACACACACAGTGGAATATTACCTAGCAATAAAAGAGAATAAAATTATGGCATTTGCAGGTAAATGGATGGAGTTGGAGAATATCATACTAAGTGAAGTAAGCCAATCCCAATAAAACCAAAGGCTGAATATTCTCTCTAATGAGTGGATGCTGATCCATAATGTGGGAGGGGGCATGGGAAGAATGGAGGAGCTTTGGCCAAAGGGGAGAGAGTGGAGAGGAGGGGACATGGGAGCAGGAAAGATGGTGGAATGAAATGGACATCATTGCCCTGGGTTTGTCTATGATTGCACATATGGTGTGACTCTACATCATGTATAATCAGAGAAATGAAAAGTTGTGCTCCATCTGTGTACAATGAATCAGAATGCATTCTGCTGTCATGTATACATAAGTAGAATAAATAAATAATTTTACAAAGTCTCATCTACACACTTACATGTTTCAACACACCCTTCCTATCATCTCTACAAAGGAAGAATATGAAGTCATCATTTGAAAGATTTTGAGTTGCTTAAGCAAAACACATAAAATGGCATAAATAACAACTCCAATGTGCTCATGTGTTATCTGAGGCACTCAGAAATCTGGAAGAAGGAATTTAAAGATTGCAAGCAGCAGCATCTGTACTGTGGAATACTGGCATCTGTGTCCAGGGACTCAGGCTTTCCCATCATCAGCAAGCCTGCTTTCTAATCCTTCTGTGAGCCCAGCAAGCTTTTATCTTTCTATTCTCTATTTAGCCTTTATTTCCTTCCTTCACTTAGCTTTGGGTTTAGCTCATTCTTTTTGTTTTAGTTCCTTTATATGTGAATTTAGGTTATGAAATTGAGATCTTCCTTCTTACATGTCGTTGTGTCTAGGTATTAATTTTAATGAGAACTACTATTTCCATATCACATAATTTTTTTTTGGTACTGGGGATCGAACTCAGGGGCACTGAACCACTAAGCCACATCCCCAGCCCTATTTTGTGTTTTATGTAGAGACAGGGTCTCACTGAGTTGCTTAGCACCTCACCATTGCTGAGGCTGGCTTTGAACTTGAGATCTTCCTGTCTCAGCCTCCCAGTCACTGGGATTACAGGTGTGCGCCACTGCGCTTGGCTATATCCCATAAATTTTGATAGGTCATATTTTTTTTCATCTCAAGGTTATTTTTTTCTAATTTCTCTTATGATATATTCTTTGACCCATTTTTTCTTTAGAAGTGTGTTCTTTAATTTTCACATATTTATGAATTTTTCAGTTTTTCCCTCTGCTACTGATTTCTGGTTTCATTCCATATTGCAGTCAGAAGAGATACTTTGTATGATTTCACGGTTTTTAAATCTGAGTATTGTTTTGTTGCCAGCTGGTCTACCCTGGGCAATGCTTCATGCACACTTGAGAACAATGTGTATTATGCTGTTGTTTGAGTTTTCTTTATATGTGTGAGTCCAGGTGGTTTATAATGCAGCTGAAGTCTCTATTTTCTTCTCAATATTCTGTCTTGATGCTCTACACATTATTTAAAATGAGTATTGATGTCTCACTATTATTATAGAACAGTCCATTTTTCTCTGAAGGTTGTCATTTTTTTCCATCAGATATTTTGGGGATTCTATTGTGAGGTCCATTTATGTTTATAATTTCTGTGTATTCTTGATGAATTGAACTTTTTATCAAAATTATACAGTATCTTTCTTTTTTTCTTATAAAAAATTTTGTCCTAAACCTCTCTTTTATTATTGTTTTCATGGAATAGCTTTTACCTTCCTTTCACTTTCAACTTTCTAATGTATTTGGGAACTAAAATGTGTCTCTTATTGGCAGTATATAATTAATTTATATTCTGACAATATTTGCCTTTTAATTGAAGTGTTTAATCCATTTACATTTAATTCATTTTATCCATTTAATCCATTTACAAGGAACATTTCATTTTTTTGTTTGCTTCTATATGTCTTATTCCTTTTTTGTTCTGTGATTCTTCTGTTACTGCCTTTTTGAGTTTAATTTTCTCCCAGTGTATCATTTGTATTCCCATTTAATTATTTGTATATTTACAATTATTTCTTAATGTTTGTCTGGGGATTATGATTAACATTAAAGTTTGTAACAACCTGGTTTGAATTAACACCCACTTATTTACTGTTTTCTCTATCGATATAAATTTTAGAATCAGTTTGTTAAAATTCACAAAATAACTTTATGGGGTTTTAGTTGAAATTGCATTGAATGTGTAGATTAAGTTGGAAAGAGTTGACATCTTAACAATATTGAATTTTCCTATACACAAAGGTGGAAATTCCCTTCATTTATTTAGTTCTTTGATTTCTTTCATCAGTCTTCTTGTTTTCCTCATATATATCATGAACATCTTTGTTAGATTTTTATGTAAATATTTCATTTTTGGATGGCAATATGTCTTTTTTTAAATTTTTTTTAGTTATAGATGGACACAATGTCTTTATTTTATTGCTTTGTATGTGGTGCTGAGGATCGAACCCAGGGCCTCACGCATGCTAGGCAAGCGCTCTACCACTAAGCTACAGTCCCAGCCGGCAATATGTCTTTAATTTAAATTTTATTTGTTCATTGCTGATATATGAGAAAATGATTGAATTTTACATATTAATCTTAGATCCACTAATCCAAATTCATTTGCATATTAGTTCTAGGAGTTTATTATTGTTGTTGTTGATTTTTTATATTTTCTACATAGACAATCATTTCATCTGTGTTTAAGGATAATTTTATGATTTTCATTTCAATCTGTAGATATCTTTAAATTTTTTTTTCTTATTTAATTAGCTGGGATTTCTAGAATGATGTTAAAAAGGTCTTGAGAAGGAGACATCTTTGTTCTGAACTAAGAAGAAAACTTTGAACTTCTCTCCATTAATTATGCTAGCTATAGGGTTTTGTAGATAATTTTTATCATGTGAAGGAAGTTCCCCTATAGTCTTAATTCATTGTAGGTTTTTGTCATAAATGGTTGTTGCATTTCTTCAAATGCCTTTTCTGCATCTATTTATAAGATTGTACAATTTTTCTTTGACTTGTTGATCTGATGGATTACATTAATTGATTTTTTAAATGTTTCCTCAGTGACCTTTTATCTAGACTATCTTAAATTCCCCTTAATGATAAAGCATAGTTTTACTGGAAATATAATTCTTGGTGGATAGTTTTTTCTCTCCCAACACATTTAGTAGTTGATTGTACTGCTTCTTCATAGTTTCTGATGAAAATCATCAGTTAATCTTATTTAGGAACCTCTGTGCATGATGTATTACTTCTTTTTTGTTGCTTTCATGATTCTTTCTTCATCTTTGGCTTTTGATAGTTTAATTATAATATATTTTAATCTGGATCTATTTTGATTTTGTCCTACTAGGAGCTCATTAGGCTTGTTAGATGTTAGATTTATATTCTTCATAAAATTTGGAACTCTTTGAGCCATTATTTCTTCAATTATTCCTTCTCCCTCTTTCTCCCTTTCTCTTGTTCTGGGACTTCCTGTATACTTCATTTGATAATGTTGGTGGAGTCTTAGACCTCTCTTAGACTCCATTCATTTTATTCATTCTTTTCTGTTTCTGCTTCTCAGAATGGATAATTTCACTTTACTTTACCTCCAAGTTTGATGAATATTTTTCATTCTATTGTTGAAAGTCTTCAGCAAATCGTTTGCTTTCATTGTGGTTTTTTTTGTTTGTTTGCTTGCTTTTAACCTCTGGAATTTCTATTTGGTTCTCTTATAACTTCTCTCTCTTTATTTGTACTCTGTGTGTTGAGATATTGTTCTCTATGCTTCCATTATTACTTTGTGCATGGTGTTCTTTAGCTCTTCGGTTTTTAAGGCAATTAGTTTAATTTGTTTCCTAAAAGTTTAATGTCTTTGTGTTCTCAAGGACAGTGTCTGTTAATTTTTATTTTCACTTTAAATAGACTATCTTTATTTCTTCATGTGCCTCTTATTTTTTTAATTAAAAATAGGCATTTTGTTAATTATAATGTGGTTACTCTGGAAATTCTATCCTCTCTACCTCCACAGTATTTGTTGTTTGTGCTTGTTGTAGGTATTGTATGCTTGGTGAGGTTTTTTTTCATTAATTTTGTAAATTCTTTATTGCTCATCATGTGGGGCTATTATTTCTTTAGCTTAGTGGTTACATAGTTATCTGACAGATTTTTAAATGCCTTGAACCCAAATGAAAACCATCTCTTCCCCACTGGGAAAAAAAACACATCAAAAACTTCTCCTGGTCTTTGTGTATAGATTTTAGACAAATGCTGTCTGGGAAAGGACATCAGTCTGGGAAATCTCTGACGCAGGCAAAACAAAGGCAGAGAACCCCAGACAGATCAAAACAAGTGACAGATATGATTTGAGAATAAGGTTCGTATTGCTCCTGTTACCAGCTACCTGCACCAGGAAAGGGGCTGCCATTGCCAAGGCTTGTGGTAGAGTTGCAGGGCAGGGGATGGTACCAGGTAAGTTAAAATGCCTCAGAACTTGCCTACTGGAGTTCAGGTGTTTTTGTCTTCATTGAGTATCCTTCTAGTTGTTATAATATTTTTTTTGTAGTTTCCAGAATTCAAACAAAGGCTGATGTTTATAATTTTGTCAGGTTATTCTGGATGGACAGACTTTTGGAGTTCCCTAATCTGCTGATGTGGCTGATATCTCCTTTACTTCTTCCCTAGAGTTTTTAAAACGTCTACTGTATGCATGTCATGCATTGTGCTATATATTTTACATTGGTATGTCAATACCTTAAATAATACTGTAAGATATCTCCTTTATAGTGGAATCTGTGCTCCAGAATTTTGAGTCATAGAAGCTGGATCTGTTTGATTCCATGGACTTGTCCATTTGCTTTCTTCTATGTGATGCTATTTTTTTCCCTTATGCTTTATACTTAAAGAAATACCTCAAAGATTTTCTCAAAGTTACACTTTGAATTTCATTTTGAGAAAGGAACTCCTTTGCATATTTATGATATTCCTCTTTTGCAGCAATTTTTATTGTTCAGGCTTATGTCTGTTTTCCCACATTTGGCCTGTTAAGGCATATTTATGAGTATATGAATACACATAAAAAATTATACAAAATATCCCCACTCTCGCATCCATCATTATGATGCATTCTTAAGGACATGAGGAATTAAAAAACCAAACAGTGATATTCATCAAAACAGATCAATAAAGTTTATGTCCCTGTTGGATAAGAAATATGTTAGCTTTTCAAAATTATCAAACTTATGCTAATTTCCAAACATCAATAATAGTTGCTGACATATTTCCAACAGTTGAGGGGGAATGAAAATTCTAATGAATAGTACAAACCTCAGTGAAACTTTTAGTCCAGTATGATTCTGATGATTGGTGTCACGTATATCCCTATTGTATTCAAGAATATGAAATCAATTAGCCATAAAACAAATTATGAATTCTGTAACTCAAGCTTGAAGTGAGTTGTAGAATTTGGATCCATTTCCACAAAGACATTTGTGTCATCTTAGTAGTCAATTTTTTAAAGCATGGAATGCTACAATTGTACAAATGAAAACATGAATCATTTTTACATAATCTTTCTTGAAAGACTTTAACATTTCAAATAATAACATAAGTTCTGTTTTTATATTTATTTATTTATTTATTTATTTAGGTACTGGAGATTGAACTCAGGGGCACTCGACCACTGAGCCACATCCCCAGCCCTATTTTTTGTGTTTTATGTAGAGGCAGGGTCTCACTGAGTTGCTTAGGGCCTCGCCATTGCTGAGGCTGACTTTGAACTCGCGATTCTCCTGTCTCAGCCTCCCTAAGTGCTGGGATTTTATTTTTAAAGATTGTGTTCACCAAATTTAAATTCTGTTATGCTTAAAATAGGTCAGTGTGCACTTTATTCCAACTCTCTATCACTTACTCCTGTTCTTCCACCTCATCAGCCCCTGCTGGACTTGTCTCTTTTTTATCATAGGCAACCCCTCCCCACCCTCACCTTGGATTTGGATAGGTTCAAGGTTAGTGCTAAGGCAAAAATCCCCAAGGAGCTTGGCAAACCGGGATAAGTACAATGCCCAGCTTCTGAAAGAAACTAGGCCCTCAGTACCAGCCTGGATCAAACATGATTACAGGGGATCAACACCATCACAGAACACAACCAATGCACACACCAGTCAGTTAAAAGATGGGCATTGGTCAGCCTGGCAATAATCTTCCTGCTGAAGCACACACTGTTCTTCACTGATCAATGTTTATATTTTAAAATGTTCAGTTTTTACATAGTTAATTAAGCTTCAGAATTCATTTTTCTTTAAAATATTATTCTAAATTGTAGTTTAGTTCCTATGAACATTGACAATTCCTGACAGGTACACAAATAATACAAGTGGTACATCATGTTATGATTGTTTATAAGAAAACAAATGTGTTTATAGATTCATTTCTTTAGAAAACCATTTTAGTTTTTTTTTCTTCCCCCTTTAGTGGAGGATGTAAGGGAGAAAAATCCTATAGAGCAGGATTTTAGCATCAAGAAGCATGCCTGGTTAGGTTTCTGAAGGAGAAAGAAGAATATCTGTATTCCTAGCACTGGTGACTTTAATTTTTTTATGCACACACATGTGCATCTGCATACACACACATACACCTCCTCATTTTGGGAGAGTTGGTTCCAAAGATACCACTGATACCAAAATATTCCACAGATACCCAAATCCTTGGTGTTTGTATAATATCTATGTACTCATTTTTTCATGTACTTTAAATCACCTCTGGCTTACTCATAATTCCAAACACAATGTAAACACTATCTAAATAATTGTTAAACTGTTTGTTTAGGAATAGTGACAAAGAAAAATCTACATGTTCAATACAGATGCATTTTGCACACCAGTTTTTTGTAATTGAATATGTGGATAAATGTCTCTTCATTTGCCAATCTTGCAATGAGTCAAATACAGGAAAAATGAGTATGTGATTCTCAGAGCTGGCTTCCTTTCAACGCCCCCTTGCCATAGCACAAAATGTCCTCCTTATACATGATGTGGATCTATTATAGTTCCAGTATATCTCAGGATGTGACTCAGGTACAGAGCCAGGAGAATTCTGTGGCTGCTTCCTTGCTGGAGTGTTGAAAGCCCTCTTCAGCCTCATACAGATGTAGGTAAACCAGGGCATCACACGAGGCTGGAGTGCAATAAGCCTGCTCCTCTCTTGATACCAAGTGGGCAGTGCTAGTGCCACTGCACCTCCAAATCCTGCAGGCTTTCAGACAGATACAATCTGAGGACTAAAAAGGCACCTGAATGAGCACTGGTGTGTTTTTTAGGACTCATAAGGCTGGAAAAACATCATGACCAAATAAATATTGTGTCTTTTCCATAGCATCAGTCATTTTATACACGTTAATATTGACTTTCAGAACTCCCCCCCCAGATTTTCAAATATTGCCTGAGAGTCACTGGTAGCATCTTTATGGAAGACAATGCGTCATCTGTGTTGTTCCAGAGAGGTGTGGTATGCTGGCCACTACTCACCAAGTCAGGACATTCTGTGAGATACTGATTACATTAACTGATTCTGTGTTTTCATTGAAGTGAACACTTTGTGTTTATAAATTGGCTAATATTTTTAAATTTCTTTGTCAACTTTGTGAAAAACTTCCATGGGGAGGGGTGAGGGTGCAGATCAGTAGTAGAACACTTGCCTAAGCATGTGTGAGGCCCCTGGTTCAACCCCTAGGACCAAAACAACAATGAAAACTTAGGGTACATTCAGTGTAGTTATAACTGATTATTCAATTAATAAATATTATTTCTGTCTTATTTTATGGAAATTGCTGTATAATTTTCCTACTGATGCCGTAATAAATTGCCACATAGTTGCTTTTCAACATGATATATTGTCTCAGAGTTCTGGAGGTCAGAAGTCTGAAATGTGTCTCCCATGACTAACAAGCTGCTGGCAATGTTGCTTTCTTGTTTCTTAGGAAGGATCCCACTTCTGTGTCTTTCTCAGCTTCTAGAGGCAGCTTGTTTTCATGGGTTATGGTCCTGCTCACTCTCCTCTTTGCTTCCCTCATCTCATCTCACTTTCTGCCTCCAGTACTAGCCTTTCTCTTTCCAGTAGCCTTGCAATTGATGACATTGGGCACACCAGGATAATCCAAGAGAATGTCCCAATTTTTAAGTCTTAACTTTTTCATTACAATTATTAAAGCACATTAATGTGTTTCACTGTGACATTTCTGCACAAGCATATATCATGCTTTGAGCATGTCCTCCCTTTCTTGCCCTCTTGCCTCTCTACCCCAAGTTATTCTTCCCTTTCCCTAGTAGTTCCTCTTTTACTTGTAGGTTATCTTTTCTTAGTCTCTACATATGAGAGAAAACATGAAATACTTGTCTTCGTGAATCTGGCTTATTTCACTTAACATGATGTCCATCTGTTGTCCTGCAAATGACATAATTTTCATTCTTCTTTATTGATAAATAATGCTTCGTTGTGTATTTATACTCTATTTTCTTTATGTAGATCGAGGTGTACCTAGAGTGATTCCATATCTTGGTTATTGTGAATATAGTCATAATAAACATGCATCTGCAAGTATTCAAGAGCCTTAACTGAATCATATCTGAAATGGCCCTTTGCTATATAAGGACATATTTACAGGTAGGAAGGATTAAAGTTAGAGGTATTATTTTACCTGCCACATCTACCATCTGGACCCCAAATTTATGTCCATACCACAAGGAAAATACGTTAACTCCATCTGCATATCCTCAAAAGACTCAACACATTACAGCATCAAATTAATGTACAAAATCTCAACTAAAATTTATCAGCTCAAAAGTTCCAAATATCATCATCTGAATCATCTAAATCAGCTTTGGGTGAGGATCTGCTGTGATTTATCTTGAGGCACATTTCCTCTACATCTGTGAATTTGTAGAACCTAGGAAACAGCAAGCTCTTTGCTCCGAAAATGCAATACTGGGACAAGCATAAGGGAACAGTAATAGACCTTCCCATTTGAAATGAGAGAAAATGGTAGGAGAAAAGGAAGCACCATTTCCAAGCAATTTCTAAATGCAGCCATGCATGTGACATTAGTTTTCAAGGCCTGGCACTAAAGCTCTGTGATCTGAGCCTTTGCCCTGTATGTCTGAGGTTTTGGCCTTGGAGCCTCCTTCCTTTTCCATGAGGGTAGCACATCTTTGCACGTGAGTGTTGTCAACCTGTTTCCTGCCTCCAGGCTGTTGGGAGTCTGGCACTTTTCTTCATTTTGTCCTCTCTGTCCCTTTCAGTCCAATTTAGCAGTGCTTCTGCTGATGTAAAATTCTTCAGAATCTCATGGTTCTCCCATAGCTGTCTCAAGTGTTCCTACCATTAGACAACCAGCTCCTCTATACATGCTTTTCATCCCTGGCTTCCACTTACATGGCTGAGGGGACCATGAGTCACAAATCTAGCAATCTCAAAAAGTCTTCTGTGTCTTTCTGAGGCATGAGCAAAACATTGTCGTACCAGTCCCTTGTTTTTCTCTTAAGATCATGCTATTCTGACAGTGAATATCATAATTATTGTCTTTTTTTTTTTTTTTGCAATCTAGATTATCCAAATTATTGATTCGGACTCTCTTTTTGTTAGCAACTTTCTGCTCCATCTCTCTCCTGCCCCTCACTTTTTACTATAAGAAGCAGAAAGAAAGTGGGCCACAACTTCAACACTTGGCTTAGAAATTTCATATAGGCACAAAGTTTCATCATTGTGTTAGTTTTCTATGACTTCTATGACAAATTGCCACAAACTCACTGGCATTAAACAACACAAATTCATTCTCTTAAGCTTCTGGAGGCTATGAATCTGAAATCAGTTTCATTGGAGCAAAATCAAGATGTTGGCAGGGCTAGACACTCCCTCTGGAGGCTCTTGGGAAAAATTCATCACCTTTTTTAGAGTGGCATGTCTTGCATTCCTTGGCCCAAGGCTCCTGCCTACATCTTCAAGCCAGCAACTCAACATCTGACATCTGTCATCTCTCTGTTTTCATCTCCTTCTGTCTTCTATCTGTGTTTAATCTCTTGCCTGTCTCTTATGAGGACTCTGGTGATTGCATTTAGGGCACACCTGGATGACTTCCTTATCTCAAGATCCTTAACTTATTCTCATCTACAAAGACTCTTTTTCCATGTAAAGTAATGTTTACATGCTCCAGGGATGAGGACCATATGTTGTCGGGAGCCATTATTTACGTTACTATGATTGTTTATAAGTTCTGATGTCCACATAACTGTAGATACAGTTCAACCAAAGTTTCTCTCACTATACAACAATCATATTCTCTCTTAAAGTTCCCAATGGCCTGCTCTCTACATTTCCCTCCGAGTCTCACCAGCAAAGCCTTTGATGTCCATATTTCTACCAACAGCACTTTTTTGACCATTAGCTGTTCTCAATGACAGTGTAGGTTTTCTATACTTGCTCCTCACTTTCTTGCAAGTCCTCATTACAGAGTCCTTAACACTCATGTTTCTAGGAACAATCTATTTAGGGTAATATAGGATTTCTGTCGTTTATCTCAGTTTCCTTTCACTCTCTACTCACTGCCAAATTCCAAAGCTATTTCCACATTTTCAGGAATTTGTTACCATGGTTTCCCTCTTTCAGGTATCAAAATTTGTATCAGTTATCTGTTGACACTGTAACCAATTGTCAAGAGCTTATTTGCTTAATTAGCACATTTTATTGTATTATAGTTCTGGTGGTCAAGAACCCAAAAATAGAATCTTATGAGTCTACAATCAAGGTGTTAGCAGGTTTGCATTCCTTCTGGAAGATCTAGGGAAGAATCCTTACTTTGCTTCTCCAATTTCTAGAGGACACCTGCATTCTTGAGCTCTTGGCCATATCATTCCCACCTCTGCTTCCCTCATCATATCTCTGAAACTGATGCTCTTACCTCCTTGTGATTATATTGTTCCCAAATGGATAATCCAGGAAAACCTCTCCATCCCAAGAGCATGAAACTAATCACATCTGCAGAGCATTTTGCCATGTGAGATAGCATTCAGAGGTTTGGGGTTCTGTGCATGAGGATATAGACAGGTTAGCATTGCTCTTATTTTGCCTAGTGCAAGCACCACCTTTCACTGCATTAGTGTTGTGTTTCCATATAGGAAAGGAGGTCTCAAATCTGAAGAGAATATAGCTAGGAATCTGGATACTTTCTTCAATTACTTATTGTCATTGAATTTCTGATCTTGGACCAAGACTTTTAACTAGTTTTTCAAACTTATCAATTATTTCTTTCCAGATATAAAAGCAACTGCTATTATCTTTCTTTCTCAAATGAGAACACTGGACCAGAGAGGTTAGGCAGAGTTAGTTAATTAAGGCTAAAGCTACTCTAGAATTTGGTTGTTTTATCTGTCTTAAAGTGCTCACTTGTGAGCTGCTGCTTTTGGTCAAATCTCAATTAGAATGATAAAAATCCAAGTTGGAACAATGATCTTAACTTACAAAATATACTTTCCTTACCCTACAATTAAGATGCTGTTCACAAATGGAAACTTATGCTCCAATAAGTCAATGCTTAAATTGTCTTCACAGAAATTGGAAGTAAAACATAAATTGGACCTTTGGAAAAAAACACTGGATTTCTGGATCTACTAGTAAATTAGTGAACTTTTGCCAGAATCAGGTTTCTTAGCCTTCTGGGCTTCATTTTCTTTATCTAAAAAGTGAAGATTTTGCATCAGTGACCTCAGTGGCTCTTTTGAGCTATGACAGTCAGCCATTCCTAGAGGGCTTTGATCTCAGTTCTCAAAGGAGGTTGGACATACATCAAGGCACTTACATTTCAAAGACCCCACGAATAGAAGTTTCTCTCTAGAGACATAAGCACAGGCCATTGTTGAGATGTTTAAAGGCATCAAAAATTTTAAATTTATTCTCTTACTCAGGCTGAAACATTTGCTGTTGGAGGACTTATCTGAATAATTAATTCATTTGTTAGACACTGTCATGGATGAAGTATACTTTTCCAAGGTTTAGATTCTAATGCTAAGGACTATAAAACTGAGGACTAATCATTGAGTCTCTAATAAAAACATTTATTGAGATGGTAATTCTAGAAAACACTTTTTTATGTTTTTACTGGAAACATTTTTAAAGAGTCTTTTAATATAGATCCAGTGTTTCAGTCAGCTATTTTACTGCTATGACCCAAAGACCTGACAAGAATGATTAGAGAAGGAAAAGCTTATGGGGGCTCATGGTTCAGAGGTCTCAGTCTATAGAAGGCTGGCTCTATCCCTCAGAGCTCAAGGTGAAGCACAGCATTATGATGGAAGGGTGTGGTGAAGAAAGCAACTGGGAACATGGCCCCAGAAAACAGAAAGAGAGAAACAGAAAGAGAGGCTCCTTTCACCAGGGACAAAATATATACCTCAAAGGCACTCCCCGGCTGACTCACCTCCTCTAACCACACCCTATCTGCCTACAGTTATCACTCAATTAATCCCTACCAGGAGATTAATGCATTGATTTGGTTAAGGATCTCCTAACCCAATCATTTCACCTCTCAGCTTCTTACATTGTCTCATATATGAGCTTTTGGGGGACACCTCATATCTAAACCATAATATCCAGCTAATTTTTATCCACCTGTCTTTGTATATTCCTCCCTATAATACACACACACACAAATACACACATTCACTCTTACAATATGCTAAAGTAGACCTTGATGTGCTTTCCTTGTCCGAATGCCACCCTTAAATGTTGTCGGTGCAGTGATTTTCCAAAGACGGGTAGTTCTGGGAGTCAACCAGCCAGAATGAATCCCACCGTGATAGACACAGGATCTATTTCCCCTTGTAAGCACATGGTCTTGGCCAGGAAACCAGATCTAAGCTAGGAATGGGTAGAGTGCCCAAGGGAGAGTATCAAGTTTCCTGGGCATGTGGGGTGGGGTTGGGGGGTGGCTTGCTCTGACAAATAGGGACAAATAAGACAAGTTCTGAGCTGTGGTACCTAGAGTGGCCAGGTGGACTGAAGCAGACCAGCACAGAGCAAGGAAAGGAGGGGCTAACCATGATTCATCAAGTTGTCCAGAACTCAGCAAACAGACCTGGCTTCCAGGCAGTCTATAGATCCAGTGGCAAACTGAGTGTTTGCTGGAACCAGAACCGCAGTTAAAGTGTCTTAGAGACATAGCAATGACTGACAAAAGGCTCCATCATTGAGGTACCATCTCCACATCTGCCCTGGGAATGGGAATGGACCCATGGCATTGTTAGTAGGAGGCAACTCAGAGCTGGGTCTACTGGTTGTAGTCTCAGTACTGAAGCTGGGCAGAGGAAGAATCACCTGAACCACCCTCTCCTCCTGCACTCCCCACACTGCTCCAGTGGTGGCCCCTGGGTGTTCCTGTCTGCCTGGTCTGTGAATTGTTAGAATGGAGACCATAAACCCACACAAAGAGCTCCTACAACACTGTCCTTCTGTGTGCTCGTTTCACATTCATTGCTTTGTACCTGCTCTTATAGCTTTAAATTTTCCCTATTAAAATTTTGCTTCTTAAGGAAATTCTAGATATTCTGAGCTCACTTGTGATTTTATTCTCTAGAACCTATCTGAATCATTTAAATTCTGTTTGTTATTGTTTTGCTCAACAATTTGCTTAATTTTACTAACAACCATGTAAATAAGCATTATTTCCTTTGTGTTGTCTGAATAACACTTCCACAGGTTGTGCTTTTTCAGTCTTAATTTTCATAATTATAATAAGTGAATCTCTATTTACTTCACCTATTTCATAGTCTCTTAGAATGTATTTTTTTCATAGCTTATGATTGAAGAGATACATTGCAGATTATCAGTCATGCAAAACAATGTAAGAATCTAACAAGATTTTATTTGTTATTACACATACACATGCATGCTAGAATTAAAAATTCAGTACCTCAGAGTCACAATTATGTAGATTTTAGTGATGTAGGAAATACTTCTGCTCTAATGTTGGGTATAAAAAAGGAAAGCATTTTAAATACCAGGAATGAAAAGAGAATATACATAAAATATACATGTACCAAGTAAAATCATAATAAAATGGTAGATACTTGTAATTCTCTTCTTTACACTTTTTTTCTGTATTTTCTTATAATTTATGAATATACATGGAATATCATTTTAAAAATCATCTCCTTGCCTCAACATGAGACTTTTGTCCATTTGCACTCATAGCCTTCTGGAACTCACTCTGTATTTGAGGGACTATTCTTCATTGTATTGAGAATGGAGAATTCTCGCTTCTAATGGGCATGAACCTCTGTCCACTGATTCATATTTTAGTTTCATTCAGACAATGCATGCATTGACTACTTAGTCTACAATCAGCAAGTGTGAATTATGTGCCAGATCTAGAAGCTACAGGTTAATTTTAATAGGAGGAAGTAGTAAAGGCAAAAATGGACGTTTTTACATTTTGATTTTCATCCTGGGTGCTTAAG
Source organism: Xerus rutilus (assembly GCA_028644305.1). Classification (NCBI taxonomy): domain Eukaryota; kingdom Metazoa; phylum Chordata; class Mammalia; order Rodentia; family Sciuridae; genus Xerus; species Xerus rutilus. Next base: position 111,549,123 of record CM053401.1, on the reverse strand, counting down.
CAATGCTCAAATATAACAAGGCATTAAGCATGATGCTATATAAAATTAAATTATTATTTGCTCTAAAAGTAGAATGCTAACATGCATTCGAAGTCAAATGTTTGTCTTACGAATTCATTTTATATAGTTCATTTTATTTTAAATAACGAAAAGAAAATCAAGAAACAAAAGATAAGCTCAATATAATTTAGAATTTTAATTAGAAAATGGTCTGTAGATAAATACAAATTTTTGTTTTAGTCCATTTTTCTGTGGCTATGGCAAAATACTTGATGCTGGGTAACATACAAAGAAAAGAGATTTGTTGAGCTAACAGTTTTGGAGACTGAAAGTTCAAGATCAGTTTATCCCATCTGTTCAGCCTCTTGTAGGGCTTCATGGAAATGGCATCACAATGGTGGGAACATGAACAGAAATGTCCTCGTGATGAGACAGGAATCCAGATTCAGGGGCCAGGCCGTCACTTTTTATACCAAGACTCTAATGGGAACTAACTGGGAACTACATCAATCCCTTACAAAGGCAGTGGCCCCACTGATCTAATCATTCCCCACTAGGCCTCTTACAGTTTCTACCACCTCAATACCACCACACTGGGGCCCAAGCTCCAGGCACATGAGCCTTTGGGGAGTGCCATCAAGCCATGTGCAGACCATGGAATTCCCATGTGTGGTGACCCTGCAAGTGTATTTGCTTCTTCCAGAGCAAACCCTGTGGCTGTGTGGCAAGCAGCAGATGCCTTTAGAGAGCCTCTACACCCAAAAGCTGGTAGCCGAGGATCCTGCCATGGTAGCTCTGCATTTAGGGCCTCATTCCTTACTCTGCACACTCAATTTCCTCCTTCAAGAACTGAGGTTGGAATAACAAGGGAACTCATCATGCTGCTATGGTTCCATGAGTGAATGCGGGTAATGCACTCAGCACAGTGCCTGGCACAAACAGGTCCACTGTCATTATCATCAGTATTGTAGTTGTTGGTGACAGCAGTAGTGGTTGGTGTTACTATTATTTGGAAAACTAAGCTTGAATTAAAAAAATAAAAAATCAGGTTTTACCAGAGCATCCCTATTGCAACACAAATTCACTTGCTGTACAGTTTCTTATCAATTTATTAAACAATGAGTATAGCCAGGTTCTGGTAAAAATTTGTGCATTTATCCTACATTTACATTTTTTGAGCTCATGATCTATTTTAGATAATGTGTATATTTTCAGCCTTGTCAAGGAAAGATTTTTAGATAATGATGAATAAGGAATGGGAAACAAAGAGTAAATACTTTTAAGTGCATCTTCAGTTGTTTTACAAGCAGTTAGGTACATAGGTAGGAGGGGAGAGACATACACACACCAAGCTATAGAACATCTGAGTGGATTTGTTTTAAGCCTTATTTCTAAATGATACTTATCTACTACACAAACTTAGGTACTTTAGTAATACATTTTAAACAATATCACAAAAGGTATTTTAAAATAAGTATTTGATATAGCTTTCTGGGACAAAGTAGTTGCTCAGTAGACAGTGAGTCATTTAACCATCTCAACTCTTTATTTTTCAGCTTGACTATCTCTGCTGAGTGCCCAATGCAACTTGAAGACTTCCCGATGGATGCCCATGCTTGCCCTCTGAAATTTGGCAGCTGTAAGTTATTTTCACAAGTAAGAACTGTGGATATACTTTTGAGATCAATTCCACATTCATTGAGAAGAATGTAGGTTGTGTATGAGCACAGTATGGTGCAGTCAGAGAAGACTTTGTCCTTACCATACTAGTGTCCACGTCTGTAAAATGAACATGTGGCCACCTGCTCAGCAAATATCACAGAGTAGGATAAATTGAGATAACCTGAGTGGAGGCACAGAACAATCCAGAATCTGTTCCTCAGATCTTCACTTGGTAGTATTTTTTCTCTTTCTCACCTTTCTATTTTTTTCTTTCATATATCGGGTTACAAGTCTCCTCCTGGAAGTGGGCTCTCAATTTTCAATACCCATCCAGTGACTTCCTCTGTTGCATTCATTGCTACATTAAAACTCACTCTTCAAAGATATTCCGTAAGACTAAGATCTCGTGTGTCATGTTCATAGTTACTGTTCTTCCAGAACACTCACCATATTAGAAATATGTTACTTTAACAAATTATTCATATCATATACTTACCCAATTCTAACAGCTATTCCTGGATTTCAGCCATTCCAGAGAGAGGATGGTACCAGTAGCTCCAAATGAATGCCAGCAGCATCATCCCCAATTCTGGAATATGTGCAGAACGGTGGACCCCATTCACTATTTTCTTCTTTCCTTTTACTCTTCATTTGTGCTCATGCTATATGAAGTTTTCATTTTGAAAGCAGAACCTCTTCATTGAGATTAAGCAGGAAAACTACAGATTTGAATCCAGGCTGTTCTACTCCTTTGTTGGACAACTGCGGGCAAGTTATTTAACCTCTCTAAGCTTCTTTCAAAATTTTAAAATATGACTTCCCATTCTCTGCTAACCTACAAAGTTTTGATGAAAAAATCCACTCATAGCCTCATAGACATGAATGAAAAGTCACTTTTCTCTTGCTACTTTCAAATTTCTCTCTTTGACAAATGACAATCTGTTAATAATATGTCTTGATGTGAATTTCTTTGTGTTCATCTTATTTGGGATCTTCTAGGCTTCCTAGATTTCAGTTCCTTATTTTCCATTTTCTTCCCCAAGTCTGAAGATGTCCAGCAATTCTTTTTTTGAATATGCTTTCTTGTTCTCTTGTTCTTGATCTTCTTCTTCTCCTTCTCCTTCTTCATCTCCTTCTCCTTCTTCTTCTTTTATACTGGAGTTTGAACCAAGCCACATCTCCAGCCCTTTTTGTTTATTTATTTTTATTCTGAAACAGGGTCTCAGGAAGTTGCTTAGGGCCTCACTAAGTTGACGCGGCTGACATTAAACTTGTGATCTTCCTGCCTCAGCCTCCTGAGCCTCTGGAATTACAGGTATGTGTCACCATGCCCTGCTTTCTTGTTCTCTTGTCTTCTTCTGAGGTGTCACAGTGCACATTAGTTCACTGAATGGTGTCTCATAAGTCCCTTAAGCTTCTCCTACTCTTTCACGCTTTGGTTTGCTTCTCTGACTAAATAATTTCCAGGAACCTATATTCAAGTTCATTGACTTTTTTTTTCTTGTACTTCATTTAGTCTACTTTTGAATCCCTCTAGTGAATTTTTTAATTCAGATATGATGGTCTTCAGATCCATATTTCTCTTTGACACTTTTTATATTTTCTATCTCCTCAAAATTTCACTTTGTTCATACATTGTTCTTCTGATCTCAAGAGAACATCTTTATGATGGTTATCCTGAATACACTGTTAAGCAAAGTATATAACTCCATTTTATTAGAAGTTTCTAGAGATTTATCTTGTTCCTTTTTTTGGAAATGTATGTCCTTGTTTCTTCCTTTTCTTTATTCTTTATAGTGGCATGCACATTAGACAAAACATCTACCTCTCTTAGCTTTCCATCACTATAATGAAACACCTGAGGTAATCGATTTATAGAGATAAAAATGTTTAGTTTAGGTCACAATTTTGGAGGTTCCAGTTCATCATCAGTTAGCCCCCTTGCTTTCAGACTGTATGTGTGGAAGCACATTATGGCAGGAGTGCATGGCAGAGTGAACTCACTCATAAGTCAGAAAGCAAAGAGAAAAAGGAAGTCTTTGGGTTCCATAGTCCCCTTTGAGTTTGTATTCCAGTGACAAAAAGACCTCCCACAAGGTTGCATCTCTCAAAGGTTCTACTACCTCCAGTAATCCCACCATGGAAACCAAGCCTTTAACACATGGACTAAGGGGGGCACTCAAAATCTAACGAAGGTGGTCTCCCAGTCTTCCTGAGTTGACTACTTTCAGGACAAGACCTTCACAAGTCCTTCTGGCAAGATGCTCTGGAGATCTCTCCAACATTGGTTTTCATCCAACCTGTGTTTTCTGTTGTTGTTTTAAACAGCTCAAAAATGTCTACTATGCTGGGTCCCATTAGCACTCAGAAACAAACAAGACTGAAACCTTTTCCTCAAGCAGTTCAGAAAAGCTGGATTATTGGATGCTTCATCCAACTCTTTGCTTATCCCGGGAGCACCTGAGATCTAAGGTTTTCCCGCTGTTTGCTGTGTGCTAAACCAATGGCATGAGCTGTGAAGACCAGTTGACAACTCTGTTCTCACTGGCTCTCAGGTGACTAGATAATGCTGAGTCCTGTCTGTGCTCCAAGACAGGCTCCATGGAAGCCACTCATCTGGGTAGCCCCTAGAGAAGTTGGTATGCTGGACACATGGTCTACTTTTCCCTTCCTGGGAAGAATCTGGGAGCTGGGTTTTGCATCTATTTGTATTGAGCTGAGCCTGGGAAGGTTATAGAGCTATGGTGACTGAAAGTCCAAGTAGACCCTGGGCTTACTCCTTTTCCAAGTTACTGTGTCTAGATTTTCTAATTCTGCCAATTCCTTGATCACACCATGTGAGGTGAAGTAAGGTTTTTGTCCCTAGGGAAGCAATCTGAAAGGCCTGGATGTTGGATGCATGCTTTACTTGGTTATATTGTAAAGACTCTGGATTCTGTTAAACCTAGAGTGTCAATTATATATTCCATTTCTATTTACATTTACACGTCTGTTTACACTCATACTTACACAGTATAAAATCAATTAACTTGCTGAGGTCAAAGTCCAGAGTGCCTTTCCTTGGCAGTCAGTGGCTGACATATCAGGTAGTTCTTTCACCTTTCCTGGGCGGGTAGGACCATGCTCCATGCATGAAAATACCTAATGTGGGGGTGAGATAAAGATTTGCTTGCAGATTTTGTATAACAGTGTACATCACATTTGGGGCTTCCTCCCTGTGGCTCTTTTATTTCAAAGATTCGATACCTCACCTTCCAGCTCATTGCTCTGGCCACTCCAGACTTTTCCTCCGGTTCTCTATACCAGTAATACTGAGGGATCCTATCTGAAGCTTAGTCACCTCACAGCTCTGACACACAAGCTTTTAAGGGAAAAGCTATTCCTTCTTCCATGTGTCACCCTTTCGTTTCTGCCCGAACTTGTTCCCTCTCCAGTGCCTTCAGGGAGTAATTTTTTACTGGTGTCCAGAGTTAAGTTGTTACCTCATAGCAGTCACTTCACCATTCCTGGAAGTGGAACCTCTTTTGACTCCAAGGGTTTTATTTTATATTACTTCTGCCATTTCAAAGGGATTTTTGGAATTAAGAGAGATAAATATGTGTGAGGAACTAAAAGTAAAGTGGGATGGAAATAATTGGTCTTTTCTCAAACTGTGGTCTTCAAATGCCAAAGAAAGATTAGCATTATACATTTATTTGGGGGAATGATGTAATGGAAGGCCACTGTCACCAGGATATATTTAAATCACTTGCTCACATAGAATGACTGTGGACATCATTACTTGTGACAAAGGACCTGCTAAAGATTCCTAAGGCACTTTTATAGAGAATTACTTATTCACATCTCTGAAGGAAGATCAGTGGTCCACATCTCCCAAGGAAAATTAGTTGTACAATTTAAAATTATGCCGCTCTTGGTGTAGGAAAATTGTGCTTTGATTTGATGAGAAGCAGAATACTGAAAAGTCAAAGTTTTTTTTTTCTTTTCCATACTGTGGCACAACTATGTCCTTCGGTTAAATAAGTTCAACCTACTGTGATACCTAGATTTAATGGTAATTGTGTGCAGGGCAAGCAACTTGAAAGCAATTTTTATGATGAAAAATATGTGACAACCTAATTTTTCTTCACTAAATTATCTCATACTCGACAGCCAACCCACTGCAGTTAAATCATTTATCACATTCAAAGCTGAAGTAATCATCTGATAGGATCTTTTCACTTTCTACATTCAATGAAATTAAATAAGATTACTATCATACAAAATATATAGAATAAAACTAGCAGGGGCACTTTTTGAACTCAGTAGATGTTTTGAACTGTCATGCTAGATTTCTTTTTATCTGTCCAATATTTTAAAGATGGATTTGAGTTGATTCAGATGTTGATTATTGGTGTATGTTTACTGTTAATACGGTAATGACCACAATATGCAAAACAATTTGAAGGATTTTATTGATATCACTATTTTATACAGCTGACCAAGAAATAGAAAACTGTACAAATATAGCTTTTTGTCAGCTTATGTGGTTTCAGTTCAAGACATAACTATTTTAGGAGAAGAAATGCCACTCCACTAAATGTTTTTCTTACTTGCCTTTCATCTTTTGGATTTTCTAAAAATAGATGGTTGGCCAAGTTGCTCACTTATACCACAGGCATCTGAGTATGCATAGGCTAAATGTGATAGTATAATGAGTTTCAAATTACCCAATCCAACAGTTCTCTGCTATTAGGAGACAAAGGAATGCAAATATGTGTCGTTATTCTAATGAGCCACTTGCTCTGGTTTCTCTAATGCAGAAGTGAATTAGCAGGCATTTCTGTTATTGCTGCCTCCAGCTTAAAGAATTCAAACAAATGTTGAAATTAGTCCTAGCTTATGGAGGATGTTTCCTAGTTTGTATGGAAATCCTTAAAGATAATGGCCTGGCTTCCATTTGAAATCAAATGTTCAAACACATCAAAATTGTTCAAAAAAGAAAAAGTCCTAATTCTTTTGCTCATTTAGTTTGTGGAACAATGGATTAAATATTAGATTAAATCATGAGATAATATCTGGATTTATAAAGATAAATTTATGAGAATAAACAAATTTATCTGGGTTTATGAAAATATATACTAAATTAGAACTGAAGGCTTTTCCTTGGTGGGCATGCAGGAAATCACAAATCCCTGTTGTGAGCTATTAATACATTCATGTGTGGAATCATGACTCTGCTGTTGCATTCATCACCCCCAGTATGTAGCAACTCACATGAGTGTGCACAATCTACAACACAGGTTTCTCGAAGGCTGATGTGAATATGTCACAGTCCCTGAGGTCTTGGAAACACACTGAAGATTTTTCTGTTGTGTCTGGTTTAGATTGTTTTAACAACCATGTTGATTGATTAGTTAAACTTGATTATTGCCATGGTCTCGATGTTTGTGTCTCATCCGAATTTACATATTGAAACCTAATCCCCAATGGGATGGCATTAGAAAATGAAGCATTCAGGAGATGATCCGGTGATAAGAGTCCCAGAGATCTTTTGTTGTCCTTCTGCTGTGTGAAGACACAATAAGGTGGCATTCAAATGGACTAAGAAAATTGCTATTGAAAAGATCGCTGTTTTAAAGGAACTGCAATGTAAATTTATTCCTCACAATTCTGGAGTCTGGGAAGTCCAAGGTCAATTTGCTGACATATTTGGTGTCTCTTAAGGGCCTGCTTCCTCTTCAAAGAGGGCTGTCTTTTCACTCTAACCCCAGATGGTAGAAGGAGCAAGAAACCTATGTGGAACCTGTTTTATAAGGCAACTACTCCCATTTGAAGGGCTCCACACATGTCCTGATTACCTTGTAAAGGCCCCCACCTCCTAATACCATCTATTTAGGATTCTATTTCAGTATAAGTTCTGGGGGATACAAGCATTCAATATGTAGCAGGCATGGAAATCATTCAGCACTCTGCTTGGTGCGGGGAGGAACACACAAGGATCAACCATGAGCTTCTCCTGAGCTTCAATGAATTTAAATCATTGGATTAAATATCTTTTGCAATTTAAAGCCATTTGAGATTCTCAGATAAGATAGCTCATCGTGGGCATCTGAACTGAACCTGGTAGAACTTGAATAGAAAGAGATATAATGGAAATAAGGGCAAAACACAGATAACCCCTGATCTGTTAGTTAATGTCTAGAATGAAATGAGAAACCTCCTCTGAAAAATGCAGGTCATAAAAGGATGAATACTATATGATCTTGCTTGTTTGTGGATTCTGAAAATGTCATTCTCATAGAAACAAAGAAGAAAATGGATTGTTGTAAGAAGCTAGGTGTGGGTAGGGAAGGATGGAGCAAGGGAAGATGTTGGTCAAAGAGTACAAAATTTCAGTTAGACTACAGGAATAGACTTTAGTGGTCTATTACACAGCATGCTGAGCACAGTTGATAATTATGTGTATTTCATAAAATTGACTTTTGATGTTCTGACCACAAAAAAATGATGAATGAATGAAGTAGTGGATATATTAAGTAGCCTGATGGAATCTTTCTGCAATATGTATAAAGGTCAGATCATCACATTGTACCCCATAAATTTGCACAATTATAATTTGGCAGTTAAAAATACATTTTAACAAGAGGGGAAGCCTCCTTTGGGGAACTGGCACAATGGCATTATAAGCCAAACAAGAAGGACTATAAATATAAAAGTATTTTTAAAAGTAGCAGGCAGAGTGGATGATGCATATCAAACAAAGGAACCACGTGCTGAAATGACTGTTCGTGGAAGTGAAATCAAGAGCTAGAAATTCCCATTAAGCAGGTAGAAGAGATAAAACCCAAGAGTAATTGTTGGCCAGATATGAAAAGTGGATATGTAGGATGATTCAGAGATAGCAAGTGATTTTAAGACAAGGTGACATGAAAATTGGAAGTGAATGGAAGAAGCTGCTGGTTTGAAGGTAAAAAAGTGAAGTGGTTCATGAAAGTGAGGAACTCATCTAAGAGATTTCCTCTGAGGACTCCCGTCCTCCTGCTGTGCTTACTCCTGTCCACAAGGCAGAGCATCCTTTCTGTTGGGAGGGTGACAGTCCTTTCCTGATCTGTTTCTACTGAAGTCCACAGACACAGAACAAAGTTGCCTTATCCTCTTCCCTCAGACCCTGTGTAATTTTGCAAGGACTTAAATATGAGCTGGGGGTGTACTTCATGATCTACAGTGGTAGCTTATTTGGTAATAGGACAGATGTGTTATCCGTTCATCCTATCTGCTGATTGCTCACTTACCTCTCAACTGATTCTGGATAAGGTGAAGAGTGTGCAAAACCCTGTTTTATTTTATCTCTTGAATTAAAAGCAGGATTATTGGGCCTGTGGTAGACCTTTAGAGATGCCACATATAAATATATTCATATTTTGCAAACTTTTCTTCTCTGTATTATGCAAGCAACAATGTCAGTTATTGATTTGGTTTCCAACCCAGGAGACTATAGTCATACTGGTAGTGTCTGACAGGGTCTTGTTAGGTAGTTGTTATGCTCATTCCCACCTTGGTTTTAGAAGACAGAAGAAGGCTAAAGACATAGATTTCAGAGAACTCAAATGCTATACATTTTCAGATCACAAAGATTCCAGTTACCTGTGGCATTCTAATCTGCATTTCTTCAACATCACATGGAACTAATGCAGAGCAACACAGATCTTATATGTGGCTGTTAGTAGTTCCTGGATGTCCCTGCACAGTCTGTCAAATAAGACTGACTACTCTCCTCACAAATTAGGTCTGCTGACAATCAGAATTCAGTTCACGGCTGGAGGCTTGGAGGTGGATGTATGAGGCCTGTGGGTTCAATCCACAACACAAAGAAGAAAGGAAGGAAGCGAAGGAGGGAGGGAGGAAGGGAGGGGAAAATTCAAGTAGAAAGCACTTTTCTTTAGACTGGGTTAGACACCAAGCAAAAATCCTTCTTGACATATGGTTACATTCATTGTGGCTACTATTTATTAAGTAAGCATCTGCAGTGTGATGGTTATATCTAAATACTTAATATTCATGCATACACTTTGTTCTCACTACAATCCTTAGGAGATGGATGTCATTTTTCCAAAAACTACAGATGGGAAAATAAGAGGCTTAGAGCTTAAACAGGTTGTCCAAGGTCATTCTGATAGTGAATGTCAGAATCATTATTTCTTATTTCATTCATAGTTAAACAAAAACACCTGACTTCTGAAAGGCCTTCTAAGTAAGTGGTTGATTTTGCCATCATTACCTTCTGCTCAGGATTTGCAATGCTAGAAGAGGTCAGGAAGTATCAACTCGGGGGGAAGAGGCCTCAAGGGCAGTGATGATGAATTCCGCAGTCAGTTGTGAGTGAACATGTTTCAAATCTTCTTGCTCAACCCAGCTGATGTATGGTTAGAGGAGGGCGAATGTTGTTTTCCAGAATTCTAAATCATGACAAATGATAGCACAGTAAACCTGATTGCCTTCTTTACTGCTGTCCCAGCTGAAAGATTGAATGCTACATCACTGACCCAAAGAGAAGAGTTTAGTGTTGGTTGCTAAACACCTGAGTTGAAATGGACATGAGTGGTCATTTATTTCCATCCTTAATTTGATGAGAGTGAAACTCAGGATTCTGTGCTGACATTGCCAGACATGCCGGAGGCCACAGTGCCTCTTGCTGTTGTTATTGTTAATGCCATTAACATCATCCACATCAAAAGAGCTTTTAATACTTAAGAGTTTAGAAAGCAAAAACGTGAATTATTATAATGTGTTATAGATAATGTCTTCTGTGCTTTCAAATAACTTTTATTTACTTACATTTGCTATTTTATTGGATCCTGACCAGAAGGTACATATTGTTATTCAATATCCTGCCCACCCCCCAACAACGGAGATGGGCTTAGAGACTCATGCCTAGCAAAGTACAAGTAACAGGTCTTCTACCCGGGCCAGTGATCTCACGGCCCTCCCTGCTGGCGTTGCACAGCATACTCTGGCCAACATGCAGGTCAGCCTCAGAGCCCAAGGAGGGGCCATCTGCAGCTATATGCCACCCTAATCCTACAGTGAAAATGATGAGCAGCCCTACATTCAGGAGGGCAGATGGGATGGGAGGTCAGTGTCCCTAGCAGGCCAAAGCTGTCCCAGCTACCACTCCCATCTCTGTAGCTCTGAGATGCAATAACTCCCATCAGCACCCTTACTTCCTCATTAGGAGCCATCTGCACCCCTGGACTCCACCATTCTCCAGAGCACCCTGTGCCCCAGGCATTTCACCTCTCGCTTGCATCTCACCTAGTCCTCACTGCTTTTTATTTTCTTTCTTAGCAATCTTGGCATCAAACAATCAGTCATGAGAGAAGCATTATTTTCTGTGTTCTGTGCTCTCTTTAGATGAATATCTATAGTCTTAGCTATTTTCTAACTCCCAGAACTGTTTTGTGTTAAAACCTACTTCTCTAAGCTTTGAGCTCCTTTCATGAGCTTTGGTATTCATGTTTCCTAACTCATTTACATCTTAGAGGAGATGTGGGGATCTGCCTTACTTCTCCTGGCCAGCAAACAGACTCCCTGTCCCCTGTGGATAAGGAAATGGAAAAGAAGGGTGGTTAATGAAGCCTGCAGCTATGACTGAGGCCATCACAGAAGGCCAGCTGCACATTTAGGAGATTTCCCTGGTATGAGGCAGATGAGCTGACGAGAAGATACAGAACAGGTGCACAGGACAGCAGGTGCAGGACCAGCCTGAGCCAGTCTGGGGACAGCAGGAAGCGGGGGCTTTCTCCCCACCCAGAGGATGCTGCTTCATTAGCCTCCTCTGTCCAATCCACACTTACAGCCTGGACAGAATCCAGCCTGACTGCTTTGCTCAAATCCATGTCTGAGTATCCACAGCCCTGCATTATTCAAGGTTCTGCAACATTTACATAATAGGCAAAAGAAATCTCACTGTCATTTATGTGGAACCCAGGGAGCAATCAGAGTTTCAGAATATGCCCAGCAGTGCCTGTGACTGGACATTTAGAAAGCCACTTGCCAAGGGGGAGAGTAGCATCACCCCACATACGCCTTCATTATCCTGAAATGCACATCTTCCCAGGAGACAAGAAAATTACAACAGAAAACAGTTACGTTAGGAAAGCTCCAATGTTGTCCATGTGAAAATACCTTTCTATATTACCTAAACCTTGAAAACAGAAGGTCATGCTAATTTTAGAAAAAGATTGACAAGAACTCTACCCAGCATGCACTTAAAATAAAAGCTAACCATGCCTTCCAGGGTGTCTCATCAATTGTTGTAAAAAGGCCTACTCTATTTACTTCTGTATAAGATCTTACTAATGTGCAGATCAACATTAGGATACTATCATTAATTCTTATGGTTATGACCCCCCCATACAAGTCCAGAAAAATGTGAGTTGGCTCAAACATGGCCGTCATTTTGGGACAGGATACATTGGTTATTAAAAAAGAGTTTTGCATATCACAAGGTGGAGGGGCGTCTATCAAAAGATGTGCAAGATGATTATGTAGGAAATGGTATGATTTTATTGAAAGATATTTCAATATACAAGATGTAAACACGTGAATGGACACATCATGTTCATGATGAAAAAGTCTCCATGTTGGTCATCATGTCTCCCCAAATTATAACCTATAGTCTAAATCCACTGCTTTCCAATACATATCTTCTGAGGATTTTGTTTTCAAATGACTCCTAAAAAGCTGATTCTATCATGTATATGGATGGAAAAGGGCCAGCAGCAACCAGGATCCCCTAAAGAAGGAAATGTGGGCCTCACCTTCTTAGCTCTGACATCTGAATAATTGCAATAGATTGAAACAGGGACAGGAAAAGGGACTAGAAAGAGAATCAGGGAGGAGGAAGCAGGCTCCTGATGTATGCAGTCTTACCTGCCAGAGCAGGTCCTGCAAGTGAGGGAAGGGGAAAGAGAACCTAATGGTAGTGTGGTCACACTGAAATGCTTATGGGGAAATGGTATATGATACTTAAATACAGAAATACTTAACAGAGGTCAACCTCAGGTAATTAAGGCCATGTGTGAAAGGCAACACATTGAACCTTGTGTAATTCAAGTTTCATATATGAGAGGGGAATGGGGAGGTCTTTTGGAAAGACATGCTGAAAGCAAACTATAAATTAAAATATGATGGGTTTGACTACATTAAAATTAATATTTATCTAACCTTCAAATAATGCCACGAACAAGGTGAAACAGCTACATATTTGGAACAGATATGTGCGATGCATATATCCAAAAGTATGTGTATCAGAATCTACAATGAAAACATACTAACAAAATGGGTATAAAAACACAGATTTTTCAGAAAAGAAATGCGTAAAGCCAAACAATATCTTCTTGGGTGATCCCTGCCCAGAATATAAATAGTTCTAGAAGCATAATTTGGAATACTTCCTCAGGAGAGCAGGATGGTGAGCTATATTGGTGAGCTGTGCGTGAGATGGCCCTGTGTTTGCTATATACATGCTTGTTTTATAATTTTTTAACTATTATGAATCCTTGTTTGCACATAGAACAAGAATTTGGATAGCAACGTGCACTAGCAAAGAAGCTTCCACACTTTGTAGTATAATCCTGATCATTCCTCTGGCTTCTCCCTTTTGAAATCTCTGACAGGACATGGTTTTGCATGTAAGATCTAAGAATGCCTGATGTAGGTGCTTTCAGCTGCCACAGCTGCTGGGGGATCCCAGAGCATGTGTCCTACTGAGAGAGATTGTCCCTGTAGCCTGTTTCTCAAGCTCATCCCCCAGCTCCAGAAGCATTTTGGATTTTGCTTCTGTGACAGTGCATGGCTTTGTTTAGTCAGGAGTTAGTGTCATGCCTTATTGGAGGAGCTGGGAGTGAAGGCACTCAGCCTTGTTCTGAAGGTGCTATTAGCTGCACATGGCATCTGGGCAGGTTCTTGGGCTAGACTGGGGCAGGTGTACCAGTTCACCTGAAGGGTCCTGAAGAGGCTATTGGAATATACAAGCTCTTACACACCAACTTTTGCCTAGGTGACCCTGCTGGATTTCCTGGCCACCTCTTGGCTATCATGTGCAGCCCATGTTACAAAATTGTGGGACAACACATTTGTTGTGCCCTCCAGCTATGGTGGCCACCTGCAACTCTGCCCTCCTCAAACTCAAACTCTAGACCCTGCAGCACCCTGGAAAGCTATGCCTCACCCTCTTCTTTTCTTCATCAGTATTCCTTGGGTGACCTCCTAGACCATGCCTCAGGTGACATCACACTGAGACCATTGCTGTGAACTTGGGGCTTGTGTGCCTCCACCACACACACACACTACACACACACACACATCAGCATCCCTGAGCAGACATGTTACAGGTCTCTTTCTTTCAACACATTATGATGTTCTTTCACTAGAGGCCAGCACCTTTTAGGTTCTTGCCATCCTACTCAGTGCATTTTTCCTCTCAAAGCTCACATCATGTTTCTTACATGAGCATGTTTTAGAAAAATATATTCTATTTTTCTCTTCATTTCTTACCCTATTGTCTCTCACCTGGGTTGTTTTAACTTTACTCTCCATTTCCGTCCGTTTCTACTTGCGTTCTGCTCTCCTAACTCACTCAGACAGAGTGGTCCTTTTATTGCATAAATTTGAATAGGTCACTTGATTAGCTTAGCTCCCCTCTCCAGTGTCTTCTTGGCTCAGAGGAAAAGTCAAATGCCTTAAAGCTCTGTTTTATCTGGCTTTCCCTCTGCCCTCTTCAATGTATGCCCCATTTTACCTCAGGCATCGCAGGCATGCTGCTGCCCCGGGACCTTTGCACCTGAGAGTCCCTTCCTCCATCTTCAAAGCCAGCAACAGCCAGTTGAGTACATTTTTCATGCTTTAAATCTCTCCATCTGGCTCCAGCTGGAGAAAGTTCTCTGTTTTGTGGATAAGATTGGGCTCACTGGGATAATCAAGGATAATCTCCTGATTTTAAGATATAGCACCTTCCTTCCATCTGCACAGTGCCCATGCCATGTAAGGTAACATATTCACCAGGGCCACCTGGTCCTGTCTGTCCGTCTACCCTCCTACTGAGGACAGTGTTGATAGCACATGCCTGTTGTAAAGAGAAAGGTTTAGAGTAGCAAAAGTCATCAGTGTGCCACATATATATGTCACTACCAGAACCCTAAGAAGCAGGTGCTTTTATTAGCCCATTCTATCAATGAAAAGACTAAGGCACAGGATGAGTGAGTTGTCAAGTTCACAGAGCTGGAGGAGATGCAGACACTCACCTCAGAGCTGGTACTCTTGCTGCTTCATCAAAAAAGAAAATACATACTAAGAGGCACAGGGCACTGGCTTCAGAACACCTAGACCTTTTGAAATGGGAAGGACCTGAACTTCAATGGCCCTATTCTGACCATCCTACACTCTTTAGGTCATTCAGTATTAATTTTTCAAACTTCCTCATCATCCCTCTCTCTTGTTGTCAACCTCTTTGTATTTTCCAGGCTGGGAGTGATTGCATGTTCATAACACTTTCTGTCCTCTGCCCCATAGATGCGTATCCAAATTCTGAAGTTGTTTATGTCTGGACCAATGGCTCCACCAAGTCTGTGGTGGTGGCAGAAGATGGCTCCAGACTGAACCAGTACCACCTGATGGGGCAGACGGTGGGCACTGAGAACATCAGCACCAGCACAGGTGAGAGCCCTTGTGTGCTATTCAGCCAGGACCTGCAGAACACCACACACTCTGGAAGCTCAGGGTTCTGTGTCCTATTCTGCAGGGACCACACAGGAGGGGGAGCATGGACCATGCACATAATGCCCTGGCCCAGCAGCACTATCCTTGGCAGCATAGCTGTCACAAGTGCTGGCTGAAAGGAGGGCTTCTGGACAGACCCCTCCCTGCAGCTACACACACACAGGCACCAGCTGCAGGAGAATTAAGGAGCATGTGAGGCATTAATCTGCAGTACATTTGCCACGATGTAAGCAAGCCCTGCCTGGGGGCGAGCAGACCTGCTTATGTAACACCCCCTGCCTGAATAGTGAAGTGCAATCTCTGCAGGAAAGAGAAACAACTTCTTGCAAATACTCTCAGTTACCTGCTTCCCTGTCTTCTGCTCTGAACATTTCAGAGAAGATCTCCCTGGGGTTGAATCTGGGAAAAAACAGCCAAGCAGCATAAAAGGAATAGCTGAGTTGGTACTGAGAAGGGAAAAGACACTGTCAATCCCAGTTGCGGGGGCTGGCCTGAGCCTGCAGGGGCAATCCAAACCTGACTTCACCTGATATGAGGTGGATGGGGAGGTCAAAGGAATATCATGCATTTGATCTCTGAGGCCTTGAAGTTGTGTGGTCAGACATCTGACTGAGAGTAGCCCAGGCTCTAGCAGTCACAAGGCTGCTGTGGGTGGGACAGGGGACTCAGGGCTACAAAGAGCCCCCTATAGTACAGGAGAAAAAGCCCAAAGGGATGGAATAAACCAAGTACAAATAAGTTCCAAGTCTCAGAGTATGTCCTCAGGGGAGCCCTGTCAGCATCACTGTGGTGTGATGCCTTTGTAATTAGCAGGCAGTACAGAAGGCATTTAAGTTCATGTCTCCTCTATATGCTCGTGCATAGGGTCAGGGCCTGGCCAGCTAATGGAACCCATGCACTGGGCATTGTTGAGGGATGGAGGAGAGCCTGGCAGGATAGCTTCACCATTTGGTTATCATGATAAAGGGAACAGAGGCAGAAACAGTCCAATTTTATGAAAAAGAGTGAAAAGGTGGTATGGCAGAAGTTTGGAGTAAAGAACTGTGATGTCAACACAGGATGGTACCATTTGGGTTTGCTTCATGTAGCTCTTTAAAAATTGATAATTGAGGCTTCTGCCCCCATTTGCATTCAATAAAGTGCATCTTTTTTTAAAAGTGTCACCTGATTTTACTACCTCCAACTCAAAAATAAATGCAAACAACAACAATAATTAAAAGTAGGAGGGTGATTCAAAACCTTACTGTACAGAAGTAGAATGACACTTCACATCTTCAAGTGTTAAGGAGAGGAAAATTTGGATCATTGTTAATGATCCAGTCCTTCCACTAAACATATCCCTTGCCTCTTCTCTTTATCCCTGTTTCCTTCTTCCCTGTGGGAGCTCACTCAGCCCCTTTTTTCTGCACTCACCTGCCCTAGGGCTATGGGGAAAGTATGCCCCGTCACTGCAGTGTGTCTCAGACATTGCTGAGAATTTTGACTCCTATAAAAGGGTAGATTTTACTACATGTTGCCTTTATGGCACCTTCATCTCTTGAGATACGACATGTTGTGAGTAAAGGCACTCGGGAGTATCTACATAACTCAGCTCAGAGTAAGCGCTGGGCCTGGCATCAACCTCCAACCTCCCAACACACTGCGCACTGCCCAGGCCACCAGCAGACCACTCCCCTCATAGGAAAGACCCCACATGGGGTTTGGGCTAGTGGAGTCTCCAAGCCTGTCCTCCTGAAGCCCAGCTCCCAAACCAAGTTTTCCACTCCTTGCAGTTCAACCAAAGAACTGTCATCTGATCAGGTTAGCTTAGCCTCTACTTCTCAAAGCATCCTTCCCATCTCTCCAGGGAGATGCACATTCAAGTGGGAACAAGACTCTGGCACAACAGGCCTCACTTCCCCTCCCGACTGGCAACCCGCCCACCTCAGCTCCTTACCAGTTAACCATCAGGACAGCATCGTTCTCAGCAAAGAGTGGGAGGTCCCCACTCACCTCCCACACAGCCAGGCAAATCCAGAGAAGGCTCTGGGACATCCCCAAGGAAATGTTCCTGATTTCAAAGAACAGAGGATGCTCTGGTGGGCAGTTGAAGAGATGAGCTGTCAGGATCTGAGGCCTCTTGAGTTGCTATTTTCACCCTCTAACCAGGCTGGACAAGCACAGAGCTCTTGGGGAACAGTGGTTGTCCCACCTTCCTGGAGTTTCCTCAGCTGGGAAATAGGAAGGATCTGTACACTCACAACAGGGCTCTGAGATACCCCGAGTTATTTTGACAAAGGTTAAATCCTGAAATCCTGATTGCAGTAGCAGACAAGGGGGCGGGTCAGAACATGGCACAGATTGTGACCAGGGATTAGTAAAACACACAAATCTGATTTTCCCTAGGAAAAGCATCTATCAGCAAAGGCTATTCAAAGACTGAGGGTCAAAAGGACTTTATATGAACTTACTTATAAATGGACTGTCAAGAAATTCACACATCCTCTTCTGTCCTCTCATTAACCAAAATAATACAAATAAGCCCTTGTCCAAGATGAAGGCAGAACAGAGGAAGGACCTGGTCTGCCCTGACTAGAGCAGGAACCATAACCCAGGACTATCAGACCTCAGGAACTCATATGCATTAATTTGCTTATGTGCAGGTGAATACACAATTATGACAGCTCATTTCCACCTGAAAAGGAAGATTGGGTACTTTGTCATCCAGACCTACCTTCCCTGCATAATGACAGTGATCTTATCCCAGGTATCTTTTTGGCTAAACCGAGAATCCGTCCCAGCCAGGACAGTTTTTGGTAAGTGTCCCCAAACCAGGCTTGGACAACAGTGTTTTGTGACTGTTATAACCACGTCAATATAATAAAAGCACCGCCACTGCTATAATTTGGAACTTAGTTGTCCCTCAGAGGCCCATGTTGAGGGCTTGGTCTCTAGCCTGTGACACTATTGGGTAGCAGTAGAACCTTTAGGAGGTGGGGCCTATGAGATGGGGTAAGTTAGGTAATGGGAGTGAGCTTTGTCCACAAAGGAAATTTTAAGACAGTGGTCTCTTCCTTTTTTCTCTTTTGCTTCCTAGCCACCATAGGTGAACAACTTTGCTCCACCAATTACTTCTTCCATGATATGCTGCCCAAAAGCAACTGGGCTGACTGACTATGGACTAAAACCTTCAAAACTGTGATCCAGAATAAACTTTTTCTCTTTTTAAGTTGATTACCTAAGATATTTTGTTACAATAAGGGAAAGCTGGCTAATACAATCCATCAGACATCGAGTGCTGCCTGTCCATTCTGTGACCTGGGAAACAAACTGACCAGTTAATTCATAATTTAAGGTTAAGAATTAGGATTTAGGATTTCTATCTGAATGATAGTTTAGGGAATAATACATGGTCTATTTGATAATCTCTCCCATTTTGGAAAGCCTTTCCTTGGTACTATTTTTTAAGGTTTGAAATTGCCTGCATATATTTCTCTTAGGTGAGATATTGCTGTAGTATTTTCACAGTGCTCATATAGTACTACTTTGTAAGTTATCAGGAATTTTACTTTGAAGTGTAAATGCTACTTTAAAATTAACCACCATGTTGGGGCTGGGGTTATGGTGCAGTGGTAGTGTGCTTGCCTAGCACGCAGGAGGCACTGGGTTCGATCCTCAGCACCACATAAAAATAAAATAAAGATATTGTGTCCACCTACAACTAAATAAATATTTAAAAAAAATTAACCACCATGTGGCAGTTGATATGTTGTATACAATATGATAGTAATAAATTAAACACACACATACACACACACACATATAAAATCAGCCCTCTGTATTCACAAATTCCACTTCCTTGGATTCAATTAACTGCAGATGGAAAATATTTGAAAAATAATTGCAACTTTACTGAACATATAGACTATTTTTCTTGTCATTATTCCCTAAAAATGCAGCATAACAACTATCTATATGGCATTTACATTGTATAAGGTATTATAAGTTATGTAGAGATGATTTATAGTATGTAGAAAGATGCACATAGATTATATGCAAATACTATGACATTTTATATAAGGCACTTTGGTACCCATAGGTTTTGGAATCTGAGCAGATCCATGAACCAATCTCCTGAGGGATGCTTGTATAGAATAAGATTCTAGAAGAACATCATTTTATATCCTAAGACTTTCAGTACAGGAAGATGTAGCTCAGGAAGTATCTTGGCACAGTGGACATAGTTGAGCATCCCTGACTCTCACCTTAAAATTCACTATTAGTCAGCTTTTTACTATGGTAACAAAATACCTGAGACTAAAAATTAACTTAAAAGAAAGGAAGGTTCATTTTGACTCTTAAGTATCGGTGTCCATGGTAACTTGGTCTTGTTGCTTTTGGGGCCTTTGGTGAAGCAGCACATCATGGCAGAAGTATGTGACGAAACCATGCACTCATGATCATGATCAGAGTATGAGTGAGAGAACAAGGAGGCCGGGATGTGCTGGGATCCCAGTGTTCTCTTCCCAGATGCCCATAATGACTGGAAGACCTCCCACTAGTCTCCACATGCTAAAGTTTCTACTACTTTCCAATAGCACTATGGACTGGGGACCAAGACTGGTAGAGTATGTTTCCTCTTGGGGATTCCCAATGCATGTTAGGACGTTAAGCAAACTGACAAGAGATAAGGGGCCTGCTTGAGGTAATGCACAGAATTCCTTCTCCAAGCACAGTGATTATTTGATTCCTAAGAAAAATTGAAGATGTCTACTGATGTCTCCATAAGCATTAATTCCATGCAGAGATCCGTGTTCAAAGAGTATATGTAAATATCCTTGAGGAATAATTTGGCCTGAAAACAGATAACTGCTCTGACTACCAATGACATTACAGTCTCTTGGTACGATATTGGTTTCCTGTGTCTTCTATAACAAAGTTCCACAGACTGGATGTTTTAAGCAAAAGAGCTTTCTTGTCTCACAGTTCTTAAGGCTCGATGTCTAAGAGCAAGAAGTTGGCAGGGATGGCTCCTCCTCAGGACTGTGAGGGAGAATCTATTTCAGGCCTCTGTCTTTGGCTTCTGGTAGCTCTACAGCTTGTGACAGCACAACTCCAGTGTTTACAGTGTGTGCATACTTTTCCTCCAGATTTTCTCTGTGTTTTTTTTTTTTTTGGTGGGGGGTGGTGCTGGAGATGTATCCCAGGGCCTCGAGCATGGTAGGCAAGTGCTGTACCACTGAGCTACAGCCCCAACCCTGAATTTCTCCCCTTGTAAAGAAAACAAGTCATATTAGACCCAAACTAATGGCCTTATTTTAACTTGATTATTTCTGTAGTGACCGTATTGCCAAATAAGATCAGTTTTGAGATCCTAGAGGTTAGGACTTAATTATATGAAGTTCATGTACAAGCACACCACAGCAAGTACACCCACATCCTATACATTGGTACACACCTGTGCAGAAAATCTTTTGTGAAAAGGGAGGCAGGGTTAGCATATAGAAAACACATAAACTGAAGCTTTAGGCCTGACTCCAAAGATGGGTTGTCTCATTTACCAGTTGGTAAACGTGAGTACATTGCTAAGTGCCTTTATATCTTCAGGATTCCTCCTAAAGGAGGAAATAGGGATTACAACATCCTTCCAAAAGCTTAGAAGCTTAGGTCAGAATGTGACCCATAAATTGCCAGTTCTAAAGGAATGACTCCCTCACCCCTGAGGAATTGGCCTTGTTGTGCGGTCACTGTAACATTTCCCTAGAGGCCACAGGCACTTTGCACAACAGCCTGAGGAGATGTTGTTCCTTCTTTGAGGGAGTGACATGCTCAGACTGATACAGTGCTCCAGTTGTACTCTGGCTTCCAGAAGTCTGCAGGTTGCTTTTATCTATAGGAAAGAAAGTCCATCTCATCCATTTGCCTTATCAAGTACTTATAAAACACATAGCAAATCTTTGTAAAGCACTTTGCTAAATACTGTGTGAACATGATTTCTATTTTTTCCAATGGATCTTGTTCTAATGCCACAAAGACATACCACTCACTTCAAACGTCTTCACTGAGCATCAGCAATTTGCTTGGCTTGGTCCAAGCAAAAGAAGACACAGCTATGTAGAAATCAGACCAAAATCCCTGCCCTCCTCAGTTTGTTTTCTAGAGGAAAGACACATGCATGATGAGTAAGTGATATTTAAAATGCTATGATGGTGTTAAACATTATGAACACATCTAGAGAGAGAGGCAGGTGCAGGGCGAGATTACAGTTGTGTCTTTGTCTATCTATCATGCTTGGCAGTGTTGTACCAGGGGATGGGGGCCCTGCTCATCTGTTTCCATTCTCCACTGTACCTGCTGTGACCCTGCAGGGGTGACTACTGTGCTGACCATGACGACGCTCAGCATCAGTGCTCGGAACTCCCTGCCCAAAGTTGCCTATGCCACCGCCATGGACTGGTTCATAGCTGTGTGCTATGCGTTCGTTTTCTCTGCGCTGATCGAGTTTGCCACAGTCAACTACTTTACAAAGAGAGGCTGGGCCTGGGATGGCAAAAAAGCCTTGGAAGCAGCCAAGATCAAGGTATTGGCTTTAATTTCTTCCTTTTCCTTTTTTTCAGAATCCCTGACCCAGAAAGCATGCCTGATCCTTTGTCTAAATATGAGATGAGAAATTTCTCCTTGCTTCTCCCTCAACCTCAGAATGATTCCTTCCTTTATATTCAAGGCCCTTACAAATTCTTTTTTTTTTTTTAACAATAGATCACTTTTCTAATATATTTTAGATTTTTTTTATGGTGTTGGGGATTGAACTCAGGGCCCTGTACATGTGAGACAAGTACTCTACCAACTGACCTATATCCCCAGCCCTCTAATATATTTTGAATCATCAATTGCATTCAATCATAATTGATCTTAGATAAATGGTTTGGGACTTGTTTGTATTCATGCCTATTTTTGCAAAAATAATTCCTACTCTTTCAGGGACTACTTGTCCAGATTTTAATTGATTTGTTCTCCTGCTTGTTCTTTTGTCACTTCCCCATGCAGTGTGTCTTCTTCAGGGTGGCATTCAGATCATGAAGAGGGCACATAGCCTAATGGGAGCATCCATCAGCCAACCATTCCTCTGGTCCCACTGACTAAATGATTTGGCTCACTTAAAACATGCACATGAATTGTGAAAAGTATTTCTCTGTTCAAAACAACTAATCACCAAGTATCTAACAGGTGATTTGTGTCCAAATTTAAGGAACATTTGAAGGAAAAAGAGTTACACAAGATTCTAAACTGAATCATATCCTTGGGGAGATGAGAATATGGTACATAGAGAGAAAATTAAATAGCACATGATAAACTGCTAATTATACCATGCATAGAACAAATAAATCCTTTGTACTTGGAGAAGGGGAGGTTAGAGTCATTGGGGCAGACTTAGAAGTAAGCTTTAATCCTTCCTTTGGAAAATCTGCTTGCAATAGCAGCCAGCCCAGGACACTGGTTCCATTGAGGCACTCATTGTTGTCCCATCCACAGCCCTGTGTGCTCTTGAATTTGACACTACATTTCCTTTCCTGAGAAAACTCATAGTTCTGATTTGACTTTACATATCCGACTCCTCTCATTTCCAAGGCCAAGAGTGCACTCCTGTGCTCCAGTGTCACTAGTGGAAATGCCACTTCCAAGTCCAACTCACTGTGTTGGAGGAAGTCTAGGCAGAATCTACCTTTTCATGGAAGAGGGGAAGGAGAAGCCTGAGCAGGAGCCTCGTGTGTGCACAAGGTCTATTTTAAAGTCTCTGTACTTCTAAGTAGTATTTTGTGTGAGTAGGCAAATCCTTCTCCCTGCTTGCTGCCTGTGCCTGACGGTGTGGTGTGCCTGCCCCAGTGCCTGACATTTCTACTACGCAGACCCGGTTTGGTGGGTGTTTCAGAGGGTTAAGGGGAACAGGAATGATCTGGCTGCAGTGGATGATGGGTAAGGAACCAGGAAAACATTAGTAGAGAGAGGGTGCTCTCAGACTGTGAAGGTCCTTGATCAAACCATTTGAACTTGATAGATGAAGGGAACCAAAGAGGATATTTGTTTAGGGAAGGAACAAGAAAAGAGTCTGGGGAAAGGATGCTTCCTGCACTGAGGTCTGGGTTGCTGGAAGGTAAATGCTGGCCAACTTTCTGAGTTTTCCATGGCTGCACGATGGCAGACTGGAGATGGCCAAGTCAGAAGTAGAAGAGCTGTTGAGAGACAAGTGCATTACTTGAAGTTGTCTGCCCCATGACTGTGAGTCTAATAGGAAAGTAAAGCCTAGGGTGAATGGAGAGACCTGAAATGTTGTTGAGTGTTGTTAACAGTATCATCATTACTGTCATTTGACACATTCATACTCAGCCTACTGTTCCAGATCTAGATCTGAATGGAGACCTAGAAGGAGGAAGGAGATGGTTCTAGAATAACCAACTTGCCTCTGTCAATCTTGTAGAATGTTGAGATAATGAAGTGTTGTTCCCCAGAAGACCACAGTACTGGGATTCCAACCTTCCTGCCAGTAGGGCTTTGGGCAGGGAATCATCAGACTTTTGTGCAGGCACATCTAATGTCCAGACACAAGTAATGCGTGTGACTGAGTAAACCCAGTGCCTTTCTACTTATGTAAACTGACTGCTCCTTAGACATAGAAGGAATGTGAAAATAGACTGTGTTCACTACTGTCCCATGTTGGGATCTACAAAAGCAAACACCAGATCAGGGTTTGGGTACAAAGTAGTTTTCAGGGGTGAAGACCTGAGAAAGCACAGAGGAGGAAGTGAGATTCAGTAGAAAACATTCCTCTGGGTGATGCAGGCCCAGCAAAGCCTAGAATAACTGACTGCAAAGCTCCAGAGCAAGCATTCTGGGGACATGGCCAGGACTGAGTGCTACAGCCTCTGGTCATCACAGGTGTCTGCTTCCCCAGGAACAATGTGACTCAGACAAGCAGCTCTCTGCAGCTACGTTGTTTCCTGAAGGAGATAACAGCTGGTCACACTGCCACAACTGGGCTTTCTGGAAGGGGCTCCAGGAGACATCTCCATGTCCACCACAACCATCTAGATTCTCTCGAGTCCAATATAGTTGCTTCTTCCTGATGCTATTCCTTCACAATTAAAAACACATATTATCATGACAGAAATGCTTTTGACTTTCCAAATCCATTGGGTTTTGTATGGTATCCTTGGATCCAACCATTGTAGATTTAAAATATTTGAGAAAAAAATGTTTGTATTGAATATATGCAGACTGTTTTCTTGTCATTATTCCCTAAACTATAGTTTAGCAACTATTTATATACCTACATTGTATTAGGTATTATAAGTCACATAGAGATATTTTGAAGTATATGGGAGGTTGTTTCTAGGTTATAGGCAAATACTAAGCCATTTTATATAAGGGACTTGAGTATCCTTGGGTTTTGATATCTATGGGAGGATGAAAAGGATCCTGGAACCAATCTCTCCATGATACTGAGGGACCACTGTTATCTTCTCAAGTGCCTCTTTCCCTGGTTACACCCAGAGATGGAAACCATTCAAAGCAGAAAAGAAAAGTTTATTGATTCCTTCTATAAGACTGGCATGGTGCTTATATGATGGTGGATGTTTGCACACAGCCAGTTTCTGATGTGTGGCTCCCTTCCTTCTCCTCCCTCCGTATAGCACTACCAGGCGGTCCTCTTGCTTCCTGCACCTGGCTTCGCGTTTGCTCTTCCTGTTTACACTTACTCCCTATCTCACCCTCTTAGCTTTTTATCTTTCCCCTATTTTTAATGGATGATATATTTTTGTTCACTTTTTATCCTGTTTTCCAAATCTTATTTAATGAGATTATATTATTTTGGTAATTAAACATACCTATTCTCCAACATTTTATGATGCATATTTTAAAACATACACACAATAATGTTTAAAAATGTTTACAATGAACACCTGTCTGCTATTAATATTTTACTATGTTTATGCCATCACCATCTGTCTTCTTTCTATCCATCCATCCTTAGCCCATCCATCAATCCATCTTACATGTTGATGCATTTCAAAATGAATTTCAGATGACAGTACACTTGTAAATAAATACATCATTATGTATATCATTAACTAGAATTCAATATTGGTTTGTTGTTTTATTGTTTTGAAGTAAAAATTATGTAGCATGAAGCACACAAGTATTAAGAGTACCTTTGCTGAATTTTGGCAAAGTCGTACACCATGTGCCCCAGATCTGTCTCAAAGTATAGAACATCATCAGCTTCCAGGAAATTCACTATGCTTCTTAGCAGGAAGCTTCTGTTCCCATCTCTCCAAAACTAATCACTATTCTGATTTTTTCCTTCATAAATTATCTTGCTTGCTCTAGAATTTCAGATCCAAGAAAAATGAAAGCATGCTGTTAGGGCAAAAGGCTAAGACGCAGCAAACTTTACAGATCAGCTCGGCGCTTTATTCAGGAGTGAAGTTTCACACGGGAACCGGGGATGCGGGGATGGGGTGATGCAGCGATGGGATTCAGCTGCCTTGTGGAAAATGAGCCCCCCAACAAAGAAAGGGACTGGGTCTTTATAGGCTATTTTGGGGAGGTGGTCTAGTGAAAAAAACTTGTCGGTTCTCCGGGCCCTTAGGAATTTGAAGCTTGTTTTGATCAATCAATGAGATAGTCAGGGAGTTGAGCCCTTCGGTCAAGGGTCCTACAGTCTGGCTGAAGATTATCATCTCAGTGCGGTGATGCACTCCTTTTCTGCTCCTCCCTTTTTGGGATTAGCGTCAGGAAGGCATCTGTTGGGGGAGGTGGGGGAAAAACTTTCCTTTTCCCAGACTACATTATTTTCGGCCCCCATACCTATTACATGCTAACAAAAATTATGTTCCAGAACGTTCACAGCTGCTGGATCTATACTAGTAAAGATCAGAAACGTTCTAGGTATGCATCCGTAAGAGAGAAACAAAGAATGGTATATTCATACAAAGAAATGCCATTCAGCCATTAAAGGAATAAATTACTGAAATAAGCAGCAGCATGAATGATTCTCAAAAGCATTGTAATGAGTGAAAGACATTTTACCCTAAAGGGTACAGATTGCATAATGATCCTTAAGCATCCTTTTCTGCTCCTTTCCCTTGAGGCAATTCTCTAGAGCTCTCCTAGCGATTCCCTTATAACCACACGCATTCATTCTGACTGATGCACTTAAAGGTAAAGAAATGATGATTGATTTCTGGTATAAGAGAAGTCGTCAGTTTATGCTTGGTTACCAAGACATATCCAGCATTAATATCAGTGCTGACTCTTGCTCATGATGTGTTCCCTAGGTTATTTGGATTTTAGACTTAGAACTCCAAGGAGACCTCCTGTTTATCTGGGATGAACTGATATTTCTTTAGACCTTCAAAGTGAGCTGACAGTTGCTGATGGCATGTCCTTACATTCTTTTATTTTGCAGAAGAAGGAACGTGAACTCATATTAAATAAGTCAACAAATGCTTTTACTACTGGGAAGATGACCCACCCGCCAAACATCCCAAAAGAACAAACTCCTGCTGGGACCTCAAATGCCTCTTCAGTCTCTGTAAAACCTTCGGAAGAGAAGACTTCTGAAAGCAAAAAGACTTACAACAGCATTAGCAAGATTGATAAAATGTCCCGAATTGTATTCCCAGTCTTGTTTGGCACTTTCAACCTAGTTTATTGGGCAACGTATTTGAATAGGGAGCCTGTGATTAAAGGAGCTGCCTCTCCAAAGTAAGCCACCACACTCCCAGATGCCAAGGAAGCCATACTTCCAGCAAAATGGTACCAGGGAGAGAATGAGCTAAGAGGACTCCATATTTGGGAACTTTCAGGAAACTTTTGCATGTTTAATAATATGTACAAATAATATTGCCTTGATGTTTCTATATGTAACTTCAGATGTTTTGAAGATGTCTTATTGGTAAATAAAGCAAACAACTTTCTAGAAAAACAGGAGGCAATGACTCTGACACTCAGATGCTCAGTATCTCAACATCGATAGTTTACAACAAGATAAGTATATTTTTAACTGTTCCCAGTGTTACCTAACAATGTTTTTTATACTTCGAATGTCATTTCATACAAATTTTCCCAACAGATAAATATTTTAGGAAATGCTCCATGATTATTACTTGACCAACTATTGAAAGAGACAAAGATCACAGAGAGCACATTTTTCATTAAAAGGGAAAGAGTGGGCATTTATGTCCAAAATCAATTGCCTTTGATAATTCTTACTATTCTGAAATTTGAAAAAGTACTGCATGATCTGACATTAAGAATAGAATAGGCAAACATTTATGCAGAGAAATTTAATAACCAAAATATATAGTATACTAGATTAGCATATCAAATATTTCCCCAAGGAAAATTTTTAAGCAGTTAAGCTTAAAAATTCTTCTTTTTTATTTTTTGTGAGGAGGGAAGAAATTTATTTCCCACCCCACTTCAACCCCTCCACTAATTGCACAATGATCAAGAAACAAAAGGAGATGTTAATACAAACAGAGGTTTGATGACATTCTTGGCCTTGACCCACTTGTTCACAGTCTCCAGAACATTGACCACCTCCCGCTGCCACCAGCGTGTAGTGCTTCAGTGGTGAGAAATTGTAACTAAGTTATTTTCCATTTTACTTCCTTCTATGTATTTCATGATTGACTTACTGCTGTTAGCTTTTGTATATGAATCTTCAGTGTTCATTAAAAAATAATAAATTAACTGATCTTTTGGGCATATATCATTTTTTAAAAAACTCACATTTTGGTGAACTCATTTCCTTAAAATAACATAAAAGAAACCTATCATGAAATTACTTGGGGAAAAATTAGAGGAAATAAAATTTACCATTCCCCCCTGCTCCAATCTAATTCTGTGGAGGAGTAGGACTTGGAGAGAAAACTTGGTTAGACCATAGTGAGGGCACATAGGGACAGTCCGATGGTCTCTCCTATTACATCTCAGTGATGCAATGCCCCTTAGGCCTCTACTTGATGGTGTCTTCCTGTAGCGTGTTTCCATGGTGTTTTCTGTGAGTTTGGTGACTGCTGGTCTTAGCTTTGCACCTTCCTTTAGCAGTATGTGAACACTCAGCAGAGAGTGCAATTAGGCCTTCTCCTTACTGTTTGAATAAATATCAACAGGCATGAAAGGGGCAGGTCCTACCCCTTCCATGGGTCATTTGGAATTCCAGATTCATAAAAATGGAGTTATGACTACTTACCAATGATATAAAAGCAGGTCTGTCTAAATGGACCAAGTGCCCTGATTCTTTAAATAGGTAAATATTATATCACCTCATGGACAACTGGTTTCAGCATCTCACAAATAATGGAGTAAACAGAAAGGATGCTTTTAAGTGCTTCCATAAGAAGCATTTCCCTATTACAAGTGATGATGTCTTTTTAGAATAAAGTGTGTGCTTTCTATTACATCACAACACAAAAGTCACTAAAACAGCAAACCTAAAGCTCAATATGAAGTTCCAGTTTTCACTTACCATTCAGTTATATTTCTCTTACATATTCTTTAAGGTTCAGTTTTGCACTGTAGATTGGAGAAAAAGATACTATAAGTTATGCCCAAATGTACATCTTGATCATCTCAGTCCTAATGGGAAGTGATGTCTTCCTTATCAAGTTGTAGTGATGTTTTTTCACATGTTCTAACTTTTATTAGAGAAAACTATTGCTGAGCTTCAGTTTAAAGATAGGCTTACTGCATTCCATGCTGCTGAAAATTTAAACTGTTGAATATTTAGTGAAAAAGAGCACATTCCTTTTCAGATTTCTGATTCATATTGCAGATATTTTAGGGTTTGTTATTTTTAATGGGAACATAATAAAAAATCAGCTTGGGAGAAATGATAGAAGGGCAAAAAATAAAATTTTCAGAAAATAATTATAAATTATAATGTCCTACTTTTAGAATGAGGGTATTCAAATGTATCCCTTTTGATATCGCCACAAATAGAAGATATTATATTAAGTCCATAATCAGAATTAATTCTGTACTTTCTTGGGAATCTACAGTTCCATCTCAGGCAAACCTTGGCTAAACTTGGTCTAAAAGTATGTGTGTTTGCATTCAATAACTGGGTTTAAATTCTCTGGAGAAACTACAATAGTACAGAAAATGCTTTCTATTGAAGATTGGTAGGGAGGTTGTAAATCTTCTCATCTATTCGTCATGTTAATGCTTTAAATATAGTGCTCTATGTCTCTCATGGGACACATTATGGGAAGTAGGTCCATTAAATGGGAAATCTCTATTTTACAAATAGAGATATTACAATCTAAAGCGATTAATAAATTGGCTCAAAATCATGTCAGAAATTAGGGAAAAAATAGAGGTCTCAATTCCAGTTCTGAGTTCCTAAGTCGGAGTTCATAACACCATGGAATTGCTTCTACATGGCTACTGATGTAGAACAAAATTGTAACCTAAAATGAAAAATCTTGTTTCAAGACCTCGTTGAAAAATCTATTAAGAGTGTGGCAGTATCTTGGAGGCACAAGCCTACAAATCCCAGATTCCTGGGAGGCTGAGGTAGAAAGAGCATAAGTTTGAGGCCAGACTGGATAACTTATTGAAATCCTGTCTCAAAGTAAAAATTATAAAGGGCTGGAGCTAAGTCTACAAGATTCAATCTCCTGGGTTCAATCTCCAGTAATACAAAACAATTTTTAAGAAGCCCTAAAGAATTTCTTTTAATACTGAAAACATGATATTTAAATCTGTCCTTTCTTGGATAAAATTTGTGTTTCTATGATCTTAGAAATATGTCTTGATGGAATGGCCATATGTTTGGGTAACACCATCCCCTACTGATGAGAGAGAAAGGAGAGAGAGAGAGAGCAAGAGCAAGAGCGAGAAAGAGAGAAATGCATTGACTGGAGCCAAGTATTTTGATGAGATTGCTGCTTCCAGAGAACTGATGTGAATGATTATGGTGGTTGAGTCAGGAGTGATCTACCTCAAGTAGAAACCATAACTAACTATGACACTGAGTCTTTAATCAACATTAGCCTCCATTGTAAAAACTAGCTTCACATTAAAAAGAACCATTTCCTTGGAGAATTGGAAATGGCACAGTTTACTCTGTGAAAACAGTATTTTAAATATTTAAAAATTAGTCTTAATGTCTTTTTTACAATAGTGGCACATCTGGGACAATCAATGCCCTGAGCAAACATGGTGAGTATTTGAATATGAATTACTCTAATCACAGCAATTACCAGGTTTGCTGGGATGGAAGGCAGAGCTTTTGAAGTGTGCAAAAAGGTTTATTTCATCAAAGATTTGCATGATTACCTGTTTGTCATTGTCATTTTTAATAATCTATCAACCCTCAACTCAAAGGATCTATATAGCCTATTTTGAAATCAACCTGGGTTCTTTATGGAAATTTGTGCTTCAAACAATATTTTCTGGGCTGAGGAGGTGGCTTAATAGTAGAATGCTTGCCTAGCTTGTTCAAGGCACTGGTTATGATCCCCAGTACCACAAAAGAAATTCTCTTCAGAGGCTGGGGTTGTGGCTCAGTGATAGAGCACTTGCCTAGCATGTGTGAGACATTGGGTTTGATTCTCAGCATCACATATAAATAAATAAAATATAGGTCCATCAACAACTAATAAAAGAATATTTTTAAAAAATTCTCTTCAGAATTTCTGTAATAAAATTCTGAAGATATACACAGAAAAATATAGTCTGAAGACATAGGATTACATGGCTTTTCTGCATTCATATTAAAAGGCAAAACCAAGTATCAAATACTATATATTGCAATGTGGTATTGTAATGCCCAAGCTCACGAGACCACCAGAGACCACCAGGAGTCCAATTCCGATGCAATCACAAAAGAGGTCTTTATTATAAGCTCGAGCAGGGACCACACACCTTCCCAACACAGCGGGTAGGGAGGTGTGGCCCCGAGTCTAGAGGAACAGGGATTTTTATGGGTTTCAACTGCAAGCAGGGGAGTACATGCCTTGGTGTTACAAGATTGGGTAAGGAAGAGCACGCAGGGAGACAGCAGTCTTGTCGTTCTAGGATTGGGTAAAGGTGAGTGTGATCACCATGAGGTCAGTTGACCTTTAGGCTGATAGGTTTGGCTGAAGTGGGCCCGATATCTAGATTCCTGATTGGTTGACCCAAATTGCTAACCAACTTACTGGCGCCTGAGCAGGATGCTGTTAAGGGTGTTGCAACTTTTCAGGAACTGAGTGGGGGCTGCTGATTTGGGGACAAAGGTCAACAATCTCAAGATGGCATTGGTCCTGTCCTCTCAGTATCTTAGAAAGAAAAATTTGTAATGAGTTCTAACTGACCTCATATAGAATATACTAATTTTACATTCTTCATGTTGCTCCCACCATCTCTCTAGCAGCCCAATGTTAGGTGTTCAGTGAAGGTGGACTGACTGAAGAAATGAATACTGGAAAGTGGGTAGACTTGAGTTGATGAAACCCCTTCAGGTAGAAACCACAAACTAGTGGTCACATCATATCCAAAGAAAATATTTTCTTAAGAGCTAAGAAAATTTTATATATTTTATAAACTTAACTATTGCTGACCTAACAATTCTGGGACTACAATCCCATGTAGTGACAATTGTCTGGATTTGAGTAATAGTGTGATCCTTTAAGTGGAGTGACCATGTAAATTTATCATCTGGATGTGAGACCATTGTAATTGTGAACTGAGTTTCTTAGTAGTTCTCTCCCTCTCAAAAAGTTGTGAAAACTCTGGCAAAATTATCAAAAGCAGTCATTTCAGAACTCTTAAAGTATAACCAACAGCATACAACAAATTATAAAATTATAAATGTAAAATTATAATTCTAAATGTTAAGTGTTTAGTGAAAATAACTAACAAACTATTTTAACTTCAAGATACTTCCATCTCCTGACCTTGATATGGCACGGTGAAGATCAGCAATCTTGCTGCCACCAGAGGGAGCTGATTTGATTTGGAATTCTATAAAAAGTCCTATTCCCAGGGGCTTGTCACTATTTGACATGACTTGGAGCACCATGGAATAGTCTCATTCCCAAGGCATTGTTGATTACAATAGCAACCACTATCAGAAAAGGTCAATGTTGCAACTTCCCAAGGCAGTGATACAAGTTGGGGCAAGAAAAAGGCCAACCATAATGGTAATAGTGATATCTAGGGAATCAGATCTAGTCCACAGGGGCTATGAAAACCTCTGACATGCTCCTGAGAATCTGCAAGCCTATGTGCATGTACACTGATATGTGCACAGTCAAGAAAGGACAGAAAAAGTGCTAATTCCCTGAACTTTGAAGGTATGCTATAAACTACATACTGATTCTCATAGCAAAGTATGGGAAACCTGCTCACATAAAGCACTCAAGGAAATACTGTGTCCAATCATTGGCTGCCCCTTAAGCTGTGCTGACCTGAGGTGAGAGTAATCTGTACAAAGCCAGGACTGAAAATAAAAATGAGAATTAAAACTTAAAAAGACTTCAATACAGTGAATGAAAATACCATAAAATGGGTCCAGGAAAGTCACTGAGCAAACAAGAAACAAACCCTATACAAATACAAAAAAGAAAAAAAGAGGAAGGGAGGAAAGGGAGGGGAGATCAGCAATAAGTGATCAGAGGAGAATGATTAGATTTTTTTTTTAGTTGTTGATGGACCTTTATTTTTATTCATTTATTTATATGTCGTGCTGAGAATTGAACCCAGTGCTTTACACATGCTAAACAAGTGCTCTACCACTGAGCCACAACCCCAGCCCAAATGATTAGATTTTGAAGCTATTAAGATGTATGTGTAGGGGCTGGGATTGTGGCTCAGTGGTAGAGCGCTTGCCTTGCATGCGTGAGGCACTGGGTTCGATCCTCAGCACCACATAAAAATAAAAATAAAATAAAGATAAAAAAAAAAAGATGTATGTGTAGTGTGTTAACTATACAAAAAATATTAGGAAATAGACAAAGAAATAGGTAAGCGTGACCTGTTTACAGAAATAAAACAACAAAAGGAAACTGGCCCTTTGGGTGTTGAGATGTTGGATTTAACATATATATTTTAATCAGTTATTATGGATATATTCACAGAATTAAAAGAAACTATGTTTAAATTAGTAAATAAAATTACAATGACAAAGTATTAGCAAATGGAGAGAACAGATCAAAATCAAAATTATTTTTAAAAAAGAACCCAATAGAAATTCTGAGGGTAGAAAGTATAATAATTGAAATGAAATATTCAGTCTCATATTTGAACAAGGAAAATAAAGAGCTAGCAAACTTGAAAATAAGTTGATAGATATTACTCAGTCTGAGGAATAGAAATAAAAGAAGAATGGAAAAATAAATCAACATAGCATAAAAGACCTATGGAACACTATCACATGAACCAGCAGGATATGGTGAGAGTCCTAGAAGACAAGGAAAGAGATAAAGAGTAATAAAAATATTTGAAGAAATAATGGCCAAAATGAATATTGAAAGCAACACAAAAGACACATCAGGTAGAAAGGATCCTCTGTAAGATTAACACTTGACTTCTCATTAAAAAACATGGAGGTCAGAATGCAATGAGTAGGTATTATTCAAAGTACTGAAAGAAAGCTGGAAAAAACCTTGGTTAACTAAAACTTCTAATGGAGCAAAACTAGCCTTCAAAAAGACAATTGAAATTCAGATATTCTCTTGTAAATAAAAATGAGAGTTTTCATCAATAACAGATAAGAAATTCCAAAGGAAGTATTTCAAATCAAAAGAAAATAATGTAAGATGGTAACCTGAATACACATAAAGAAAGGAAGAACACCAGTACAGGAAGTTACATTGGTAAATATAAAAGAAAATATAAATGTAGTTTTTCTGAACTCTTTTAAAAGACAATTGCATGAAATAATAATTATAAAGTTGTATTGTTGAGATCATAAACATTAATTTTTATAATAATGATATCTCAACAGTAGGAGGACAGGGCATGGTATTGGAACAGATTTCTATATGCTATTGAACTGAATTGAGAAATTATCTGAATTATATTGTTTTAAGGTAAGATGCATATTTAATCCTCAGAGCATTCACTAAGAAAATACGTAGAAGAAAAAGTAGTGAACAACCCAATACAGCAATCAAAATGTTGCACTGGAAAATATTTAACACAGAACAAGGCCAAAAAGTAGAAAATCATGGATAAAGAAAATAAAAGATATTTAGAAAATGAATAGCAAAATGGCAATTATAAACCCAATCATATAAATGGCACTGGATTAAATATACTGGATTAAAAAAAAGGAGTTAACTATGTGCTGTCACTAAGAGACACATTTTTACTTCAAAGACATGAATAGATTTAAAGTTGAAGAGTAAAATGATATATCATGCAGGTAGTAACCATAAGACTACTAGAATGGTTATACTAATATAAGGAAAAAATAACTTTAATACATAAAAATACTACTAGAGACAAAGAGGGACATTTTATAATGATAAAACTGTTTGTTTATCTGGAAAACATAACAATTAAAAACAGATATGCACCTTAACAATTGAACCCAAACACAGAAAGCCAAAACTGACAAGAATTGAAAAGAGAAATAAATATTCCAATAGTGGTAGCTGAAAAATTCAGTTTCACCTCAATAGCTGAGCTGCCCCTTTTAAAAGTGTCTTGGTTTAAACAATAAATCCCTAACTTAATCCCATTTTTTAAGAATATACTTTGTGTGATTTTGATCAATTTTTAAAATTATTAAAACTTCTTTTATGGCATAAACAATGCCCTGTTCTGGAAAATGGTTCATGTGCACTTGAAAAAAATGTGTATATATTCTGCTATTGTTGAATCAATCAGGTCAAGTTGGTTGATAGTGCTGTTCTCATCATGTACTTCCTTGCTGCTTTTCTGTCACACATTTAAAAATGACTAATGGCTTCCTGGATATTCCATGCTTTTCTAGATATTATATATCATGCCAAATCTTAAAACATCCTAAAACCTTTATATAGTGCCAAAGGAAAATGAAAGGAGAGCTTTTCCACTTTTTCTGCCTTTATTTTGTTTACAGGAGTAATCCAAAGGAGCCTAAGTATATGAAGAGGATTTTGTTAGCAGAAGCATGCTGATTTTAGTATGTAGGAATAAAAAGGGCTAAGGAAATATAAATGTCTGGTCATATGAACCCATTCTTCTTCCTGGTTCCTGGGCATTGTCTGTGAGAGGAAGCACAGTCTGTTTTGTGACCCTCCTAACTTACTGATAGAATTAATAGCATGCTCCATATGTGTAATAATTCATGCTTTTGTATTTCCTAGGAGTAAAACTAGAGAAGCAGAATCAGGAGGAGACATATGGATATAGACGATGGATACAGATATGCAATTGCTTCCCTAATGTGAGGGCTGGCGAAGCAAGTCCAGGGCCTGTCTCATTCTTGCTTTAAGTATTTCCAACTGATTAAATTAGGCCTACTGAGGATAATCTTTCCAATTTAAAGTCACCAGATTAGAGACTTTAATTATGTCTACAAAATCCCTTCATGACACCACCTAGATCAGTGTTTATGGAATAATTGGGGACTGCAGCCTAGCCAAATTGACACATAAAAATGCCACTACAGTCCACCCCTTGTCAAAATGACACTACACGTATCTCCTTAAACTATACTTTGTCTCCAAATAAAGACCATAATAAAATCATACTTCTGCTTAACATGATAAAACTAACCTATATGCAACAAAAAATATGTTAACACTTTTCCCATTCTGGGAACACAGATTTGGAGTGATATGCATTCTTTTATACCTTGAGGTCTTGTAAATGAAATAGTGAGATGTAAAATGACTATTATTAGTACATTTTTTATCAAAGGACAGTAGAGCGAAGAAAACAAAAATACTTGTATATACACACAAACATGCTTATACCAAAATGAAGAGTAAACATTTATAACTATTTCAGTTCTCACTTCTAAAACTGGCCATGTGGTTTGTAGCTGATATGTTTAAGAACATTCTTCCACTAATGATTTCATTTTCCTTTGACCTCATCAAGAATTTCAACTGCTTATGGTTCTTTGTCTAATGGGATAACCCAAAGGCCTGTTCCTGAAAGGCACTGGCTATGAGAGGTCCAGCCTGAACTGGGTTGTTAGACTCTTTCATTGGCTTTAATCAGAGGACACAATACACTAAGAGAGGCCCAAGGCATCTCTTGTCTGCCAGACACATTCTTCCTTACTTTCACTGTGTAATATCCCAGATTTCCCTTGGTAGTCAGAATTAAACACTTCAGTCATTATAGCAATTGTCGTTTTTTGCCTATTGACTCAGGGCATGAGGATCCCTAAATCACTGGATAGTCAGTTACTTCAAGGGAACATAATTGGAATATTACTGACAAGGTGATCTAGGGGAAGAGGTGGTGGATAGATCTTTCAGTGTGTGCACAGAATGTGAAGATACATTACACACACACATGCACACACACACACACACACCTTGTGGATGCTCACCAACACATGGACTAATGGGAGAATTTTAATGATTAGGCAGATAGAACACTTATTCTATGGCTACCACTCAGCCTGTTTCTACAACTACCACTGTCATTGCCCATTTGGCTCATGAACAAAGTGTCTATAGTGGCAGGCATGGAAGTCATATAGGGGCTTAGCAATAAGGACTTTCATTCACCTACGTCAGCCTGGCTATAGTCACTGCCAGGTTCTCGAAATGCCAGCAGCATAGACCAACACTGAGGCCTAGATGTGGCATTACAGGATGATCAGCCAGCTACCTGGTGGCAAATTGATTACACTGAACTGTTTCCATCTTGGAAGAGGCAGCAGTCAGTTCTTCCTGGGCAAGATCCTCTGGATATAAAGTGGCCTTCCCTGTCCATGATGCTTCTGTCATATCCACCTTTCTCTAAGAATTGCTAAGGATTCCATTTTCCATAGGAAAAAAAAAAAGGAAAATTCTTAAGAAACATACACACATACACAAAGTCCAGATGTCTTGAGAGGAATTTTACCACACATATAAAAATCACATAATCCTAGTGTTGAATAAATTATTTCAAAACACAGAAACCTTACAATTTTAATTTTATGAATATAAGATTGGTTCAAAAATAGTAAATTAATAATATTCCTATGAAGAAAAAAAATTGATTATTTCCATTGATTAAAATCTTGACAAGTTTCAACACTGATTCTTAATTTTAAAAAACCTTCAAAACAGTTAATTATAAGCATCTTCTGTCAGTCTGCCTCACACTAGAGCCCTTTCCACTGGGGTTTGGAATAGGAAAAAGGAAAAAAAAATGTCTACTATCTTTTCTACTCTTTGTCATCATTCAGAAGGAGTCAGTTCAATTAGATAAAAGAAAACTAATAGAGTTATAAAAATTGGGAACAATGAGGTAAATCTATCTCTACTTGAAGGGAATTTGATAATAAAACTTGAAAACATTAAGAATCAATGACAAAACTGTCATAAACATTAAGAAAATTCAGAAAGTGAGCAAGATATAATAGTAGTGTAAAATAGAAATAATATAAAATAACAGAAAAACATACATGTGTAAAAAATCATTGAGATATTGCATTCTTATAAAAAATAATAAGGCACTACAAGGCATAAGAAAACATCACTGACAGCTGAAACAAAAATATAAAAATATTACCAATAAACTTAAAAGGAAATATGAAACCCTATGCAATTTACTCATAAATAGGAAAAAATATTCCTTGTTATCATATAGGACAACTCAACATCATAAAGATGTCAATTCTCCTGAAGTTAATTTATCCATTTCATAGGACCACAGAAAGTCTTTTTTTTTTTTTTGAGTTTTGGAAGTTGAGAAGTTAATTTTGAAAAGTGAGTATACAAACATGAAAATACTGAAGAAGAAGACTATGAGCTAACAGTAGCCCAAACAGATATGAAAATGTAGCATAAAATCTCCATAATCAAAATTGTGGCTCTAGCACATTGTAGTGAATCAGCCATTAAATAAGAAGGAAAATCTAAAAATCAATCCATGTACATATTAAAATGTAGTACATGATAGTGATAGTATTTCAAATCAGTGAGGCAAAGTCAAGGTTTCAACAGTGTGGGGGTATTTGAAAGCCATTTGGAAAACGTTAAAGTTACAACCATTTCTCACATAGTATATAAAAATATGATTCAAGTGATATACAAACACAAAAAATAATGAAATCACATAGGTAGCAGAATATAACATGGGTATATTTTTTATAACTTGGAGCTAAGGGAAATATTGTTTCCAAAATAAGATGCAATGACATACAGATAAATTGGACTAGAGAAATATTTTTTTAAATTGCATGAGGAGAAAAATACAAGCAAAACCAGAAGACTAATGACAAATGGGAAGAAATTATTTGCAAAATATACCATAGAAAAATACCTCTTAACTATAATATATAAAAATAAATATTCTTAAAATTTAAGAACAGACATAAAGGTAGAAAAACTGCAAAGACACAAAAAGATAATTTGCCAAAATATAAAATGTCCTTTGGTAAAATTTAACATATAAACATGTTAAGCATAACATATTAACATATAACATTCAATATTTAAGATAGAGTGAGTTGAAAATTTACTCTATTGCTAAGTCCACAGAGAAACAGAGTACATTTTTCATGATTATGGGAATGAGAAAGGGAGAAAAATATCTCTATGGGAAATAAATTTCCCAACATCTGACTAAAGTACATATGTACCTTTCAATCTAGAAAATTCTAGCAATTTACTCTGAAGGTTCATCTCCAGCAGTCTGTAAATAGGCATGCACAAGAATATATGTGTATTATATACATTTGTAAAATATCAGAAGCTACTAAAATACCCAAATAAAGTAGATTGATTTAAAATTATATTTACACACAGAGTACTATGTACCCTTTGTAGAATGAATAAGGTTGTATTAACAGGACCATTTCTGAGATATATTATTGAAGAAGTTAAAGCAGCAACATTCAAAAGTTTTATATAATATGGTAGGAAGAAAGGGAAATGAAAAATGGATTGTGTGTGTGTGAGTGTGTGTGTGTGTGTGTGTGTGTGTGTGATGGGAGTAAGTGGAAGATGGGGTGGAATAACACTTCTCTGGGCATTTCTTACTCCATTTGGAGTAGTTTTGATTTTTGGAATCAAGTGAGATCTTTCATATTCAAAATAAAATTATAACTCTAAGTAATGGGAGAAAACTCTTATAGTTGAATACAAATAGAAACAAATGAATTCAGTGGGAGAAAACAAAACTAAACCCAAACCAAATAACTTTGGAGCACAATATTTTAATTACCGTTTTGTGTTCTTTTTTTTTTTTTAAAGTCTGATTTTTTCTAACTTTATTTTATTTATTTATTTTTATGTGGTGCTGAGGATCGAACCCAGTGCCTCACACGTGCTAGGCAAGCACTCTGCCACTGAGCTACAACCCCAGCCCCCGTTTTGTGTTCTTAATGAAGAGAATAAGTTGAAAACAATCCAAAACTCATCCTAAGGGTCTTTTTTTTTTTTTCACTGCAACATGGTCACTTCATTCTGACACTATGTTGTGTGCACTATAGGTTGT
The DNA here is from genome assembly GCA_028644305.1 of Xerus rutilus. Taxonomy (NCBI): domain Eukaryota; kingdom Metazoa; phylum Chordata; class Mammalia; order Rodentia; family Sciuridae; genus Xerus; species Xerus rutilus. The sequence goes on along the minus strand of CM053401.1, from coordinate 111,509,070 downwards.
GTAAATTTGAAAATAAATTAATTTTGTTGAGAACTAAGAATCTCATTGTAGAAGACTTACAATTAGGAAGTGTGCAGAGCAAGGAATAATTCTACGAGAGACATTGGTATAAACCCATTAATCTTAATAGATAATAAAACAGCAGTATTAGATCTCAATATATGACAAACATATTATACTTCTGTTCCTTCAAAAGTCTCTAAGCAGTCAACAATAATTAAGAACAATTAGATCTTGTTTTCTTTTCTTTTTTTTAATATGATGCTGGAGATTGAATCCAGGGCCTTGTGCATGCAAGGCAAGCACTCTAGCAATTGAGCTATATCCCCAGCCCTAAATCTTGTTTTCTAAACTTTATTCTCCACGAAAAAGAACCAGGGAGAAATTTTAAAATTAAGAGTTGGAGGAAAGAAAATATGATGAAGTTAGAACATCTTTTGGCTCCAGAAAATAAGCAGAGTGGGGTAAGTAACTATGGGGAGGGGGGAGAAGGTTTGTAAACTGACTTGATTGTGGTGATCATTACTCAATGGATAGGTATATCAAAACATACATTATACATCTTAAATATATATAGTATTATTTGACTATTACCTATGGTATTATTTGACAACACTTCACCAGCACACAAAGCAAATAACTGACTGAAGAAGAATATTCATCACACACACATTAAAGGATTCATTAAAATGCACTAAGAACTCCTACAATTAAAAAGAAGGCAAACAATCTAATTTAGAAATGGACAAAGGCAAAAAAGGCACTTAGGGCTGAAGTGAGGCTGAGTGGAAGACCAGGCAAAGACTTAAGTAACATTTCGTACAAGAAGACCCTGCAACGGCTGGTGAGAATTTGAAAGGGGTTTGATGAAGTTAAAACTAGAATGAAATATCAGAAAGGCTATAATTTAAAATAATGGCAAGGCCACATTTTATCAAGGCTATTTATGGAACTTTTATATAGCCAATGGGTGATACAGGGATATAGCTTCTTTGAAAATCTCTTTAGGAATATATATTATCAGTAAACATATGCCTTCGTTGTGATGTAGAAATTCTATTTTAGTCCAATAACCAAGAGAACCAAGCACATATATCCACCAAAATACATTTACATGCATGTTTGCATCCGTTTTATTCATAATATCTCAAAGTTTCAAACAACTCAAATGCCCACTGACATGGGAACAAATAAACACTGGGTGGTAGGTATATTCACACAATTAAATGTTATGTGCATCAATAAGAAAAAATACATGACTGTTGCACAGAGTAATACAGGTACACCTGAGAGAAAACCATTAAATAGAAGAAACTACATGTTTGTATTTTTGTGAGATGCAAAAGTGAGCAAAACCAGTCTATTGTGACAGAAGACAGAATAGGTGTTGCCAAGTGCTAGTGTGGACTTCCAAGACAGTCCAGCTACTGGCAAGGTGCTGGGGCAATACGGTAATCTGGATGATCTATAAATACTACTTGTGCACCTATAATATATAGTTATTTTAAAAAGTCACTGAGCCATACATTAAAGGTTAGTGCATTTTCTTTTATGGGTCTTATGCCTCAATAATAAGTTTCTTTAGGTTGAGGAGGGAAAGATGCTTTTTCTTTTAAAGATGAAAGTATAGAGCATCATAATACAATTTAGAAGCATAATTTTGGGAGTGGCAGAGAGTTTATTCAGAACAGAAAACTCAGAAGCCACTAAGAAAATATCAGCGGACGCATTGGTCTATGTGCATTGAACTCCACGCTGGCTTTGCTCCTTGGCGCCTGTAGGAGGTGAAGCGAGGCTATGAAAGGAATCCTGAGAGGTATTTCTCACAGAAGCCGCGAGAGGATCCCGTAGTCAAGGAAGCCAGTCTCGCCGCCCCCTCAGGTTGCTTCCCGCCGCCAGCTTGGTTGCAGCTCAACCCACATGCTGCGCGGGCCAGCCTTGGTCTTCCCCAGGAAACTTCTGAGTGGAGGACCTTGAGAATGACAAGATGCGAAGCAAACAGTGCTCTTGTCTTCAGCGTGTTTGATATTTATAGAGATATAAGTGCTTCGTTTTTGTTGATTGATCTCCAACCCTTACCTCTTATGATTAAGTACCGATCTTATCTCCTTTTTATTTACTTTTAAAAAATTTTTTAAATTTCCCTTTCTTTTCCTTTGAGCTAGGAGAGGGGAATGTAAAGCCCGCGCGCCCGCGTCAACTTCTGCTGCAGGTGGAGAAGCTGGGGTAGGATGGAGGGTGCACACTGCGCATGTTCTGAAAAGCATCCCCGCCGGTCAACTTGGGCAAGGGAGGAAAATCAGTCTGGTAGCTTGTCCTTTGAAAATTCTTGACCTTGCATTTTGCTTTCACTATGCCCAGAAAACTCGCTTTGAATTTTCTCTCCTTCTCAATTCATTTAGTTTAAAAATAAAAGAAAACAAAACAAATGAAAACAACACACACACACACACAACACACACACACACACAAAACCTTTTTCTCAAACAGCACTATGACAAGGAGGGCTTTCCAAGGTAAAAATATTAGGTGTAACAAGATGACCCACTAAGTCCAATAAATGGAACAAAGCATTTCAATGACCAGAAGCAATCATGTTGCACACATTCATAATAATAACATTGAGCATGTTCAAGAAAGGAAAAGAATAACAGCACAGGGATGTAAAAGGAGCATTATATTTTCTTTTCCATAGACTGGATTACAAAAAATAAACAAAAAAATGTCTGGACACTTCTTATTATACTGATATTTTACAAACCATTCAAGATCCAGTCTCTTTCTATTATTAATAGCTTATAAGCATTTGTGTTTATGCCTCAAAAATAAAGAACATAGAAAAAGAGTCTAAAACTTTGCTCAAAGAACCAATCAATGTCTACTGAGCTCCTATTCAGAGAGTTAGTATGGCATATTTATTAAGATTGAGATGTTGGTTTTATTGAATTCAATATCTGAATGCTTGGGACTGCCTGGGTTTTAACTCCCCCACACCAGTAACTGATTTTAGTTCCCTGCCTCCTCTCTGTCAGCTGTTTACCAGCTGTGTGATCTTGGGGAAGTGATTCAATTTCTTTGTGCCTTTTCTCCACTTGTGAAATGGGAACAATGCTAACAGGGTTAAAATGAGTTAATTGTATAGGCCCTTGGCCTCTTTCAAATTATCAGTATCTAATGATTATTTTTATCTATGTTCCTATTACTATGTTAAAAATGAAAACACAAAAGAATCATTTCTTTATAGTTGCAGGCTTTTATCACAGCATACTTGAAAAAATATGGGCAGACTTGACATACAGGTTTATATTTATGGGTTCTACATTCTCAGATTCGACCAACTTTGGATAAAAAATATTTTCTTAAAAAAGGTCTCTACTAAACAGCTGTAGTTTCTTTCTTATTAGTCTATAAAATACTTTGTAATAACTTTATATAGCATTTATATTGTATTAGGTATTATAAGTAATGGGAGGAGGCTATCTGTACATATTAATCCATTTTATTTATAAGTGTTGAGCATCTTCAGAGAGTGTTAACCCTAGGGGTTCTGGAACTAACCCCCTGAGTGGATATTGAGAGTTGACTATATTTCTGCAAGCAATTAAGGAACAAGTTATTATTTAACTGATTTATTAGTGAAGTTTAGTAATATAGAATAATAGATTTCATTGTGTTCAACTGATTCTTAGAGGGCTCGGTTGTGTGATAAAGAAATTAGAGAGTAGGGCACAGTATGCTAAGGCTATAATCACCTGAAGCTTAAAGAAGTCGTAAAGTTTTGGCCTTAGAAAAACATAAGAATGTTAGGAGTCTCCATAAAGACAAGATCTGAGGTGAGCCTGTGCATTGATGTAGGAGAGATGCGCAGGCAGAGGAAGATGTCAGAAAGAGCCCTGGGAAGGAGAGAGGCTGGGCATGGAAAGGACCTCACCAGAGACAGAAAGATCACAATGCCAAGGTGACTGCACTATTATTAAAAACAAACAAAAATATAATCATCACCAACAACTTCACTCCACTTCATGCTCCTGTTCGTGTTGATGAATCCAGAATCAAAGAGGGCATTAGAGAAACTCAACTTATTATTCCATATGTTTTATGAACAAAACTATTAAAGAAACGGTTATCGCACCCTTCCATGATTCTATGGACGGTAGTTGAAAATATAAAATATTTTCTAAGAACTATTTTTTGGGGGGATAAAAAGCAACATTCCTAGTGGATTTACCGTGTTGATATTGTGTTATTTACATGGTAAAGGACTGGTTTTCTGAGTGATTGTTATCAATGGAAACAAAAATGCAACTTTTAGTCTTTATGAAAACAATTCGAATGAAGTGCACTTCATGGTTCAACCAAACAGAACATCTTTTGCTTTTTGACTTAGGATCCTTCTTTCCCACCTTTAACAGTATTTTTCACCTTTACTGTTAATTGATATGTTTTCATTTCTTTTCTGTGAGAAAGGGATACATCGAGCGTGCTTTGCTCCCAGTAAGCCATACAATCTTAATAACGCATTGAAGTTCAGGCGACTTAGCACGACACGTGTGATGGAAGGACGGTTTCAGCAAGCCATCTTAACCCTTTTACAATGGCGTCTCTAAATGAGAAACTGACAGGGGCGGGAAACAGGAGATTAGGGAGCGCTGGCGAAAAACTACCTTGTGTTGAAATGACAGGAGGAACGCCAGCTCCCGCGCTTTCTCCAAAAGTGTCAATCCTTGGGACTTTTCTTCAAGCTCCCCGCGGGATGCCCAACCTCCCCTCCTCCACGGAGCCCCGCCCCCTTTCTGGCCTCGAACTCTGAGTCCATTCAAACCTGGCTGTCTTCCCTGCGCGTTGTCAAGCGTGTAATTGGGGAAACTCCTCCCCGCCGGGACCGCCTTGGAGGCGCTACCAGAGGAAGCGCCTCGCTGCCCCCACCTTCGAGCGCGCGGTGGCCGCACACCGCGCGCAGAGCCCGCGGCCAGGCACCAGCGCCTGTCTCTGGGTTCTTGGCTCCCGGCGGGGTGGGCGGCGCCGCGTGGGGACTAGGGACTGCAAGGCCAGGTTCCCTCGCCACCCGGCTGCGCAGAACCCGCGGCAGTGCGCGGGCGGGGTTGGCGCGCCGCTGTAGCCTGGCATCCAGTGTGCGTCCCGCGGAGCCGCGCGCTCACCCGCCAGCCGTCGGGGGCGCGGCTACCAGAGAGAGCAGACACCTGTCCCGCTGTAGAGGACCCGAGCCCGCGTCGCGTCGCAGCCAGCGGCAGCGGAGGCAAGGGGGGAGAGGAGAGCTTGTGGAGACGAAGTCAGCGCTCCGGAGTAAGCAGCGCTCAGCCCGAGGCCTTGGACCCTACACCCCGAGCTCCAGGGCACCATGGCCCCGAAGATGATCCTCCTCCTCTGCTTGTTCTCGGGTTTGCACGCACGGTAAGTTGCGCGGGGTCCCCAGCGTCCAAGGCCCGGAGCCTGGCGAGAGGGCGGCGGAGGGCGCTGTCTGCCGGCTCCGAGTCCGTGCTGCACCCAGCCGTCGGCTAGGTTGCGGCACAGGAGACAGGGAAGTCTGCCCGCACCTCACCTGTCCCATCTATCCCAGGAAACGCAGTCTGCCACTCCAGGCTGAGTGGCTGCAGCCCTCTTCAGCCGGGAATATGGAGCCTCTGAAATTAATGCCTCTTCTTCCGTTTTTAGGATCTGGTGATTTTGAGGGGTTTTGATAAACAAGATTATGGGGCAGTGACTACATCGATCTCATTGTCTACTCCTGTCTCCACCCCAAATGTTCCAGGGACTCACACAGGCATTGACTGTCATTCTCTGTCAATTCCGTCATCCTGAAAATTTCCTGGACCCAGGAATGGTGGTTTCCTTGCTTCCCGGTTTAGACCAAACCAGCTAAGGGGCTGGAGGGAAGCGGAAGGGATTGGGGCCAAGTGGGCAGCTGAGAACCCTGCTTCTCTGAAAGTACACCCCTTCCAGATCCTGCAGACACTCTCTCTCTCTCTCTACACACACACACACACACACACACACACACAAACACACACACACCTTCTAAATCAGCTACTGCTCACATGAAAAAGCATACACCTACCCCAATAAAGCAAGCATGTTGACATTGCTATTAATGCTTCTGACTAGTAATATAACAAATTATTTCTCCATAGATACCCTTAGTTTTCCTCCCAGAACACCAGTCAGCTAATGAGAATTTAGAAGCTCTCCAGGAAGAGATGGAGAGGGCTCATGAGGGTAGATGGGTATCAGGATCCAAAGGGTTAAACCTTGTTGCTGTAAACACACTAGAAATTCTGGGTATGGTTTAATTCTGTCTCCAAGGCTGGATCCGTGGCTAGGTCTTGAAGACAACCTTGTGCTTTGAAAATCAGAGCAGCTCCCTTATTCTTCCCCTACACCCACCCTAGGAATCTTAGCACACCCCTATTCCCAAAACAATCTTATTGTGACATTTGTCAATTTCCTGGATCTGGAAGTTAGAGAATTGAAGAGCATCCTGGTGGGTCACAAGTCCTGGAGCTTGTCAGGAGGTCTTGCATTTTTATTTGTATTTATAAAATATCAAGGAACTAAGAAGACACATTAATAAATTCTACAAAATCTGAAGGGGTACTTTTTTCTTACTCCCTCTGATAAAAATGTCAGGAAGAAAGCCCTGGCCTTCTCCTCCAAACCACTGGTCTTTGCTGAGTTCAGTGTGTAAAAGGCAAACTCCACTGATGACTCATAGACAGCATTCTCAATGAGACAGAGCACTCCTTGAACCTTTCAGCCCAAGTTTCTTCTTATATGAGGAGGGGACTGGTAAGAGACGTGGAAATGTGGTTTTTGAGGTTTTCTGTTCCTGGAGATAACTCTGTTTAGAGGTAGACAGCACTAGGTACAACAAAAATGCCAGGAGTCACATCTACACGACCTTTCTATTGTCACCAATTCAAAGAAATAACCTGTAGTTTAGCATTAGGTAATCAACTGTTTAGATCTATAGACACAAATTCTGGAACTGCTGATTTTCTTCATTATCCATTGTGCTCAGTGGAAAGATGTCTTAATATCTGACTGGTAACAGCCAGGTTTCTGGGGATTCCCAAATACACATAAAATCTCTTAGTATTCTGTATTCTTTCATTTGGCCAAGGCAAATGTACTGATTTTCATATGTTCTTTATCTGGATTCCTAGCCTTGGTAGTAGTCATGATTGCACATCAATTGAAAAAAAAAGTCTAAATTTTATACTAATTTTATTGCATGTATCTCTCCTTTAAAAAGGGCTTTTGTTCCTTGGGTATTACAGAAATGTGAAATAATCTCATGTCCTGTGTCATCTTTAAAAACAGCTATTAATTCTGTGAGAGTTCTTATTTGCATTCTGGCATGGCTTTCTGGTGTTGACGTTCTGTGGAAAAGATTCTGACCCCTGTGCTTGGGGGCTCAGTGACTCTCTGAGTTTAGGGGGCTCCCCATCCTGACCCCTGTGGGTGAACTTATTACACAGTAAAACACACTGGATCATACCTGGACATTGATGATGCTTTAAGGATGCTTACCTGCTTTCTGAGGTTTAGGAGCTCCTTTCCATGTCTAAAAATACTTCATACTTTATCTCTGTCTATCTGGATGAAGAGAAGGTGTACATCATGAGAATAACATCTGAGCATTGCACTGTTGTTTGACAATGACAGTACATCACTGATTTATTTTTTTAAGTGAATTTCAGTAATTTTTTTTAGAATCCCACAATCCAAGTAACAGAATGTTGATAAAGAAAATATATAACTCAGAATTTAGAAAGACAGAAAAGTTCTGTTTTATCCTCCTTGTAGGTCCACTGAGATGTGATTTGTTTTTTCTCAAAGCAGGAATTTTCCTGTGCGGCTGGGTGGTCTGGTATGAGCAATATAAGGCTTCATTTTCAGGACTAGGAGAAGCACAGTGCTTGAGCTGAGGTGTCAAGCCTCTGCCCCCACCCCAACTATGCTTCATGCCACTCAGCTACAGAGCTGGAGGTCTGGCTGTCCCTCCTGAAAGGGTGAGAGAAAACACTCCTACTTTCCCTTTCTGGGTTCCCCCTCTTCCACTTGCCCTGGACTCAGGAAGAAGCTTATGCAATTTCAGGAAAACCCTCTCACCACCACTAGAGGGAGAATTAGGTTCATTATAATACCTCTTATTGAAGTAGATCAAAGTGATTTTCAGAAACTAAGGCTGTGTATGTAATGAGGAGGAGCTGGTGAATGTGCTCCATCTGTGTACATGTGACCAATGGGGCAGTAGAAAATAGCAGAATCTGGAGACCATTATCTGGTTCTGTAGTGGTGCTTAGGGGAAGGTGGCCAGGAGGAAAAGGAGAGATACATGGCAGAGGGAGAGAGGAAGGCGTGTGACTGAGTTCAAAGGTGTCCTGAGAATGTTGTCCATGATCCAGAGAGGAGCTACCCCTCTTTGTCTAGTTCTCAAACACCTTTGCTCTGAAATGATTTGCCAGATCTCCCAGCCATGTAAAACCATGCTTCATTTTGTTTTTGTAAGATGATAAAAATTTACATTCCTGATATTGCCCCTGATAACACAACAATCTTATAATAACATTTAAAATTCTGTCATGCTATTTTTTTTAAAAATCAGTTTTATGAATAAATGCTCATATCCATTGTTGATTTTTTTCTTTCCTTCTTTTTTCTTTTCTTTTTTTTTTTGTATTAGGGATTGACCCCAGGGGCACTTAAGCACTGAGCCATTTCCACAGCTTTTTTTTATTTTTTATTTTGGGATGGTCTTGATAAGTTGCTTAGGATCTCACCAAGTTGCTGAGGCTGCCCTTGAACTTATCATCACCCTGCCTCAGCCTCCCAAACCACTGAGATTATAGACATGTGCCACTATGTCTGGCTTTTATTGATTTTTTCCCTCATCCTCTTCCTCCTCCTTCTTCTTGGTGTGTGTTTGTGTGTGTGTGTGTGTGTGTGTGTGTGTGTGTGGTACTGGCGAATGAGACTAGGAGCACTTTACCACTAAGCTTCACCCCTGACCTTTTAAATTCATTTATTTATTTAATAATTTGAGACAAGTTCTTCCTGAGTTGCTGAAGTTCTTGCTAAATTACTGAGACTGGTGTCAAACTTGTTATCTTCCTGCCTCAGCCCCCAGAATCACTGGGATTGCAGGCATGCACCATTGGACCCAGTTTAGTCTATCCCTTATTTAATAAATGTCCCAAATATTATAAATTCCTCTTGATAGTGACTATTCAGTGTGAATAAAAGTCCACATAAATTTATATTTTCTGTGGATGATTTATTTTTATCTCTGGCAAGTAAATATTCAAGAAATACAATTACAGTTTAAGATCAGCTTCGAAAGAATTCAAGAAGTCATTCTGCAAGACATATGCTATATACTCATTATCAATATCTCATAAACATGTTATAGTTGGCCCTTCACATCCAGGGGTTCTGCATTTGCAGATTCAATCAACTACAGATTGAATATATTAGAAAAAAACGATCTGTGATTGAAATGTACAGACTTTTTCTTGTAATTATTCCCTAGATAATACAGTGTAACAACTACATAGCATTTACATTGTATTAGCTTTAAGTAATCTAGAGATGATTGAAAGTATCTGGAGATTATGTGCAAATATGATGTTATTGTATATGAGGGACTTGAGCATCCCTGTATTTTGATATCTGCAGGAGTCCTGGAACCAATTCATAGGAAATAAGGAGAGGCAACTATTTTCATCCAGGCTTAGGTTATCTGAGAACTGCTCTGGTCTATGTTATAGTTTGTTAATACTCATAAAAGACTCACATACACATATACATTTTATATATTACAGCATATACACATATGATTCTGAAGACTTTAGAAGGATTGAACTTTAAAATGTTTATACTTCTCACTAAGTTTATGTTCACTATAGATCATTTAGTCAATTCTAAAAATTAACTTTAGGAAACTCATCTCCCAGAGCCCAAGTGCCCTAATGTGGCATTGACATTTTTGGTTTCTGGCTGGGAATCTGAACAGAAATGAGCCTATATCCAGTCAGGACAAATCTACCTGAATGCAGTTTCCTTTTCTGTTTTTTGTTCTCTTGTGAAGGAGAAAATAGTCAAGGCCTATACACTGACAAACTGGAAAGGAGGTGATTGGTTTGTTTTACGAGCTTTCCTGCCAGGCAATGACAGTTCACCTGCAAGTAAATGCTGCTTCAGGGCAGAAGAGACTGTGCTTTCCAAGCCCAAATGGCTGTGTGGTTGAGATGGCTTCACTCACTGAAAAACTTGCTTGTCATCTTGAGGCCTCTCAATTCAAGTACTTTGTCAATGTTTATCAGCTGGGAGAGGGAATCTCCATGTTCAGTCTTGCAAAACGAGCAGAGACACCCAAGTATTCATTGAGATCCACTTATTAAGAACCCAAGATGTTGAAGACATACTAAATTTTTAATTCTTAATGTCTGTGCTAGCCTGCTGTGCAAGAGATGAATCAGTTTGAGTTTTACTTAAACATGTAAAATTGCCAGAGGATATTCACCAATCACCAACCATACTTCTGTTTGTCTCTGACACGAGTGCTGGTAAAGCAAGACACCTCAGCATCTCTGCCTGTCTACCTCAAGCCCCAGATTCCAGTTTCCAAGAAAAGCATAGTCAGGACCAACTATTTTTAATGAGTCCACTTTGCAAAAGTTATTCTCACCCTCAACTAGAATGAGATTTTGATGGTAGGGAGTGGAGACAACATGATAAAGTGAACTTTGACAAATCCCTGGAAGGTTAGTGCCTTGACCTTGAGAGCTTCTCAAGGTGCATTCAAGGATGGCTCATTGCCTACTGACTGTTCTGGCATTGATTTACCTGTCATAGTGTCTGTAGTTTAACCTGGACAGGGAATGGTCTTGTGACATTTAATGAAGACATTATGCCATGTTAGTAGCAGTTGAGGTTGTCCTGTTGAATTCTTTCTAATGTGTACTTCATTTTACTTTTATAGTGGACATGAGTGGTTGGAGTAAGGGAACTGGGGACTTTCTACCCATTTTAGTCGTAATTGTAAAGGATAAGCTTAAGGCACTTCCTGCAGCTGTTTCTGCAACTTATATGTCACATTTTTGTGTTATAACTACAGATCCAGAAAAGTGGAAGAGGATGAATATGAAGATTCTTCATCAAACCAAAAATGGGTCTTGGCTCCAAAATCCCAAGACACTGATGTAACTCTTATTCTTAACAAATTGCTAAGAGAATATGATAAAAAGCTGAGGCCGGATATTGGAAGTGAGTATTGTTGTTTGTTATTGCAATTGAAAACACATACTATCATGAAACTTTTTAAACTTTTTATTTTTAAGTAATTATAAAATTCACAAAGTGTTGCAAAGGTAGCACAGCAGTTTTCTATACTCGTCACAGAATTCATAACTGTAGTATAATAGTAAAGCCAGAAGATTAACATGGATACCATGTGTGTGTGGGGGTTCTCTTGTCATTTTATCATGTGTATATTTGTGTGATGACCATTGAAATTAAGGTACAGAACTAGTTCATGACTATAAAGATTCTCTCTTGCTGTCAATTTATAGTCATACCAACTTCCCTCCCTGAAATTCCTAACACCAGCCACTATTTTGTTCTCCACTCTTGTATTTTTGTCATCTTGTGAATGTTAAGTATATGGAGTCATTGAGTTTTGAGTTGGACTTTTCTTCACTCAGCAAAATGATTTTGAGATCCATTTAAGCAGTTTGTGTATTTGTGTATTAGTAATTTATTCTAGTCATTGAATAGTCTTCCGTGGCATGGATGTATCATTCATTATTTGTTTATCCATTTATCAATTGAGGGACATTTTGGTTGTTTCCAGGTTTTGTCTATTACAAGTAGAATGATTAGGTCCACATGTATGCATATTTTTGCGTGGGCATAAGATTTTATTCTCTGTAATAAAGGCCCAGGAGTATGATTGCTAAGTTGTAGGATGGATGTTATGTTTAGTTTATTTTTTTTTCAATTTGTTCTCTTTAATTAATATTTATTTTTAACTGAAGCAAAAACATTATACATACTTATGGAGTTCCATGTGATATTTTGACATGTGTTTTGTGTGATGTTTAAATCAGGGTAAACTTTATCTCTTCAAACATTTATTATTTCTTTATGGTGAAAACATTCAAAATCCTTTCTTCTAGGTTTTTGAAATATATAGTATATACTTGTCATCTATAGTCACCCTATTGTAAAATGGCACACGAGAACTTATTCCTACCAGTTACAACATAGAACCTGTCCTTTCCGCATTTATCCCTCCCTTCCACATTCTCAGCTCTGGTCACCATCATTCTATTCTCAATGTCTATTTTGAAGGAACTGTCATACTCTTTTCCAAAGTATTGGGATTGTTTTCCATCCTTACCAGCAATATCTCAGGGATCCAGTGTCTCCGTGTTCTCTCCAGCAGTTGGTATTTACACTGTTTTTTATTTTGGCTGCTGTAACAGATATAATATTTAATAGGTTAATATGTCATTGTGGTTAATTTAAATTGTTAGTGATATTGAGCTCTCGTTATCTGCTTATTTGTCATGAGCATATCCTCTTAATTGAAATGTCTCTTCATGTTATTTTCCCTTTTCAAAGTTTGTTCAAAGCTGGGCACGGTGGCGCAAGCCTGTAATCCCAGTACTTAGGGAGGCTGGGACAGGAGAATTGCGAGTTCAAAGCCAGCCTCAGCAAGGGCGAGGCGCTAAGCAAGTCAGTGAGACCCTGTCTCTACATAAAACACAAAAAATAGGGCTGGGGATGTGGTTCAGTGGTGGAGTGCCCCTGAGTTCAATCTCCAGTACCAAAAAAAAAAAAGTTTGTTCAGTTTTATTTACCTTTTCACTTTCGAGTACTGAGAGTTCTATCTAGATATGAGTCCTTTGTCCACTCTGTAGCTTGCCTTTGCATCCTCTCAACAGGATCTTTCTCTCACAGAGGGAACATTTGTAATATTGATGAAGAATCTAATTTCTTGACTTTCCACTTACAGAGTATGCTTTTTAGACTAATGTCTAAGAACTTTTCCTGTAACAATCTCTAGTTCCTAGGATTTTCTTCTAAAAGTTTTGTCCTTTTCTGTTTTACATTTTAAATCATTACCTAAGTTAATTTTTATATGAAATAAAGGTTTTGATCTATTTTCTTCCCTCTGCCTTATGTATCTCCTATTACTCAGGCAGCATTTGTTGAAAAGACAGTCCTTCCTCTGTTGAATTGTTTTTAGACATTTGTCAAAAATCAGATGGCTTGATTAGTATGAGCTCTATTTTGTTCTGTTTATCTGTGTGTCTGTCATACTATTAGTACCCACAGTTCTGATTACTGCAGCTGTACAATAAGATTTTAAATTGGAAAGAGTAATTTATTCTCTTTTTTCCTCTTTTTCAATATTATTTTTAATTCTTGTAATTCATTTGCTCTTGCATATAAATCTTAGAATAACCTTGTTTGTATCTACAAAAAGTCTTGCTGGTACTTTGGTGGGAATTGTGTTGAACCTTTACATGTCAATTTGGAAAGAACTGCAGAGCGTTATTGTGTCGAGTCTTCTAATCTATGAACATAATGTCTCTCCATTTATTTAGATCTTCTTTATTATATCAGTGGTTAACATATGAGTCCTAAAATATTTTATTAGATTATACCACAGTATTTTAATTTTTGGAGTGATTGTAAGTGGTACTGTATTTTCAAATTGTATTTTTCCTATGTTCATTGCTGGCATACAGGAATACAATTATTCTATTGTGTGTTGATGTTGTATTCTCTGACTTGCTGAAGTTTTGGGAGTTTTATTAGTTTTTTCCTGAAAGTTTCCTTAGGGTTTTCTATGTACACCATCATGTCATCTGCAAATAAGAAGAAGTTTATTTCTTGTTTCGCAGTCTGTATGTGCTATATTTCCTTTATTTGCCAACTATACTGGCTAGAACTTCCAGTACTATAATCAATAGCACTGATGTGAGGGGCCATTCTTGCCTTTTTCTACATCTTAGGAGCCAGGTGTCCGTCTTTTAGCACTGAGTACAGTGTTGGCTGGAGGTATTTTGTATGTGTTCTTTGTCCAATTGAGAAATTTTCCTCAATTACTAGTTTTCTGACTTTTTAATTTATTTTTATCATGAATAAGGATTGAAATTTGCCAAGTGCTTTTACTGTTATCAATTGATATAATCATGTGAATTTTTCCTTCTTTGGCCTGTTAATAGGGTGGATAATGTTGATTGGTTTTCCAATATATGACCAGTATTATATTCCTGGAATAAAGTCTAGTTGGTCATGCTGTTTAATCATACTGTTTTGTTATTTAAATTCTTTTCATGTTTTGCTGAATTGTTTGCTAATACTTGATTAAGAATTTTTGCATCTTTGTTCATGAGGGACTTTGTTCTTTTGTTCTTTTTTTTTTCTTTTTTTAACTGGTTTTGGTGCCAGGCAATACCATCTTCATAGAATGAGTATGGAAGTACTCCCTCACTGTCTGTTTTCTGGAACATATTGTGTGTCATGTAAGGGTTTGTGTTACTTCTTCAAATGTTTGATAAACTTCTCCAGTGATATGTTCTGGGCCAGGAGATTCCTTTTTCTGGGAGCATTTTCCATTATACATTCATTTTGTTAATAAGTTTATTCAAATGATCAATTTCATATTAGGTAAGTTGCAGTAGTTTGTGTTTTACAAGGAATTGGTCAGTTTCTCTTAAGGGGTCAAGTGTGTAAATATCTGCAGGGCCTATAATAACCTCCTGTTTTATTTCTGATCTTGGTACTTTGCATCATCTTACTTTTCTCAGTTTTCCTACAAGCTTGTTACACTGACCTTCTCAAAGAATCAAGTTTTTATTTCCTTATTTTTCTGTTGTTTTTATGTTCCCACTTAATTAAATTTTGCTCTGTTTATTATTTCCTATCTTATTCTTGCTTGGTCTTCTACTTCTTGCTTTGGAACTTAGATTCTTGATTTGAGACCCTTCTTTTCTTTTGTAAGCATTGGTTTTCTAAATTGGCCCCTCAGCATTGTTTTAACTTCATCCCACAAAATTTGATTTGTTGTATTTTCATTCTTATTTAGTTCTATGTATTTTTAAAATTTTCCCCTGAGAATTTTTTCCTTCACGCAGGGATTATTTAGAAACAATGTTTTTTTCCCTCCATTTTCAAGAGTTTCGAAATTATCTTGTGTTCTGTTATTGATTTCTACTTTGATTCCATTGTGATTCAAGAACATACTCTAAAAATAAAGCTCATTTTTTTCCAGATCTGTTAATCTTTAATTTATGGCCAAGGATATGATCAATCTTGGTGAATATTCTAGAGCACTTGAAAAGTGTTAAGTTCTTCTGTGTCCTTGCTTATTTTCTGCCTACTTTTCTATTGACTGTTTTGATAAATTAACACTTGATAGATTGAAAAATAGTTTCTGATACAAAACAAGAGCAATGTATTTGGCTACAAGAGAAGTGGTGCATGCAAGCAGGTACAGCTCCACACCGTCTTCATGGGAGTGGTGAACGTGGGGATTGCAGCAGACATGTTCTAGTTTTTATAGGATGTTCCCAGTCTATGGTGTTTTTCTTCTTCTCTATGGTGCTTTATTTCATTTAGAGCACATAAGCTTGCCAACCTTAATACTACATAGCCACACCATCCCTCCAATTTTCCAAGCCAAGGACTCCAATTTACCTGTAGCTAGGCCTAGAATTACCCTGACTCCAAAAGGCATAGAATTTCAAAGTCATTGTGGGTAGTGTGGGAGAGTTTAAGGATACATGTACATTATAGTAAATACTGGAGAAGTCATGCCATCTTTCTGTGCCTCTGTTGCCTCTGCTGTGTAATGAGTGACAGGTACTAAATTACTCTTCACTTTCCTTCCAGCTTTAAAACATTTATTCAGTGAGCAGTATATCTAAAATACCATTGTACAAGTTCATAAATTCAATCATCAGTTTTTCCCATCAGAATCATATAGTGTAAGAAGTGTGCAGCTATTATGCTTTCACATGGATGAGATGATTTAGAAAATGTTACTAAATTCATCACTGTTTGTCAGACAGTGTACTTGACATTAGAACAAACCTGAGCAAGAATCATTATTTTCACTTGTGGGTAAGTTTAGTTGAGTTGGTCCTCTACTCTTTGTGTGCTAGGATGCAGTGAAGTGCTTTATGTTCATCCTCTGAGGTGGGAAATTGGGCATGGGAAGAAAGTGAGTGAGCTCAGCTTCCAATACTGATCTCTCTGACTGTAGCAAGGTCACTTAGCCACTGCACTATTTATAGAATACACAAGGCAAGCCTATTAAGAAACAGGGTAACCCCCCCTACACACACAGCACAGAACTTGGAAGGAGATTACTAAGGTTCTGAAAGATGAAATAGGCAAGCAGAATTCATAATCCTAGAGATTTTATGGCCGCTTACCTTTATCCACCCAATATATTCCAAGACCCTTTACTACTGGATTCCTGAAACTGCATGTGATACTAACTACGCTTTTTTCTTTTAAATACCTACCTATGGTAACCTTTACTGTATAAATTAGGCACAATAACAGCAATAACTCGTAATAAAATTATTATAATGATATATTGGAGTGCAAGTTACATTAATGTGGTCGCTATTTTTCTTTCTTAAAAATATCTTACTACACTGTACTCACCTGCTTTTGGACAGTTGTTGGCCACAAGAAGACAAGACTATAGAATGGAGGACCACTGTATTTCTCAATGTGTGTATCAAGAATTGTGAAGTTTCCAAATAAAACAGCATCCATATCCAAATAGCACATTTTCACTTGGTTCTCGTAAGTCATTGTTACATAGGAGAAGAACTCTGTGTTTTCTGAGTGGAAGATTTTTAAAAAACAACTAAGTATAAATCTAAAAAGCATGCTGCTGCTGTTTGGTTTCCTGACTTTAAAGTACCATTATGCACGTTGTCATGGTCCATGGGGCAGTGGAGTAGCCTAATGAAAGCCCACCATCACTGAGACCTCCCAAGATGCATCTTCCTGTTTTGTTTAAATGCTAGGGTGTGACTAGAGGAATCCAGCAACTTGTGGACATTCAATCAGAGAACAGTAATAGCCAAAGAACATTTCTCCTGGTAAAGGATACCAAATTAGATACCATTTTCTTTCATAACTCAGAAGAGCTCTGCTTTGAGGCAAACTTCCCATAAATATCTGAGTTCCTTTTCTTTTCTCATACCTTTTTCAAATCAAGTGTATTTACTCTAACCATCATGCTTTCTCATCAAGGTACAGTGAACTTATATTTACATGTGCTCAAATGAATTTATTAGTTTATGGTAATTGCCAGTTGATTTGCTCATCTCTCTCATTGCTTATTTGCTCCATCAGGTAGCAATCCAATATGTCCTGGACATTCTCTCTGCCCCAAGCCCTGCACTGGGCCTGGGACAGTGGGGCAGCTGGGTAGTAACCTGGATGCTTTCTACACTTGTGTTCTACTGTTGGTGTAGGAACATGGAAGGGCTCCACAAATAGTGCTTAGGAGTAGATATTGGCGCTCCCACTTTGGAGTCAGTTAAGACTGTTTAATTTGAAACCCTTGAAAATTCTCTTTGCTTCTAGGATAAAGTCCAAGTGTCTTAATGATACAAAGAAGCAAGCAATTATCTGGCTCTTGCTCTCTTGCGCACTTCCATTTCCAGACAGTCTGAATCACATGTTCTGTGCTTACGCACGCCAAACTTATTTTCCTCATCTGGACTCTCAATGTTGTTGCCTAGCCTCTTTCTCACACACCTGCACTGAGCTCTCTTGTATCTTTGTTAAGCCTTGCTGTCACCTCCTAGGAGGATTCTTCCTTCATAACCTTCCCCTCTCTTACCTCCCCACTGGGGTGGATTAAGGTCACTTCCTTGTTTCTTGTAGCATTCTTTTCTCATCTTTACAAGAAGGTTCACAAAGTTTGAAGTACTGCTTTGAGGATGATATGGTCTACAACATTATTACTTAACTTTCTACAATTCCCAGCCAAGAATTTGTCCTTTTGTTTTTCACTGACACAGTTTCCACTTCCTAATGAGTAATGTATTTGTATACATTGCCATATCCCAACATATGTAGTTCAATGGCAGCCTCAAGTTCCAACACCAGGAAATGCATTAGATGTCTCATCACTGTTATTGTTAACAATAAATAAAAGGAATTGTGCAGACCCACTGATGTTGCATGGAAGTAATGTATCCACGCGGAGGCCTCTAATTAGTTTGCATATTACAAATTGTGGTCATTATGTTTTTGAAATACTCACTACTTTCCTAGCTACTCCTATCTCCTGAACCAACTTTTAAATTATGGAAGTATCTGTTTTAGTTCCTTTCCTTTAACTATCCATCATTTTAAGTAATACTAAAGTCATGTCCTTTACTGGTTCAGGGTCATGCAGGGTGTCATTTGTCTCTGGAGCAGATCTTGTCATGTGAGCTGGGAAAGGCTGAAGGAGGATAAACCTTTTAATAAAAGAATTGCAGAAAAGCAGAGAACTGGCCGAAGTGAATTTCTTTCTCTTCTGATTTCAAGAAACCACTTTCCTGTACACAGATTATCAGAGAATACAAATTCCTGCCCTCTTATCTGGACAATCTATGCCAAATACATCACATTAAGAAAAATGATGTTATATATTTGCTTTTATAGGTGAATGGATGATGCTCTGGAGTGATGTGGGCAATGTGTAGAAGTGACCGACAGGTTTGCTTAATTCAGGCTGAACGTCTGAATAATCTCTTGGCCTTGTCTATGGATAGAAGACTTGATGCTCTATTCTTCTTTGGGTATTTGCATATCTGAACTTCTTTCCTGGGCTTTTCTAAAGTGTATCTTCCCAGATTAGTTAAAACTCCTAAATATAAAGTGAAGAAATATCCTGTATAGAAGGAAGCTGTTTGCATGGGTGAGGAGTTGAGGTTCTCTGGGGGTGCCCACACAGCCCACTTGAGTTAGAGCAGTGGAGGGAGATGTCCTTCAGGACTTCTTTTCTTCAGGCTTGCCAATGCTAGACATGACACCCAGGTACTTGCTCGGGAGAATTGAGGTGACACAGATACAACCCTGTTGGGAAGAGCAGGAGAGATTCCCGCCCACAGCACAGTTATGTTCCTGGATGGAAAAAGGTTAAGAGAAAATGACCAAATAGTGGGACCATGACACCCAAGTAGGTCAGGAGTGAGTTTTGTTGAAGACAATGTATTTTAAAGCAACTAAAAGCAATGAAAAGTGGTCCTTAAAGTAGGATTTAAAGAAATTTAGTTGATACATAAAAGTATAAAAATGTGTGGGGTACCATGTGTTTTTTTGGTACATGTATGCACTATGAAATGTTCAAGTCAGGGTAAGCATATCTATCTCCTCAAACATTTATTATTTCTTTGTGGAGAAAATGTTCAAAATCCTTTTTAGGTGTTTGAAATGTATGGTACATTACTGCTATCTCTAGTTACCTGCTGTGCAATAGCAAACCAGAATTTACTTCTCTCTAACTGTAACTTAGTACACATTGACCTCTCCCCATCCTTCCTAGCCCCATCACTGGTAACCACCATTCTACTCTCAACTTCTGTGAGATCCACATTTTTTGATTCCACGTATGAGTGAGAGATGGTTATCAAACAATTTTTTATGCAGCTCTTTGATATCTTTCAGTGGAAAATGATAGGCATAGTGGAACTGCTATCAACTCTAAGATGAACACTTCAGAAATACTGGTCACAGATGTGATCTCTCTGAGAACTGGATTAGCTAGTGAAAAAAAGAGAAAGCCACCCTTCCCTGCTTTTTCCGAGATGGTCCTGGTGTGTTTAAATTGAACACTCCTATCATGTCTTGCCACCAGGTTTTGAGAGTATCAGCTGGAATAATCCATTTAAGAGAATTCTGAAATGTGTAAAGGGAGGGCTGTGCAGAGAATCAAATGTATTACTAAGTATTATGATTTATTATGGATGTAGACCACTGTCCCTCATTCTTATTGTAAGAAACATAGGAGGGCCTGGGGCATACCTCGGTGTTAGAAGACTTGCCTAGCATGCATGAGGCCCTGAATTTGATCCCCAGCACCAAAAAAATAAAAAAATAAATAAAAAATAAAGAAAAGGAAGGACAGAAGAAAAATAGGTACAACAATGCTTTTATCCAAAAGAAGGAAGGACAAATAAAAATGAAGTGTAAGGGCTTGCACGTCTGAAGAAAAGGGAGCTGGAGGCGGAGCACTAGGTATTTTAGAGTCCCTGCATCCACTGGCACTGAAGGCTCACAATCTAATTGCCCCAGGCTTGTCACTGACTGTTGGATGACCTTGTAACTAGCTCAAGCCCAACTTGCCCCCCCTTTTCCCATATACATCAGGTAACCATGTCAATCTGTAAATATAGTTTAGCCTGGTTAGTCTTCCCATAAAATCCACAGCCTACCATACAGCCAGATGAGTTGTCATTTTCTAGCAATTACTGTACATCCAGAAAATAATTCAAATGTATTCACTCCACTTTCAGAACAGATGTAGGAGGAGAGGAAACAGACATTCTTAATTGCTGTGCTTGAAGTAAAAGCTATTACTGTAGAGTTAGTTAACTGATTCTCCCACAAAGTTAATTCAAATGCATAAGGGAGGTGGAGAACAAATTTTGTGGAGAAATTATACCTGTCATCTCTACAAGGGACTAATTAGACATCTGAAGGCCACCAGGTTAAGACCTCAGCTACACACTTGTTGGCAGGTGACCTTTCCTTGTACATTCCCCACCGTATGGGGCAAGGGTCCTTCACACACACACCTTAGCATTTAGAATTTTGCCATGTACTCTTATCTAGGTTAAATCCTGAGTATTAGAGCCCATCCAGCAGTTCACTAATCATTAGTGTTAGGATTTTTTTTTTCTTATAGGGAATATATAACGTATAAGTAATTTGATTGTCTAAGTATTTTTTTTATACATGATTTGGCAAATCATTCTGTTCACATGTCCCTAAGTACAATCTAGTGACTGGCCTTGATTTGAATATTCAGTTCAGTTTATAGAATAACAGATGATCTGTTTCTTGTTTGTTTATGACTAGTCCAGCAACTGGGCAAAATAGCTTCGTGTGGATTAGACAGCATTTGAGTGAGAAAGAATCCAAGGGCTTTTCCACCAGTTACCAGCAGATTCACAGACAGAACGCTGTGGATTTGTCTCTGAAGGGATAATTAAAGCTGTATCTAAGCCCCACTGTAAGAATTACAAGTGATAACACCTGGCCCAGGGTGTGGTTGAGGCCGCCTTGGGTACCCACCCTCCATTGTTCCCAGACCCACACTGTTTTGGCTCCTCTTTCAGTTTGGTTCATGAAAACTGGAAGAGAGCCCTTAGACTGCTCTGCTATCATAAAAGCTTTGTCTTATCTTGAGACTTCTGCACAGTTGCTTGCCTTTCATCACTCTGCAATTAACATCTGGATCCACAATATTTTCCAGATCCCTTTAAAAAGCACTATAATGCACATAGGCACCGGGTGGTTGTTCTACTAATTACAGTGTAGAAGTGAAGAATATAGTTTCCTACAATATTGTGCTATGAAGAGATTGTAGAGAATTTTAGTTCAGCAGCTTATAGATGTGGCACAGAACCACCACAATTACCTGGAGAGGTTTGTATGGGTACCAGTTAACGGATGAATGGATAAAGAAAATAGGGTGTAGATACACAATTGAATAGTATTCAGACACAAAGAATCACAAATCATGTCATTGGTAGGAAAATGAATGGAACTGGGGATCATCATGTTAAGCGAAATAAACCAGACTCACAAAGACAAGCATCACATGTTTTATTGCATATGTGGAGTCTAGGAGAGAAAAAAAAGATAACATGAAAATATAAGGGAAATTATTGGAGAAGAGGAAGGAGAACAGGAGGAGGAGAAGGAGGGTATGGTGGATGGGGAGATGGATATGATTAAAATATGTTTTATGCACATATGATTATGCCAGAAAAATTGTTCTGTATAATATGCACCAGTAAAAAAAGTGGTTTTTAAATCCAGAAACCAGTGACCAACCCCTTGGAATATGTTATTTTTATGTTTTCTAGCTCATTAATTTCTACTTCAATTTGTATTATCACTTCTGCAAATTTTCAGTTTAATTTGCTCTTTTTCTAGTTTTTGAAAGATGGAAGATGACATTGTTTGAGACTTCCTGATCTTAACGTTTAGTGTTATTAATGGCCTCCAATGCTGTACTTTATCAGCATTCCACAGATATTTTAGTGGTTTTCTTTACATTCACTAAGATGATCTCCTATTCCTTATTTACTTCTTTGATTTATGGACTAGTTAGATATGTGATATTCATTTTACAAATATATGACATTATTGTAGATAGCTTTCTATTTTTGATTTCTAATTTGATTATGCTATAATCAAAGAACATGTTTGAATAATTTGAATTATTTTAAATTCATTGAGATTTGTGGCTCAGAACATAGTTAAGCTTGGTGTGCATTCTTCTCTTGTTAGGTGGAGCATGCCATAAAATAGGCCAATTAGGGGACACTGTCCATACTTTGTTAAGATCTATGTGCTGATTTTGCATGTATCAGTTTTTGAGAAAGGAATATTTAATTTTCTGACAATCACCATGAATCTATTTTTCTTTGGTTCTATTGGCATTTGGATCATTAATTTT
This sequence comes from Xerus rutilus, assembly GCA_028644305.1. NCBI lineage: Eukaryota > Metazoa > Chordata > Mammalia > Rodentia > Sciuridae > Xerus > Xerus rutilus. The sequence goes on along the minus strand of CM053401.1, from coordinate 111,486,326 downwards.
GAAGCATTGTTACTAGGGGTGAATACATGTAGGATTTTCATATTGTCTTGAATACCTGACTACTCTATCATTATAAAATGAATGTCTTTGTATTTGTCAGTATTCTTTGCTGTGGAATCTGCTTTATAGCCTTTCTACCTTTCCTTTGCCCAGTGTCATGTGCTACGGTTCTGTACATCCTTTTGCTTTTAACTTATGTTTGTCTTTATGTTTAAAGCATGTTTCTGGTAGGTACCACATAGGTGATTCTTGCATTTTATTTAAACCAATCTAACAATCTCTCTTTTAATTGGAGTCTTGAGACTATTTTCATTTATCGTGATTACTGATGTAATATGATTAAAATCTATCATCTTTTTATTTTCCATTGGTCCTGTTTTTCCCATTCTTTTCATGGTTCTATATTTTGTATTTTTAATTAGCAATAACCCATACTTTGGCTATTTTAGTAGTTTTGTTAAAGACTTACTGTACACATCTTTAACTCATCAACAGTTTTCCTTTGAGTAATATACAATTTCACACATAGTATAAAAACATCACAAATGTGTATTTTCTTCTCTTCCCTCCCAGTGTCTATGCTATGGTAGTCATTTATGTCACTTAAATATCTGTTATAATTCCCCATTATATTATTATTTTTGCTTAAGTAGATATTACCTTTTCAAAGATACACAAGCACACATATATCTACATGTATACATATTTTAAAGATACATATATAAACATACATATATACTTAACTGTGCATGCTTAAGTATGTGTATATATCTAAATGTGTATATTATTTATGTATTTGCTTTATATACATGGTTAAGTATATATGTATGTGTATATATCTATATGTGTATATATGTATAGCAATGTATATGTACATACATATATACACATATACATGTACACAAATATTTCATTTAATTTATGGTTCTTTTTTTTTCCTTTGTGTCCATCTTTTACAATTTCCCTCTACATAAAGGACTTCCTCTAATTTTTCTTTTAACATAGGAATGTTAGTGATGAGTTCTTTTAGTGTTTGTATGCCTGGATATGTTTTGACTTTGCTTTCGTTTATGTCTTCATCAAAATTCTTCTGGTCCTGAGCTTTTCTTTGTTGGTTAATTGGCTCTTTCAATTTCATTATTTGATACTGATCTGTTTAGGTTTTCTCTATGTTCAATATGGTTCAATATGAGTAGGTTATATGTGTCTATAAATTTTCAATGTCTTCTAGATTTTCCAGTTTATTGGAGTATAAAGTTTTAAAATTGACTCTAAGGATCTTCTGGATTTCAGAAATGTTTGTGGTGATAATCTTGATATCTTCTTTTTCACATCTAATATTTTTTGTTTATTTGAGTCTCTCCTCTCCCTCAACCCAGGTTAGTTTGGCTGAGGGTTTATCAATCTCTCTTGCATTGATCCTGTGTACTTTTTAAAATTTTCATTTTCTTTAATTTTGACTCTGATCTTTATTATTTCCTGTCTCCTACTGATTTTGGGATTAGTTTGTTCTTTTTCTAAGGCTTTGAGGTGGAGCCCAAGCTTATTTATTTGGAATCTTTGTTTTTTTCATGCAGGCACTCAATGCTATAAATTTTCCTCTTAGAATTGCTTTTAGGCTGCCCCAGAGATTTTGATAAGTTCTATCTCTGTTCTCATTTGTTTCTAAGAATTTCTTCTCTCATTTCTTCTATAATCCATTTTCATTTAAAAAAAATGTTCAGACTGTCATGTGTAATTAAAAAAGAACAAATAAAAATGAAAAAATTATATTATTATAAAATAAGACATTGTCTTAGCTAACATACACCATTAAGAAAGTTTTGCATCCATGAAAGCAAGGATGATTTAACATCAGAAAATCCATCGATGTATTTGACCATGTCAGTGCACTAGTGAAGAACTATAGCATTATCTTAATAGTACCGGAAAAGGCATTTAATAAAATTCAGTGACTATCCTCTAGAATATTCTATGTATATCCAAGAGAATGTTTATTCTATTGTTTATTCCATTGTTATAGAGTATTCTATAGGAGTCTGTTAAGTCTCATGGTTTTATAATGTGGTTAAGTCTTCTGTTTCCTTGCTGAGTTCAATTATTGAAAGTGGAGAATGGGAATCTTAGTATATTATATGTTGAATTACTTTTTTATCCTTTCAATTATGTCAATTACTTCTTCATGAAATTTTAGATTGGGCTGTTTTCTACATTAATATCTATATTTATTATATTTCTCAATATATTAAATCTATCATTATAAGATATCCTTCTTTATTTTCAGTAGAATTTAAATTTAAATTATATTTCATGTAATATTAATATAGCCAGCTACTTCATATCTCTTATAGTTGGCATTTATGTTTTATAATGCATATCTTTTTCTTTCTTTCTTTTTGATTCTGGTAATCTAACCCAGAGGTACTTTACCATGAGCTACATCCTTAACTCCTTTTATTTTCTACTTTGAGACAGGGTCTCAGTAAGTTGCTGAGGGTCTCACTAACTTGCTTATTCAGGCCTTGAACTTGCAATTCCCCGTCTCAGCCTCCTGAGTAGTTGGGATGACAGGCAAGTACCACCACACCTGGCCAATTTACCTTTCTAAATAAGTTTATTTGTTTGTTTTTGTGGTGCTGAGGATCAAATTCAGGGCTTCATTCATGTGGGACAAGCACTCTACCACTGAGCCACATCTGCAGCTCTTTTTCTGTTTTGATTTCAAACATTTTCTTTTAATCTAGAATGTAGCTCATAAAAACAACTCTCCACCTTCCTTGTGCTGAGCTATAGCATTTAATCCTATGTCCCTTTTATTTTGGGCAGATTCTCTGTGGCACTGCATAGTGCTGGGGTCTTGGACAGCAACCCACTATTCCCACAGTGACATCTCTGCTATAGGAGTCGTCACTGGATTGGTGGTATGGTGGTAACCCATGATCTTCTTGGGTTGTTCTTTATAGTATGAAATCTTTGCCCTACAAGTGAAGAAAATTGAAATATCTGGAACAAGCCCTCATGAATAAGGTTTTGATGAAGGAGGGGTGCTTTAGATCTCTAGATTAGACCAGAGCAGGGAACAGAACATCTGAAAAATGGGACTGGGTGAGTGAGAAACACTCTCCCATGGTAAAGCATTTATCCTACATGCAGGGCCTGGAGGAATGGGAGGGGAGCTTCCACTATCTTGATCAAACCCATGCAGCAGAGTGTCAGAACAGAGTTTTTGTAAAATAGTTATGGGGTTGGGGAAGAGGTAGCATTGTATGGCTCAAATGTCACAAACTCACTGTTGTTACCATGATTTAGTAGATATTCTTGAATGAATATTTCTTCATTTGCTATATGCCCTTAGAATAATTTTTAGGAACTTTCAGTGCTTTTATAAAAATACATTTATACTGTTAAATACCTGATTTTTAGAAGATGGGTTGCTAACTCCTCATTCTATCATTATGGAAGTGCTGCCTTTTGCATTCGTTTAAAATTTTTTTTTTAGTTGTAGATGGACACAATGCCTTTGTTTTATTTTTATTTATTTTTATGTGGTGCTGATGATCAAACTCAGTGCCTCACACGTGTCAGGCAAGTGCTCTACCATCGAGCCACAACCCCAGCCCCTCTTGCATTCGTTTTTGATACAGGATTCTGGGTTAGCAGCCTTTGTTTTTCCTTCAGTACTTTGAACACATTGCGACACTATTTTCTCACTTGTATTTTTCTCAAGAGAAACCTTCTGTTATTCCTGTCATTTTTTTTTCCCTTTAAACTTCACCCCGCTCCTGCCAGCCTGTGGATTCTTTACATTTTTCATTTTTGTTACTGGATTTGACCAATTTGATTTTCATGTGCCTCGGGGTAGTTTTTTTGGTGTGTCTCATACTGAGGTCTTCTTGAATTTCTTGGTTTTGTGGTTTTATACTTAACATCAATTTTGAAAATTTTAGCCATTACTTTTCAAATATGTATTTTTTTGCTTCTTTTTTCTCATTCTTTTTCAGAGACTCCAATTATATATATTTTAGTATGTTTAAATTTATTCTGTAGATTGTTGATATTCTTTCCATTACTTTTTTCTCTTTGACATGTTTCATTTTAGAAGATTTCTAATGCTATGTCTTCAAGTTCACCATTGTTTCGCATTGTCACGTCTAGTGTTTATCTTTTCCAATGTATTTTTCATCTCAGATGTCTTTCTTAGTCTTTTACTTTAACGGTTTAATTTTGGTTTTGTGTTTTCCATTCTTAATCTTTTAAACATTCTCTTTGAACATATGTAATATGTAATAATTATTTTAAGATCTTTGCTTCCAATCCAATATTTATAACAGTCCTGTTTTTGTTAGCCTGATTCTAGCATTTGTATCACTCTGGGTCAAATTTGACTGATTGATTTTCTACTTATCATGGATTATATTTTTCCAGCTTCTTTGATAGCATTTCTGACCTTGCAAATTTTACCTTGTTGACAACTTGATATTTTTATGTTCTTATAAATATTTTTGGTTGTCATTCTGAGATAAAATTAAGTTACTTGAAAGCAATGTCATCCTCTGAGTTTTGCCTTTTAGGTTTATTAAGCAGATCTGGAGATATATTCTAGCAGACTCTAGGGCTACTAGTTCCCCACTACTGAGTCAAAGTTTTCCTGAGTACTCCATGCAAAGCCCTGTGCATTATGACTGTTTCTACTGTATATTATGAACACTGGAAGCCATTCTTTAATTCTTTCATAGATTTGAGGTGGCTTCCTCACATATGTGCACTGATTTCCCAAGAAGGAACCTCTTTAGATCCCTGTGATTCCCTCTGCACACCTCTTCCCTTTTTTGAGGTTTGCTCTATGAACTCTTATTGCATTGGTCTGCTTAGCCTCTGAGCTTTGTCCCCTCAACACAGGGAATCAACTAAACTCTGCCTGAGTGACTTGCTGTGAGCTTCAGGCCAGAAACTTTCAATGTAATATGACTGGGGAATTGTAGAGTTAATTTTACTTGTTTTCAGCCTCAGTGACCACTGTCTTCCATTGCCTAATACCACATGTCTTAAAAACAATCATTTCATATATTTTCTCTTGAGTTTTGATTGCTTCATGTGAGGAAGTGAATCCAATTACCATTATTCTATCTTGGGTGGGAGCTGAAGTATCCTTCGTCCTGGCTAAGTTTGATGTTGCAAGCTGATTATTTCTCTGCAGGACCTTAAATCTCTTCTAGTCACTGGTTTGAGTAGTTTAAATTACGAATAGTGGGAGGATTTATGTGCTTCCTTTAGCCATTTTCTTACTGGGACACTCCTTATTAAGTCATGTTTGTCAAAGTCAGGGGTGCACATTTGTTAGTTTAGTTGTATTCATGCTGGTTTGATAATTATCTCCCTGTATTTCCAAACTAGCATCATAGAGAAGAATTGTGGGAAGAATGGGAAATGTGGGATAATGTGATCGTTCCCCAGTGGTCTGTTTTATCCAAGGCAGTTCTTGAGCCCGAATGAATCAACTGGTTGATTTAAGAACTGGGGGCAAAAGGGGCTTTCCCTTGAAGACAGGTGCTTGTACTCAGCCTTTTAGGATCTGGTCAGGGTAAAGTACAGTTTAGAAGGTGTTTGGGTATCATTAATTAGTGTTTTAGTTAACTAATTTATAACAAATATTTATTTTGACTCATGGTTTTAGAGATTTGCGTCCATGATCAGGTGGACACATTGCTTTTAGGTCTCTGGTGAGGACACTGGATAGCAATGATGGGAAGCATGTGGCAGAGCCAAACTGTGTACATCCCCAGCCAGGTGGAAAAGAGAGGGAGAAGACTAATGTCCCACAATCCCTTTGAGGACCTGACATGGTCCTAGTGACCCAAGGACCTCCCACAAGTCTCCTCCTTCCCAAGGTTTCACCACTTTGGACTGGGGATCAAACCTTTAACACATGTGCCTCTGGGGGACTTCAGATCCAAACTCTAGACCAGTAACCAATATTGTGTGATAGCTCTTGTATGTGTAGGGCATATACATTTTAAAGTGATTACCACACCAATAAAACTAACCACACCAATAAAAACATTTCGACATTTAAAATATTCCCACCAGTAAGCCTAATTTTCTTCCAACAACAAATATGTTTTTGAAATAATCAGTATTTTACTCAAATATTCAGAACCTTCTGGTCATCACATTACTCAAACCCCAACTGTCACACAGTTTGTTGGAGGCTACTGCCTGGACTCACACCCTGAAGACACTCAGTGGTATTTTCTGTTGGTGTTTTCTGTTCTAGAGCAAAAGTTTAAGCATAGTGAACAAGGATAGTGGTGAAAGGGGATAACATTATTTGGTCTCCTAGATAGTTGCCCACTCTTCTTCTGGCCTAGGGCTTTCAGGCTTTATATAGACATATATTTTCCAAAAGCAAAATCTTGAAAAAGCATGTTTAGTAAATTGTATCTATTGCTCATCTTCTCTTTCTAGAGAGTAATACAAACAATCATTAAGCATATCACAGCTACTATTACATATGATACTGGAAGAAAGTTGAGATTATTAAAGCATTTCCAGTATATGGGTCATTTAGAAGAATCCAGCTAAATACTCATATTTTATATACATTTAAAAATTACAAAAATTACATTCAGAATAAGTATTAAAATATGTATCCACTTAATAAAATACCTTAGGACATAGTCACTATATATTTAGCATCAGTGTTTATTCTGGAATACTAAAAATTAACCCAAAACACTAAGAACCATGACTCCTATTTTAAAAACTGAAATTTAATTCACATAACATGCATCATTTTAAAGTGTACAGTGATGTTTTATTGTGTTTGTAAACTGTGCCACCCTCACTACTCTTATTCCAGAATATTTTTATAACTCTAGAAGAATACTTTCCACCCATTAGCAATGACTCCTTATTCTTCCAATGTCCCTAGCCTCTGGCTACCATTAGTCTACTTCCTGTCACTATGGATTTGTCTATTCTGGACACTCAATAAAAAACTAATACATGGTATGGACTTTTGTGTTGGGCTTTCTCGGTGGCTAACTTTTAATAGTCTGAACATTTGGATTGCATATTGAGGTGAGTACTTCTTATGACTCAAAGAATGTGCACCTGTCCTTAATTTTAATTCCAAAAATATGATTGTTCTCTTTGTTCTCTGAATATAGATGGGATAGGAATCTTTTGAGTGATAATCACTCAGAGATTTAATGCAAAGTGGAATCCAGAGTACAGTGGCCTGGATTCTGCTGTACTAGAATTGGCAGGCCATTGTGGCCTCTGTAAATAAAACTGATCAATCTGGCTGTTTACTTAAATTCTTCTATTGCTTGCCTAAACATTGAGTACTGGCAACTTTCTTTTTCTTTTTTTCACAAATTCCCTTTACTGCTCACTACCTCTTGTAAAGATGCACACCTCTTTCTGAAGTTGAGAGAAAAAGAGAAGGAGATAAAAATTAATGCAGTAAATGAGACCAACAGAACAGCCTCTTGTGTGCTGTCAGGGGTCACCATGAGCAAACACCTACCTTGCTGCTCTGTGGTGAGGCTCAGCTCAAATGATGATGGGTTCCGTGAGCCTTTTTAACAACCCCTAGTGAGAGACTGAATCAGAAGAAAATCCAGAATCTCTTCCCATTTCAGTTCATCTCTAACTCCCATGGTGTGAGGAATACTTCCAGAGAACAGAGGTAGAAGAGGTAAGAAGGGAGAGCAAGCTGATGAGCCCCACACTCTGCTCAGACTCTGCCTGTGGTACTGTCTAGAAGACCCAAGTCTGCAGCTTACTCTTCCCCTGCCTTGCATATTGATCAGAAACCATATAGAATAATCCAGAAGTGCTGGAATCAGGTGAGGTGGATTTGTCTTTGGAGTTTTCACCCTTCCTCTCAATTTTGTACTAATGTTCTCAACTAAATAGGAAAGTACTAGTTCTACCAAGGCATTTGTATTTTATCAAGTAACACATGAATATTAAAAATGTGGTTACATTTCAGTACATACAGGCATACATACCCATTACTCTTGATATCTGAAGGGTTTGCATCTATGGATTCAATGAACCACAAACCAAAAGTATTTGGGGAAAAAGTGCTCTGTACTGAACATGTGCAGATTTGACTTTCTTTTCATTATTCCTTATGCAACACATTATAACAACTATTTATACAACATTTACATTGTATTGGTTATTTTAATTCATCTAGAGATTATTTAAAGTATATGGAAAGATGTGTGTTGTGTAGGTTATATACAAATACTGCATGGGTTTTTATATGGGAATTGAGCTTTCATGGAATTTTTTTGGGGGAGTCTATAACTCCACTGATAAATGTAGACAACTGTACCTGCCTATGTATTTATATAGGCAGATAGACAACAACAAAAAGCTGTAAACAAGTAGAGGAAGAAATTTGGGAAAGTCATGGGAAAACAGAGTATTTTTCAACTTCTGGTATGTATCTGTTTGCCTTATACTTTACTAAGTTAGACTACTGCCAAAGACCATCATCATGTTATATAAATGTCACTGGATAACTAATGAGTGCTGGTCTTACACTTAAGACAGTCCTCATTCAAAAGGCAAGCTGTGCTCTTAGGGTTAAGACAGACCTCATTTTGAGGCCTGATGTTCCAAACACAGTTAACATCAATCCAAAGTTGAAGCCAGAGGAGGAGGTGCAGCCAGACGTGCTGCAGTGATCATGCGCCCAGCACAGAGTGAAGCATTTCCTCAAAGATGTAAAGAGTTCTTTTGATGGGAATTCTATATTCCCTTGCCAAGTTTTCACAATCTTGAAAGGCTAACAGGGCTTCATATGACGCATACCTAGGTTAATATGTTGCATACTTAAGCTGATGTGTTACATCCCAGGCTGATATGTTGGACACCTAGAACCATATGAGTCCACCCCCCGCTGGCACCCCTGCCCAGGAATCCTGTCTTATTGTTGTTAATACTTTGACTTGAAAGATCCCCATCATATAATGCCCTGATCACAAGGATGGAGAGGGTTCCAACTCTGAAGTCAGAATAAGCAGGTAATTAATTATTCTAGAAATATATTGACTTGGATTGTTTTTTTTTAAACCTGGAAAAACAGTAGCTTTATTGTCAAAATAACACTCCCAGGCATTACTAAATTTAAAAGATCCTGGATAACATCAGTTTAGATCTTGGAAAATAGCTGAGTTCGATTACTTAGGGTTGGCAAGCTTCATTGTCTTAAATCCTTTACACACCCTTTCCTGAGTTTTTCCTCTCACCTCTTTTTCCTTGAGGTTTACTTTCATTTCACTCTTCTTCTTTTCTCATGTCACTTCCTCTCTATTTAACAACACACTGAGGTCCCAAATTCCTCATCACAAATACGGGACCCCCCTAATGTCAAAGAGCTTAATTCATTCTATTTAACATTTATACTGTCCCAACATTTGGTCCTTGACATAATTCAGAGCTGAGATTATTACTCATAAATTTCTTTCTCAATTCTCCAACTCTCTTAGCCCATTTAAACATATTCTTTCTCTTTATGGCATCGTGTAAATCCTTAGCAATTTCTTTGTAAAAATACACCTATCTGTACCTCAATGAAATATCTTCTCTACTGCTAACTCACTAACCCCTTTCTGGCTTCTTCTCTTCACATCACTTGGTCCTTCAGTAGGTGAGCTTTGAACCTCTTCTTTTTATATAGCCTTTTATTTGAGAGTAACACTAACCTTTATGGCTTCAGCCACCATCTCCATGTATTAATATGTATTTTCCAAACCTATTGCTTGGGGCTAGATCACATTGCTACTTAGATCTGCATTTCTATTTTACTTCTGGAAATATCAAATGCAAGGCTAGTCTGTCAAGGTCTTGAACTTCACATATATGGAAGGTCCTAATTGGCCTGGTGATTACACATCTCTCATTCTTAGAGCTTTCTACTGTTGTCCAAATAATCTGGGGTTGGGGATATAGCTCAATGGTAGATTGTTTGCCTAACATGCATGAATCCCTGGGTTCAATCTCCATCGCTACCAAAACAAACATACAACACCCCCCAAAAATAAAGTCACTTGTGACATAAAGACCTTCCTTGTTAAAATTCTGTAACATAAAATGCAAGCTTCTTATTCTGTAAAGAAATTTTCATAGTAATCAAGCACTTCTTCTAAACATATTTTCCTTTATTTTATCATGCATGTTTAATACTTGTTAAATTAAAGACAGGGAGTCTACCTGATAATCATGGTCTATATTTGGTATTATGCAGCTATATCTGCTGTCTGATTGCCTGGGGTAGCTGCTTCTTCCTATATTTATATCTTCATTACAAAAGAGCACTTTATCAACTAAGATTTTTCTGCAATCACAATAAACTCTACAATACATGTGCAGTTTTTATTAGAATACATTACTTTTAGTTTTGTTCTCTATGCAAACATGCATACCTTATTTTCCTTACTTTAGTAGGAGTCTTAAGGCATTACATCTAGTATGTCTTTATTTTTCCCTTAGTGTAATCATTTGTCCTAGTATGGCCACAATAAATTCTGATTGAATTAAGTTAAATAGTGGCTGAAAAGCACCAAGCCCATCTTTTCTGGTGCTCTTCATTTCTTCCTGAAAATTTAATCTTCCATGTATTATAATTTACTAATGATGTGAAGAATTTCCTTAATTATTTTTTATAGTGCAGATTTGATGGAGATGAAGTATCAGAATTTTTTCTAAAGATGTGTTTTTCATCTTGATTTTGAAGGACATTTTTCTGGATATATAATTAGAGACTAACTTTTTTTCCCATAGCATTTCAAAAATTTTGCATTATTGTTTTTTGGCTTCTGTTATTTCTTATGAAGCATCAGCCATTATTTTGATAAATTTTCTTTTTTATAAAGTGTTCCTTTTTTTTTGCTTACTCTTAAGATTGTTTTTTCTTTATTGACATTTTCAGCAGTTTGATAATGATATGCCCAGTTATGGTTTTCTTTATGTTTATTATTTTTTGAACTTGGATTTCTTGGACCTGTAATCTGATGTCTTTCCTCAGTTTTCATTAGTTCTTTACTATAATTTCTTCAAATATTTTTTCCTATTTCAATATTTCTTTTCCTAGAATGAAAATTAGATATATATTTTCTTTATAACTCATTAGATGTAACTGGGTCATATGCTTATTCAAAACCAATTGCAGTTAATACTATGTTAACAATACTGGGTAGAAGGCAGGAGTAAACTCCTGTATCTAAGGTAGAATTCCTCCTCACACTAGAGTTACTCTTTATTTCAGTACCTTGTTTTATTCTTTTCTGATATATATTATTATCACAAGCATCTGGTTTGTTTATACTTTATCTGTTTAATGTCTTTTTTTTTTTTTTTTTGGTACTAGGGATTAAACTCAGGCTCTCGACCACTGAGCCACATACCCAGCCCTATTTTGTGTTTTATGTAGAGACAGGGTCTCACTGAGTTGGTTAGCGCCTCGCCATTGCTGAGGTTGGCTTTGAACTCGCGATTCTCTTGTCTCAGCCTCCCTAAGTGCTGGGATTACAGGCTTGCGCCACCGCACCCGGCTTTGTTTAATGTCTTTTTTACTGAATAATATTTAAACTTGTAAAAGTAGGGGCTTTATGCCCAGATTATGGTTTACTCTCAAACCCTAGAATTCTGGGTAGCTCAGCAGTCATCCACTAATGCATTGAATGAATGAAGATAGACAAATAGGAAGGCAAGGACAAGATTTACCATTTATACTTAGAAAGTACATTAGTCAGCTTGCTGTTAGGATAACAGATTCCTGAGACAATCAACTAATAAGGGACAAGGTTTATTTTGGATCATGGGTTTAAAAGTTCCACTCTGTTATCAGGTAAATCCGTTGCTTTCAGACCTCTGGTAGGGATGCCACATGGTGATGGCAGAAAGTGGATTGTGGAGCTAAACTACTCATCTTGTGGCTGGGATGCCACCTCTTCCCTTTGAGGTCATACTCCTGGTGACCTGCAGACTTTCCAACAGGCCACACTTCTTGAAGTTTCCATCACCTCTCAATAGCATAGGCTGGGGACCAAAGTTTTAAATACACTAATCTTTGAGAGATGTTCAAAATCCAAACCATTGTAAGAGACTATTATTAAGAACTAATAAAAAAATCCAATTTATAATACTGGAAAATGGTAAAAGAGTAGAATGTGAAATAAATTTGAAATAGTTCAATGAAAATGAAGTATTCTGAATTAATTAGACTGAATTAGTTGCAATAGAATCGCAGGATTTCATAGTTGGATTTTTTACTACTTTGGATGTTTCTTTTGAGTGAATCACTCACTAGTTGTCCTTTTGTGACTGGTTTATTTCACTTAGCACAATGTCCTAAACATTCATCCGTGTTGTAGCATGTGAAAGAATTTCCTTCTTTTTTAAGGCTGAATAACATTCCATCATATAGCTATGCCATGTTTTCTTTCTGCTTTGATCTATTGATGGACATTGGTGTGCTTCTTCCTCTTGGCTATTGTGATAGGGAAGACTTTTATAGTCTCTTTGTCTACTTTTGCTTTATTATCTGGGATTTTGCTGTTATATCAAACAAATTATTGACAAATACAGGATCATGAAGTTTCCCCCCTATATTTCCTTGTAGAAATTTTATAGTTTTACGTCCCACATTTAGGCCTTTGATCCATTTTGATTTTTGGGGGGTGAGCGTACTGAGGATTGAACACAGGGGCACTTGATCACTGAGCCATATCCCCAGCCCTATTTTGTATTTTATTTAGAGATAGACTCTCACTGAGTTGCTTAGTGCCTCAGTTTTGCTGGGGCTGTCTTTGAACTTGCGATCCTTCTGCCTCTGCCTCCTGAGCTACTGGGATTATAGGTGTGTGCCACTGCACCTGGCTTCCGTTTTAATTTTATTTTCACATATTCTGTAAGGTGAGGATCCAAGTTGATCTTTTCATATGTGGCCATCTAATTTCCCAGCACCACGTGTTGAAGAGACTGTTCTTCTCCTATGATGCAGTCTTGGCACTCTTGCTTTATATACAAAATTCTATTCTATTCTACTGGTCTATGTACTTGTCTTTGTACCATTTTCACAGTCTTGATTACTGTTCCTTTGTGTTAAGTTTCAAGTCAGAAAGTGTGAGATCTCCAACTTTACTCTGTTTTTCAAGATTATTTTGGTTATTTGGATCCCTTGAGATTCCACGTGAATTTTTTTTTTTTTTTTTTTTTTAAATTTTTTTTTTTTAGTTGTAGATGGACACAATGTCTTTATTTTATTGCTTTGTATGTGGTGCCGAGGATCGAACCCAGGGCCTCACGCATGCGAGGCAAGCGCTCTACCACTGAGCTACAATCCCAGCCCCTCCACGTGAATTTTAAGATTTTTATTTCCTATTTCTACTGAAAATACCATTGGTATTTTGATAGGAATTGCTTTGAATCTGTAGATTTCCTTGAGTTGTACTGACATCTTAACAATTAACAATAGCTCATTTCTTCTAGTCCATAGATGTTGGTTATCTTTCTATTGTGTCTTCTTGTTTTTTTTGTTTTCAGTGTGTATCTTTTTTGCCATTGGTTGAGTTTATTTTTATGCATTTTGTTCTTCTGAATGCTATTGTCAATAGAAGTTTTTCTTAATTTCTTTTTGATTGCTAATATATAGAAATGGAACTGAATTTTTTTTTTTTTGGTACTAGGGATTGAACTCAGGGGCACCTCAACCACTGAGGCACATCCCTAGCCCTATTTTGTATTTTATTTGGAGACATGGTCTCACTGATTTGTAGATTTGATCTGTAGATTTCCTTAAGTTGTATTGACATCTTAACAATTAACAATACCTCATGTCTTCTAGGTACTGTAATACCTTATCATTGTTGAGGCTGGCTTTGAACTCATGATCCTCCTGGCTCAGCCTGCCTCCTCAGCTAGTGGGATTACAGAGTGTTCCTTTTTATATCCTGAAACCTCACTGACTTTTTTTCTATTAGTTTGAATGGATTTTTTAATGGAATGTTAAGTTTTCTACATTTTTGATTGTCTTCTGTGTTGAGACAATTTTACTTCTCCATTTCCAATATGGATACCTTTTTTTTCTTTTTTTAACCTGTGAAATTTCTCTAGCTAGCATTTCTAGTATTGTGTCAAATAAAAGCAGTAACAGAAGGTATTTTTCTCTTTTTCTTAACCTTAGGAGAAAGCTTTCAGCTATTGAGCATGAAGTTAGCTATGGGCTTGTCATATACATCTTTATTATGTTGGTGTATTTTTCCTCTAATCCTAGTTTATCAGGGGCTTTTAATGGTTATATTTTTTAATTAGGAAAGATGTTGAGTCTTGTCAAATGCTTTCTCTGAATCAATTGAGATTATACTTTCCCTCTTCTTTCTTTTTAATGTGATGTATTTTATTGATTATTGTATTTTGAACAATTTTTGCATTCTAGGAATAAATTCTACTTTGTTATGGTATATTTTGCTTTTCATGCACTAATTCTGTTTTCTAGTATTTTGTTGGATCTTTTTTTTTTCATTGAAATTCCTCAGAGATATTGGCCTATCATTTTCTTTCCTGTAGTGTTTTTGGCTTTGGTATCAGACAATGCTGGCCTCATAGAAGGAGTTTGGAAATGTTCTCTATTTTTAATTTTTGGAAGAGTTCGAGGAGGATTAGTGTTAATTCTTTCTTAAATGTTTGGTGGAAATCACCAGTGAAGCCATCTGGTGTTGAGTTCTTCTATGTTGGAGGTTTTTATTACTGATTCAATTTCCTTGCTAATTATGGGTCTGTTAATTTTTTTTTAATTTCATGATGATTCACTCTTGGTTAGTTGTATGTTTCTAGGGATTTATACATTTCTTCTAGGTTATTCAATTTGTTCACATATAATTGTTCATAATAGTCTTATAAATCTTTTTATTTTTTGATATCAGTTGCAATATCTCATTTGATTTCAAATTTTAGCTACTTGAGTCTTCATTCTTTTTTATTAATTAGTCTAGTTTGTAAATTTTGTTGACTTTTCAAAAAAACAACTCTGATTTTACTGATTTTTTTCTATTTTGTAAAAATTCTCTATTTCATTGATCTCTGTCTCATCTTTATTATATCCTTCCTTCAGTAAAAATGTCCTTGTTTTTTTCTATCTAGATCCTTGAGATATAAACTTAAGTTGTTGGCTTGAGATCTTTGCTCTTTTTTTTTTAATGTAAGAATTTACTGCTTTAATCTCCTAATGGAGATTACTGATTTCAGAATATTCCATTAGTTCTAGTATGTTGTGCTTTCTTTTTCATTTGTCATTAGCTGTTTTCTAAATTATGTTATCATTTCTCTTGAGCCATTAGTAGAGGGAGTTGTTTAATTTTCATGTATTTATGGATTTTTTTGTTTCTGCAATTGATTTCTGGTTTCATTCTTTTGTTGTAGGAGGAGATACTTTGCATTATTTTTCTTCTTTATTTGTTAAGATTTGTTTGTGGCTGAGTATGTAGTATGTCTTGGAGAATGTTCCATTTGCAAATTGAGAGGTATGTACATTCTGCTCTTGTCAGGCAGAGTGTTCTGTGTATGTATGTTTGGTCCAGTTGATCTATAGTGTTTGAGTTCTCTTTTACCTTGTCTATCTTCTGTTTGGTTATTCTTTTCATATGTGACAGTGGTGTCTTGACTGACCTACATTTATTGTGTTACTTCCTATTTCTCCCTTTAGTTCTTTCAATATTTGCTTCATATATATGTAAACTCTCTAATACAGGGGCGTTTATATTTATTCTCATTATGTCTTCCTGGTGAATTATCTCCATTACCATTGTATAATTTCTTTGTTTTTTGTGACAGTTTTTGTCTTAAAGTCTTTTTTGTCTGGTAGAAGTATAGTTACTCCGGCTCTTATTAGGTTCCTACTCCCATTTGCATGGATCTTTTTAAAATTCTTTAACTTTGACCCTTTGTGTGTATCTGAGGTGTGAGTCTACTGTAGACAACAATTAGTTGGATTTTTATTTTTTATGCATTCAGCCAGTCTATGGCTTTTCATCAGGGTTTTAATCCAGTTCAATTTAAAGTACCTACTACTGATAAGGGAGGACTCTCTATTGTTATTTTTACTCTTCCCACCATACGTTTGTAGCTTTCTCTCCTCTTCCATCTTGCTGCCCTATTGTTTTATTGTACTGATTTTTTGAGTAATATGTTGTGATTATCTTCTCATTTTTATTTGTACATATTCTGTAGATATTCTCTTTGTGGTTATCATTGTACTTACATAAAACACTTTAAAATTATAATGATCTATTTTAAACTGATAACAACATCAATTTCATATAAAACTCTACTACTTTAAAATTATTCCCTACATATTATAGTATTGATGATACAATTATGTCTTTGTACGTTATGTCAGTTAACATCTATTTGTTATTATTTTTATGCTTTTGTATTTTAAATTCTATACTAGATTTAAAGGTGATTTGTGTACATATGCTATAAAATTACAGGATTCTATATTTCTCTCCATATTAACCTTTACAAGTAAGTCTTAGTTTTCATGTTGTTTCATATTGCTTTTTGTCATCCTTTTGCTTGGACTTGAAGGATTCCCTTTAGCATTATTTATAGAGCACATCTAGTGGTGATGATCTTCATTAGCACTTGTTTATCTGGGAATGTTTTACTTTTCCCCTATTTTTTTGAAGGACAGTTTTTATTGCATATAGTATTCTTGACTGGCATTATTTTTTCTTTCAGCACTTTGAATTTATCCTTTAATTCTCTTCTAACCTGCAAAGTTTCTACTTAGAAGTCTAATGACAATTAATAGGTATCCTCTTGTACATGACAAGTCTCTTCATTCAAGATTCTGTTTGTCTATGCCTCTTGACAATTTACTTATGATATGTTTCTATGTAGGTCTCTTTACATTGATTTTATTTAAAGTCCTTTTATCTTATTGGATATGTATGTCAATTCCTGTCCTCAGAATTGGCAAGCTTTTAGCCATATTTTCTTCAAATAGTCTCTTTGTACCTTTTTATTTTTCTTCCTCTTCTGGTACTCCCATAATGCATACACTGTTTTGCTTGGTGGTATACCATAAGTCTGTAGGCTCTGTTAATTGTTCTTTTCTTTCTTTTTTGGGGGAGTGGTACCAGAGATTGAACTCAGGGGCACTCAACCACTGAGCCACATCTCCAGCTATATTTTATATTTTATTTAGAGACAATATCTCACTGAGTTGCTTAGTGCCTTTCCGTTGCTGAGGCTGCCTTTGAACTCCTGATCCTCCTGCCTCAGCCTCCTGAGCGGCTGGGATTACAAGCGTGCGCCACTGCGCCCAGCCTTTTTCCTTCATTATCTTTTTCTTTTTATTCTTCTGTCTTGATAATTTCAAAGTCCTATTTTTTAAGTTGCTGATTCCTTCTGCTTGGTTGTCTGCTATTGAATCCTTCTAATGAATTTTTCAATTAAGTTTTTGTATTTGGTAGCTGCAGTGTTTGTTTGCTTTCTCTTCTCAGCTTTTTCATGGTATTTTTATTTTGTTCAGGTATCATTTCCCTGATTTCATTTAGTTGTGTGCTTTTAAAAATATAATTTCTCACCCTTATGACAGTATTTTTTATTTTTTTGTCCAGTAATTCATATACCCCCATTTCTTTAGGGTCAGAATTAGAGATTTAATTTGTCCTTTGGACTACATCATGTTTTCCTTTCTTTGTATGCCTTGTTATCTTTTGTGGTACTTTGGTATTTGAAAAATCAGCCACCTTTCTCAGGGTTTTTGTAGTCTGGTTTTGTACAGAAAGGACTTTCACCAATGACAATGGATAGAGGGTTCTGGAGACCTCTGAAACCTTTCCTTTAGATGTGTTCTCTCTGAACTTCTTCATTTGAAGTAATTGAAGAAGTGTCTTAATTCCTTCACAGAAGATTTCCCTAGTATATCTCTGTAGTACTGCAGCTTCTTTGGTGTTATAATAAGCTGATGTATTGGAGCTGTCCTTAATATGTGTCTATGGTTCTGCAGATTCTGGTGTTGAGACCAAGCCACTCTTGGCTTTGTTCTCAGAGTTCACTAACCTGTTAGCTTGTTTCTTTCTGCACTTAAATTCAAACAACACAGAAACCAGTCCCTTCAACAGCCCCACAAAAAGTCAGAACCCTGGAAATACTTCACTCTTTCTTTCCTCTGGGAGAATTGCTCTTTTTCATTACCATTTCTGGATTTCCCACCTCTGTGCAATTCTTCACTCTTCTTCCTACTCCCTAGGACTTAGTATTTGAAAATTATTATTGTGGTACAATATATATAACATAAACTTTACCTTCTTAACAGTTTGTGTGTGTGTGTGATACTGGGGCTTGAACCCAGGGATGTATGCATGCAAGGCAAGTACTCTACCATTGAGCCACATTTTAAACACTTTCAAGTGTACAGTTCAGTGATGTTAATCATGCAGTGTTGTGCAACTCTCACCACCATCTATGTGTAGAGCATGTTTTATCTTGAAAAACTGGAACTATGTACTCATCACACAATGGCATCCCCTTGCCTCTGCCTCTGGCAACTACCATTCTACCTTCTGTCTCTATGAATTTGACTACTCCAGGTAGCTCATATAAATGGATTCATGAAGTATTTGTCATTTTGTAACTAGTATATTTACTCAAACTCAAATCCACAGGCTGAGGATGTAGCTCAGTTGGTAGAATGCTTGCCTCGCCTGCACAAGGCCTTGGGTTCAATCCACAGCACCACCAAAAAAAAAAAAAAAAAAAAAAAAAATTGAATCCACAATGTGCATCCATGTTGTAGCATGTGCTAGCATTTCATTCCTTTTAAAAACTAAACAATATTTCTTTGTGTTCCACATTTTGTTTATCTATTCATCTGTTGATGGATGCTTGAATTGCTTTTAATTTTGACTACTGTGATAATACTGATATTAGCATAGGTGTACCAATGTCTGTTTTGGTCCATGCTTTTAATTCCTTTGTATAAATACCCAGAAATGTGATTATTGGGTCATGTGGTAATTATGTTTAATTTTGAGGAACCACAATACTGTTTTCCACAGTGACTGTGTCATCTTCCTTTTTAGTAGCAGTGCAGAAGGATTCCAATTTCTCTGTATCCTCATCAACATGTTATTTTCTGATTTTTTTGTTTTGTTTTTAACAATAGCCTTCAAAATGTATATGAAATGGTATCTCCTGTTTCAATTTGTATTTTCTTAGTGACTAAAGTTGTTGATCATTCTTTTATGTGATCATTGGTCATTTGTTTATCTTTTTGTTGGAGATGTCTATTTAAATTCCTTGCACATCTAATATTGAATTGTAGAAGTTCTTTCTATATGCTGAATAGTAACCCTTTGTCAGATATAAGATTTGCAAATATCATAACATTCTGTGGGTGGCCTTTTTATTCTGCTGTGCCCTTTATGCACAGAAGATTTAATTTTGATGTAGTCAAATTTATCCATTTTTTCTTTTGTTGCCAGAGCTTTTGGTATTAAATGCAAGAAATTATTGCCAAGGCTAATGGCATAAAGCTTTTCCTTTGTGTTTTCTTCTAATAGTTTTTTGGTTTTTTGTCTTACATCTGGGTCTTAAATCCATTTTGAGTTTATTTTTGTATGTGGCATAAGGCAAGGATGCAGCTTTCTTCTTTAGCTTATAGATATCCAGTTATTTCAGCCTCATTTGCTGAAAAGATTTATTTCCCATTAAATGGTCATGCACCTTGTCAAAGGTAATTTGTCAGAGGTGAATTTTGAGGCTTTGAGTTATAAACCCTGAACCTCCTGTGGCCAGTCTCTTTCCTGAGTACTATTGTTAGAGCAATAGTTTCATTGATGCTAGCATGACTCTGCTTAAAAGGTGATGTACCAAAACAATTAACTTTCCCCAGCTTTTATGCATGTGTATGTGTTTATTCCACATTCCTATTTCTTACAACCTTCATTGTACTTAATATATTTGGCATTTCCTACTTTAAGTTGTTAAGGCTTTATGTCTATATATCTTATTAATGTGATGAGATTAAAAAGCTCTGAACACCTAAAGACTAATAAATGTTGTGGAATAGCCAGAAAAGTGTCTTGAAAAAGTTAAGTGCCCAAGTGACTGACTTCACAGCCTTCTGTATGGCACAAAGTTTATGCAGTGTTTGCAGACAGAACACTTATTGAATCCAGTGAAATTGAAAAAAGATGCTACTTAATTTTCATAGTTGTCAGTAAAGCTTAGTTTAAAATGAAGAATACTACTTTGATGAAACTCATGCACTATGGATATAGTGCATAGCATTATGTTGGGATGTTCTTTCCAAAAATGCTAATAGCTCCTTGGAGCTAATATGACTTTATTGGGCTGACAGATGTTAGAGGAGTTGGTTCAAATTCATAATTGTTTCTATTTTGTGGACTATGAAAATCATTGCCCAAGTTATAAACTATTGGATACACAATTTTACAAGAGAGAGAACTCAGAGGTTCTACTCATAGTTCAACAAGTAGAGTGTAGAGTGAGTTTGTGAATGATCAGATATTTAGCAAAATTGAAGGAGGCTCATTGAAATAATTGCAGATACAACTATTTTTGTTTCCATGGAAACTCCATGTGGAAAAGTTCCTGAGTCTTGTTCATATTCCTTCTGGACAGAAATATTCTGAAATTGGCTCTGTCCTCTCCTTTGTCAGTCACTAAGTGGTGAGAAAGGTAATGTCCTACCTTTCAGAGGATATCAGCTCGCTGATTTAGAAGTCTGCCTACTTGGCAGTCTCATTACTGGATTCGCTCACTTCAATTCCTGACTTGAAAGGAGAAACTATTTTTGTTGTTATTGTTGGCTTTGTTTTTTCTTTAGACAAACCTGTTTAACCTCTGATGTGCAACACTAGCTCTCACAACTTCTGATCATATAACTTTAATGTGCTCATAACTTTATGCACAGAAGATTTGGAACAGTTATTCTTTGACTTACTGAAATATTTTTAACTCTGTGATATATGTGTGTTTTCAAATAATAATAATAATATCAATAAGCAATGTTGTTTTAAATTTTTTTTGGCAATGATCTCACTAGAACTTTGTCTTGAGTTCCTTGGCTTTGCAATTTGCTAGATAGCCACGTGATAGATAAATAACCTGAATACTGGTACATTCCTGATAGTGCTCATCTTGTGTGTTTAGTGTTACAGCAAAGCTTTGGCATTAAATTACTTATACAATGTCTTGTATTTTATCTCATATATTTGCTATAAAATTAACTAATGCTATAGGATATCTGTTTTGTCATTCATCACTGGCAATTTGCATTGGATAAATGTCTTATTTTCCTAGAACTTAATAAATACAAGTAGGATTTTCTCTTCCTTTGAAAATTTAAACAAGTAGGCAGGCTTTTTGTTTTGTTTTGTTTTGTTTTTTGCATTGCAAATGCAAGACAAATCCCAAAGAAAAATTCACTCGTATGTTTCCAACAAGTCTCGAGATGTTAGTAGTGAATGAGTCATTGGGGCGATGAATTGTGCTCTCCTCTTCTTTCCAGCACAAAGTATTAACATATGTGTGTTTTTCTCCACAGTAAAACCGACCGTAATTGATGTTGACATTTATGTTAACAGCATTGGTCCAGTGTCATCAATAAACATGGTAAGAAGATTTTATTTTCTGATCTGATGGCTGTAGCACTCCTTTTGGTTTACATTCTCATTGTGGATTTCTGCTTGAGATTTACCATGTAGATTTAAAATTCAACATTCACTTCTTAAATCTGTAGCATTTATTGGTAGTTTAAATATTGAAGATTGTTCAAAAAAAATCAAGAGGTAGAACTTGTGACGCCAGCAGTGAGACATTGCTCTGATGATTAATGTCCCCACTGCCCTCTTCTCCACTCAGGTCTCTATAGCACATAGATTTTTAGATGGAATTACGTGGCAATTGTGCAATCATTGGTTTAATTGAGCTTCTTAATATTGGGGTTCAATATAAATGACAGCTTGTTACTTTTAGTTTCTTGTTTAACAAGATCCAAGAGATCTGCCTTTAAGTGTTTTTCGGGAAGGGATTGGGGATTACCCAGTTTATACTCTTGTCTTCAGGGAAGTGTCTGAGGGTAAATCAACTGTCATTGTTTATTTATTTGAGGAGAAAGTATGGGATCAAGTATATACTTCCCTTGACTAGGGTCAGACTTATAAACAAATTGAGCTAAGTATTATTTACTGTGAAGGATATCTTTCCTCATGAAAACGTGCTTGGCTGCTCAGCGAGTGCTGATATGCTGGAAAATAAGACACAAGCCTCCTATTTCAGGCTGTAGGCCATGTGTACCACCTGTGAAGAATATGGAGGTTTCTTGGAGCAAGGCTTACATTCATGGATGGCCCCATGCTGGGGCCTTTCCTGTGCTCACTTCTTGTTTTCTTTTGAATTAGGGATGTGTGAGACTGAGAGTGGGGAATATCCAAAATGCTAACTCACATGTCTTCTTTTCATTGCAGTGTTCTGTGGATGGAAATAAATCCTCCACAATTAGTAGCAAGATTGCACTGCCAGATTTTAAAAGTGTTCTTTTCTTTGGTGATATGAAGGTTCCATGTAGGGGTAAGATTATACAGATGGGTGAATCTTTCAAAAACCATTCTTGGGGCTGGGAATGTAGTTCAGTGGTATAGCATGTGCTTAGCATGTGTGAAGCTCTGGGTTCAATCACCCAATTAAAAAAAATCTCCATGAAATGTATCAATAGATTGGAACATAAAGGTAAAATTAATAAAAGAGAATTGCTTTATACAGCCATGGACTACAGATGGCTTTTGTATTAAAATCAAGTTGCAAATCTCATAGTCCATTTCCTGATAAGTGATTATTTAGTTGACTGCATGAGAGTAATCATTTCTTAATGTATTTATTTCTTATTCTAGAATTTTATTTGTTTATGTTTGTTACACAACATTTTATTCATCAGCTTTTTATGTAACAGTAATTTATGCCTAACATTGAAAAGAAAGGTACCTCTGTAGATGTATATTTACCAAATTATTTTAACAAAGTGTTCTCATGTTTGTATACGTAGGGATTTCCTGTAGCTTGGAGATCTACTCTGTGTTCAGTATTAATCTTTGTTATTGAAATCGTTGGGAAGTCACAGGTGTCAGAAGAGGATGCAAAGTGTGTGTCCATCACCCTCATGTGATAAAGACTTTGCTAAAGTTAGGCACCCTCCACAGGAAAGTTGGAAGAACAGAACACACTTCTCCACTGAGGTCATCTCAACCTGAAACTTGGCTGACAAGGCAGACTTTGTTGGGTAGGATAGTATGGGAAGATCCCTGGTTACAAAACAGTATAAGTGTGTGACAGGATTGGGGACAAATTGATGTCCCAAGAAATGCCCAGAGTGTGGGTATATCCTGTGTCACCTTTGTCTCCTCAGACTGAGGACTTGAAGCCATAGCGAAGATATATCTTTGCCCTTAGGTTTGTCCAGAACAGATTACACTGTTTGGAAAAGTGCAAAGCCCACTTCTAACTTAGATATTGGCAGATCATATTTCATGAGATTAGTTCTTAATTCAACTCCTGCAAAATCTCTGATCAAACCTCCATTCACCCTTTTAAAATAAAAAACAACCACATAAAGGTACACAGTGGACCTAAAGGATTTGAAATCTTAAAGTCTGGCCCTTCCTTCTAAGGATAGTAATGTTCTTAATCAAAATGGCCTGAGGTGTTTTAAGCCCTCCTTCTCCAAAGAAAAATTCTTGGGCTTCAGCAACATATGCATCCTGATAGAGATATAGCAAGTTACCAATGTTAGGGTTTATTTTTTTAACAGAGATTGGAACATAAGGCTTTTTTCACTTAACCCTCTTATTTAAAACAAAACAAAACAAATTGCCCTGAATGTCTTGAAACTTCATTTAGTCCATGTTCTTCTTCTACGAATGTAGCTCTACTATA
>CM053401.1:111405295-111461841 GCA_028644305.1 Xerus rutilus | reverse complement strand
TTGGTGATAACATTTGTAATAGCCAAGATATGGAGTCAGCCTAAGTGTCTTTCAACATATGAGTGAATTAAAAATATGGATTATTATCGAGCCGTAAAATGGATGAAATTCAGTCATTGGCGATGATGTGAATGAATCTGGTGGACATTATGTTGAGATAAATAATCCAGGCACAGAAAAACAAATACTAGATGATCTCACTCTTATCATAAAATAGTTGACTGCAATGATGAAGTGAATGGTAATCAGCAACAGCTGAGGAGGGGAGACAAGTAGTAGGAAGTGGAGAAGTTGGTAATGGGAACAATATTACAGTTAAATAAAAGGTTATATTCTGGTGTTCTGTTGGTACCTTATAATGAATATGTTTAGCATTAATGCATTCGATATTTCAAAATAGATATGAGACAATTTTGAATGTTCTCACCACAAAGAAGTAGTTAGTATTTCTTAAAATATTGATTCAACATCATTTTCTTTTTCTCATGTTCTGAAATTCCAGGAACTTGAAGGTTACACATTTCTCCCATGTCCCCTTTGTCCCATTGCTTGTGCTGTTCTTTCTTTCCCTTTACCCTCCTTGTTTCACTCAGTGGGAAGCCTTGTGGCCTTCCTTTCAGCATCCTAAGTCACTCTTTATCTGAGTCCAGTGATTAGTGAAAGCTATCAGTTGAGTTCTTAATTTCAGTGAATGTATTTTCCAGCTCTTAATTTTTTTTTTGGTACTGGAGATTTGATTCTAATAGATGTCAGTTCTCTGGTTAGATTCTCCACCCTGCAATTTGTTTTCTTGAATACATTAATCCTTAAATTCACAGTTGATAACTATAGTATCTGGGTTCTGATTTCACTTCTATTGTCTGTTTTCTTGCTTAGTTCCATTCCTTGGCATTCATGGCAATTTTGATTTTGCATAAAAATTTGTAGAGGTTTTATGTGGTGTTTGCCCACCTCTCTGAAGGTCTGAGCTGTTGTGGGGCTGATCTGCATTGCTGAGCTCAGTTGGGCTCTGGTCCTCCCATTCTGGTTCCCCAGGATCCCAATTAAAGCTCCATAAAATGGCTAAAATTTGGTTCCCCTTTTTAGTCATTTTTACAATTGCTTTCAACCCTTTACTCTGTTCAGTGTGGACAGAAAATGGATCAAGGGGGAAACCGTTAATCTTAGTTCACTTTTCTGTCACTTGTTTTCCTTGAAATCACAGTTCCTCCTGTTTTGACTGAACTCTAGTTTTTGCCTCAAGCTCTGCTGGGTTTTTTATCTTAGCAGCTGCCCAGTTCCTTCACATTGTGCACCAGGTCAACAAGAGACAAGTTCTGGGGAGAAGCAGCATTGGGAAATGGGGTTTACTGTGGTGAGCCTGTCTACTCTGTTTTTGGCTTCTTAAAAAAATATTTTAAACTCATGTTTTATCTAGGTTTTCTTCTTTTTTTCTTAATGGGAGTGTTGGTATACTATGCCATCAAAGCTTTGAGACTTTGAAAAAATGTTTAAAACTTATTTTATTTTTATTAATGTTAATCGGACATATTGGTAGGATTCAGTGATATTTATATGCACATACAGAGTGACAACTGATAAAATCCAACCTCTCTTTTTCTACCTTCCCAAGCTCTAGTTATCACTGTTCCATATTCTTCACTGGACTAGTAATCACTGTTCTGTATTCTTCATTGGGCTTCATTATTTAGAAATAATCCTAAAATTTATATGGAAGTCCAAAAGACCCCAAATATTCACAGCAATCTTGAACAAAAAGAACAGAACTGGAGGCATCAAAACACTTGATTTGAAGACATACTAAAGAGCCATAGTAACCAAAACAGCATGGTACTGGCATAAAAACAGACACATAGACCAATGGGACAGAAGAGAGATCTTAGAAATAAACCTGCATATCTACATCAAACTGACAAGGCACAAAAAATATACATTGGAGAAAGAACAGATTCTTCAATAAACTGTTTGAAATTTTAAATTTATATAGAATAAAGTTTAATTTGGAATAGTTAGCAAGGAGTAATTTGGGGCAAGAGTAAAGCCTAAAGGAAACTTACTGAAAGCTTTTATTTTCCATACATTGAGAACCTCCCAAAGCACCCTCAGATTATTTAAGAAGAGGTTTTTTTGGGACCGGTGTTTATAGTTTTACCTTGAGAATATTGATGCATTGATAGAAAGAAATTAATAGAAATTGATTGTGCATTTCTTCTAGAAATATTGGATTTAGAGGAACATAGCCTTTGTCCACTATCAGTTGTTCAAAAGGATAGTCTCATATGTAGTTTTAATATTACTTTAAGAAATTGAAATAATATTTTTTTACAATAATCTTGTTATGTTCAAGATGTGGTTTATCACCAGAAGGAAAACCCTTTCCATGTTAATTACAATAGAAACAATAGTATTTAAAATATATTTGTTGCTCCATCAATTAATAGAGTATTCTGGAGGAGCCACACAAATCATGTGGGAATGATCTCTGGAACTACAGGGGAAAAAAAAAAACAACTCCATGAGAAATCTCTCCTTAAAAGGCCCTTTTAACTTGAGATCCAGTGAATCTCAGTCTATAGCAGAAGCTCATTTGACCATGAGTCTTGGCTGAAAGCCTATGTCTGTTTTATCATGTGTTTACCCCTAGGATCCAGTCAGAGGCCTAATAAATGCTTGTCAAATGAATGAATGAATGAATAAACCATCATCTTCACCCTCTGCTTCTCATATGCAAGTCCCTTTTGGGGCCTCTATATATATGAATGCACACACGCTCTGCAAACCCATACCCTATGCCATGTCTTTAGTGTACAATTTCTTCCATTAAAAGATGGGTATTTCTTGATTTAATAATATTAGCTCATACTTATTCACTGATTCTACTGTGTGTTAGCTTTCCATTGCTGGGACAAAATACCTGTGAAAAATCAACTTAAAGGAGAATTTATTCTGTCTCATGGCTTCAGAGTGTTCAGAACTTGATCCCATTGCTTTGGGCCTGTGGCAGCACAGTATATCCTGGTGCGTGGGGGAGAGGTCTGTTCACCTCATGGCAGCTGTGAAGCAAAGAGAGAAAAGGGCTGGGATCCCACTATTTCCTTCAAGGACACACCCCCATGACCTAACTTTCTTCCACTAGGCCTTACCTCTTAAAGATCCTATCACCTCCCAATAGCACCATAGCCTGGGGACCAAGCCTTTAACACAGGGCCTTTGTGGGATATTCAGGATCCAAACTATAGCACAGTGTTTCAAGAATTTAATCCTGAAATTAAACTTAAGAGGCATTGCTATGATCACCCAAGTTTAAGGTTGATGGAGCTTAGTCTTATGAAGCTCAAGCCATATTTCAAAGACTGTCTACCTCAATGATAGGACCACCAATCTTACTTTTCCATCCCTAAAAGAACAAGGGAATCAGTATGAGCTCTTCTAAAGGGTATGTCTTAAATGTAGAACCGATGAATTTTAAACTTACATCACATCTTCTCTTTTCTTTGTCTTCTTGATGTCTTGGAATTTCTCACTATTTTATAGAAAATGCCACTAGAGATGCTACTTTGTAATAAGCACTCATGTCCACTGCACAAATGGATGTGAACTTTTCAGTGATTTAAGAACACTGAGCTATCTGCAGTAATAATACAGCTGACTTTTGTTAGTAGTCATCTCAAGCACAAACCTTTGAATGTAGTAATAGCTTTTTATTTTACTTTTTCATCTTAAACTTTTACATTTCAGTTGTATATCTGACAATTGATATTCCTCATTCTTCACACTCCATTATGTGTCTCTGAAAAGAACATCCTTATGTTGCATTAAAAAAAAATTTTCCTGAAAGGTATGACTGTTGGATTAGACTTCTTGTGAAAACATCTGTAGAACTGCTTCCATTTCACCCTGAAGAGGTTCCTGCAAGCCCTTGCACAGTCCAGCTAGTGTAGCAATTTTCTATGGCCAGAGTACACACCAGCAGTGAGATTGGAGCATAGTTGGACAGGTGCTCTGTGCTGAAGACTTGGTTTAGT
This sequence comes from Xerus rutilus, assembly GCA_028644305.1. Taxonomy (NCBI): domain Eukaryota; kingdom Metazoa; phylum Chordata; class Mammalia; order Rodentia; family Sciuridae; genus Xerus; species Xerus rutilus. Next base: position 111,457,816 of record CM053401.1, on the reverse strand, counting down.
TGACAAGGCTTCTAAGGGTGATTGGTCACATGCATCTTTTAGGAAAATATATGTGGTAGCATTGTTGATGATGACAGTAGAGACTGGAAAGACCAAGTTAAGGAAACATACTAGGAATTTTTGTGAATTTGCAATGTGAGAAGTGGTGAGTTCTGAATCTGAGTAGTGGCAGTGAACTATAAAGGAGAGTGTGCATTGGAGAAATGTAATTTCCAAGACATGATTGAATACATATAGGCAATAAGCCTTGGGAGAAGTCAAAGGTGATTCAATCCTAACAGCATTATTAATCTAATAAATATTAGTAGGCTTCTGTTGTGGATCAGATGCTAAATCAGGTAATGAGAACAAAATAGTGAATGGAACAAATGAATACATAACATTTTATGAGACTTAACTCCTGTGATTTAAAACATTAAAACACCAAGTATGCACAATGTCTTTTTCAAACCATGGGCATTTCCAAGTAGATAGGTATGACCTATCAAAATTAAATATGTAGGTATGACCACACCATGAAGGTTTCCTATATGGGAATTGTGGAGAGGAGGGAAGGAGAGAGCTTAGATATAAGAGTTTATAGGTGCCAGATCACAGGAGGGCTTTGCAGACCATGGTGAGTTGTTCACATTTTATTCTTGGTAAACACATGAAGGGTGCTCAATATTAGTTATGTAATATGGTTGACCTTTAAAAATAATTCTTTACCCTGACTATGCAAATGGTTGAAAGGCCACCCAGTTCTCTGGAAGCAAGACTGCATCTATATATGTAAATCCCATCCATGGAGCCTTTTGTAAGTTGGATTATGTCTCCCTCACACTCAGTTCATTTGTTGAAGTTGTATCTCTCAGTGTCTTAGAATGCCACTTCATTTAGAAAAACACTTGTTGCAGTTACAATTAGGTAAGATGAGGTCATGTGGATTAGAGTGGGCCCTATTTCAATATAACTTACAAAAGGGGAGAATGTGGACACACATGCACACACACACACAATGAGGAGAACATTGAGAACATGATGGAAGACACTGAAGTGAAGCATCTACAAGATATGGAGTGCCAAAGATGGCCAGCAATATCCAGCAGCTAGAGAATAGGCCTGGACCAGATGTGCCCTCACAGCCCTTGGATGGAGACTACCCTGCTAACACCTGGATCCTGGACTTCCAGCCTCCAGAACTGTGAGACACTGAGCCACCCACTTTGTAGTACTTCACTATGGCAACGCTGGCACAAATGCTAGGCCCATGTTCTCTTCATTTATGAGAGACTGGTACATCCCACATGCCCCTGGCTGCTGGCTGCTGACCTAGGAGGCCAGAGTTTACTGCCTGTCCTTGTTTCCTTCTCAGGACTCAGGGTTCCAGACACATCTGAATGACAGGTGCTACAGAGCAGCCCATGGTGTCTCTATTAGTATAGCTCTTCATCAGTATTGTGAGCTCTCCCAGCCAGGTTCTGGTCCATACTCTATGTCACAGCCTTCAGAACAGCTCTGTCTCAGTCTGTTCAGGCTGCCATAACAACCTATCTTAGCCTGGGAAATTTTTTAAAATTTTTTTTTTTAGTTGTTGATGGATCTTTGTTTTATTCATTTATTATTTATATGTGGTGCTGAGGATCAAACCCAGTGCCTCACGCATACTAGGCAAGCGCTCTACCACTGAGCTACAGCCCCAGCCCACTTAGACTGGGAAATTTATAAGAGCAAAAATGTATTCCTTACAGTTTTGGAGGCTGGGGAGTCCAACATCAAGGCTCCAGTAGCATCTGGTGAGGACCAACATAGCAAAGATGCCTTCTGTGTGTCATCGCATGGCAAATGGGGCAAGGCAGCTCTGCTCAACCTCTCTAATAAGGCTACCAATCCCATTGATGAGGATGGAGTGCTCATAACTTAACCACTTATCCAAAGGCCCCACCTTTAATACAATCCCATTGAATACTGGGTTCTAACATATGAACTAGGGGGAGATAACAATATTCACCCCATAGCAAGCTGTACAAGGTGAGGATTACCATCAAACTTAATAATCAAAAACACAAAACCTTCCTATAGAGGGTAAGCCAAAGTAGGACTAGAATCCAGGGCCCACTGGCTGGTCCAGGCATATGATAATAATTCCTGGAATTCCCATTCTGAGAAGCAAAGCTGTTCATGTGCTCTGAAGGGGCAAGAGTGTGTTGGGATTAAACACAAGATGTGAGCTGAAAGCAGCTTATGGAGAGAAGAGTGTGGCTGTGCATCACAGGGAGAGACTTGCTGTCATCAACCCTGCTGGCTACTGTACCCCACTTCCTATTTACAGTGAAATTCTCATGGGTCATGAATCCCCTATGTCAAGATAAGCACCATACACCCCTAAAGCACAGCATCAGAGCAACAAGGATGCCCCACATAGACTGATAACTATTTTTTTCACATCTGTTTCTGCTATGAGAATTGGAGATCCTCCAGGACATGGATTTGTGGTTTTCTCTTTGTCCCCAGTCTAACAGGAATGTATGACTCAGAGCTGACTTCTAGTTGATGAGTGGGGGAGCATGGGTCTATGGAGGGAGGAAGGAAGCAGTTGGGAAGAGAAACAGCATAACAGACTTGGGATGTGGGTGGAAGGCAGGACCATGATCATCTTTTTCCACTAGTACCTCCTGGCATTTGAACAATATCATGCACAGAGCACTAAATACATGGATTATCTGGAAGCATACACCTTTGCCCTTTGAATTTAGCTTTGAGAGACTCAGAATCAAAGACTGTCATTTCATCTTTGTGTCTCTCATAACACCTTCTGCCTGTATCATGTGGGGCATGTGTCTATGCTGGACATTTTTAAACTAGATGGGCGTGTGTGAGTTTGTGTGTCTTGCCTTACTGCACTAGTTAGAAGGAGAGATCCAGCAACCTGTAAAATGAAAGAAAGCAAGGACTGTGTGCCTATGTCATTCAGTCAGTTCAAACTTCTAGCATGATTTAGGATTCTGGAAATGATGCCACGCTTTAAAAGCATTTTAGTTGAATATGGTTTTCTTTGGGGCTATTGTGCAATGACTCAGGACTATTTACCAACCAAAGCATCTAATAACTTAATAATTTTTAGAGAAATGACCCACAAATATCATTCCAAATTGAAAATAACAGAAATAACTTACATTGGGCAGTCAGGAATTTTCTGAAATATGCAGAAGCCACCTGACATAGTATTACCAACACAGCACTTTGCCAAGGGTCGCATGCTCAATTATGGCATTTTATGCCAAGGTCTTATCACTCCCCAAGCCCAGGCATTCTTCCGTGGAAATGGACTCCAAGATCAAAGGGACTATCATCTCTCCTGGTTCCATTGCAAGTGAGCCTACCCCTCTAGCCCTGGTGCTACATACTCTCTTTTCCATGCTGACCACTCCTGGACACCAGTGTCTTCATCTGGTCCTCGTGTTAGGATCAGAAGAATGGTCTTCAGACCTGGAGAAGCTGCACAAACCCCACTGAGGAATTTCATGCTTTAGAAACAAGAATCACATTTTCTCCAGAATCTCCTACTCTCAGGAGCCTGAGAGGGTAATGTGAACAATGCAGTGTGCCCATTCAGGACTGTGAGAGTCTGTCTTAAAGGGGTTAAGACAGAGGGTAGAGGGTCGGTGCAGGAGGGGGATGAGGTGTTAGTGTGATGTCAATGTAGTATGAGCTTGGGGACAGAACTGTTGGCAAAGAATGAGTGAGGGGAAAAAATCTTTCCAGAGAAAGAGTGAAAGTGTGCATATTTTCTCTCTTCCATGTGAAACATGATGGGGCAGACATCTCTACCCCACCTGCAGTCTGGGAAGGCATATTCTTCTTCTCAAGTAGCTTTTGGGAAGAGTGACAACCTCACCTGTCTCCTCCTGTCTTCTCATGTGAATCACCCTTTTGTCCAGTGTTTCCATGCTGTATATCTTCCTGCCTGTTAGTCACTTAGTAGCCATCTTGAATATCAGAATGGCTGTTGGTGTCACAGTGCTTGTGTTTAAATAATTTTTATTTTTCTTAATAATGTACCCAAAGCACAAGAATAATTATGCTGGTCGTTCAAATGTACCAGAGAGAAGCTGTAAAGTGCTTCCTGTAAGTGGAAAGGCCAAAGTTCTCTACTAAATAATAAAAAAAAAGCAAAATCATATATGGAAGTTACTAGCATCTATGGTAAGAATGGATCTGTGGAGAAAAATAAATTCATGTTTTTTTGCTGTTGCATTTCAAACTGCAAATGTTACAGTGGCAGGACAAGATAAGTGTTTAGTTAAGATGGAAATGGCATTAAATTATAGGGTTTGGTACTATCTGAAGTTTCAGGCAACTACTGAAGGATTTGGAATGTATCTTCTAATGACAGTAGACCTTTGGGATTTTGTTTAAAGAGTTATTTGTTCAGTATCTTTAATTTTTTTTCTGTTCCTTCGTCAGGCTTACATTGTGTTTAGCTTTATAGCTTCCTCATTTGCTGTTCTGTGTATAATTCTCCCTCATGAAACTTTCATAGGAGTGCACTGTTACCATCCAGCAGCTGGGCCTGAGTTCATTGCCCTTTTGCTCAACAGCCCTGGAATGCTCCCAGTGACTATGGAGTGGGGATTCTTTGGCCTGCACTTGGGCTGTTCTGCAGTACACATCAGCCTGCCTTTCAGCATCCACCCCACCACAATTACAGATGCATGGTGTTCCATTCATGGAGATCCCACAGCCTTTCCCCAGATGCCCCTTTCCCATACATGCCTTTCTCATCCCACCCCCCCCACTCCCCGGAATGACCCTCTAGTTTTTCTTTCTTTCTTCTTTCCTTTTTCTACTTTGACAGTATAAATATACATATTTTTTAAAAATTTGACACATAATTGTGTATATTTTTGAGATGGTGTGTGTTGTTTTAATACACATATATGATGCATAAGGATCAGATCAAATTAATTAGCATATCCATTACTTTAAATATTCATTAAATCTTCCTGATGGGGACATTAAAAATCCTCCTTTGGCTATTTTGAAGTGCACAATAAATTATTGCAAACTCTCCAGTTTTCTTTATGTACATACTGTATTTACTCTGCAGGTCTTTTCTCCTCCCAGAAGACTATACACCACTGAATATACTCCCTCTACCAGCATTTTTTGCAATAAAAATAAATATGTGAAAAAACACATTTTAAACACCTCTCCATTGTGGTCTCAAGTCATATTCCTCTGTACCTTTTTAGCTAAACAAGTGTATATCTATATATATCTATCTAAATATATATACACACACACATATATATATACATTTATTATCACATTTAGATGTATTTATATACATTTGTGTGTTTATACATATGCACACACATACATAATCCATCAAATATTAAACAGTCTTGGAGGTCTTTGCAAAAGGAGGTAAAAGTCAGTAAGAAAAATTATAGTTCAGTGATTCTTGATGCTTCTCCTATACCTTATTTAGTAACTTTTTAAAAATGTTGTGGTCTCTGGACACCAGCACGATGTCTACAACTCTCCTCGTTTTTGAGGAAAACACTTGTCAGTGTCCAGAGCAGATAATAGGAAAAGTGGTGAAGACACATTTTATTCAGGACTATTGCAAGGGGGAAAGTTGCCCCCAGTGTAGAGCTGAGCTCCATTCTGCATACCACAGAGAAAAGTGAGGATGTAATGCCAAGAAGCAGCAGTCAGTGGGTGGAAAATTACTAAAAGGAGACCTCAGATCTGAGGGGAAATTCTAGTGGAACCAGCCTAGCAGGACTCCTGCTGAAGTCAGGCCAGGGTGATCAGATACCAAGGGTAGGGAGTGAGAACCTGATCAAATATTGAGGGTGATCTTGGGTCAAGGGTGGGAAATTCTTGCTGAACGGACATAGTAGTGGTCTTTGCTAAAACTGCATTTTAAAAGGGAGTGTGTTGTCATAGTAGAAAGTTTAGAAGCCTGACCAATGTTTGCCTAAGCAGAGGATATTTGCTGTACTGAGAACAGGATAGAGGAGGTGGACCATGAAATTTGCCTATTCCAGAAATGTTGAGAATCTCCTGCTGAATAAGAGAGAAAGGTACAAGAGGGCAGATGTTCTCCCAATTGGGCACCACTGTCTTGTTGGCCAGCACCATGAAGTGGCCTTCAGTCCCTGCTTGTGGCTCAGTAGTTGTGTATTAGGAATCACTGCACCAGAAGGAAACTGAATCCAGTGGTCTCCTGTTCCATAAAAAAATTTATGAAGACATCAAAAGGAGCCCTTCACAACACTGAGCATACCAAATCCACTTTCCAACTCAACTCTAAGTGAGATCCAATGTTTAGTAACAGTGCTCTGCTACTGTCAGGGAAGCCCAGAATTTTTTTCTGTCAGCTTTTTGTATTTTCACAAGATAGAACTATATTCTCTAGGCCTGTTTGAAATAAATACCAGATCTTGCAGGCAACAAGAATTTCCCCTCATGTCCATCCCCTAGGGGCTGCCATTGATGAGGCATTGTGTTCAACAATACGTCTGAAATCTGACTGTGGAGCTTTCTTGGACTTATTTGGCCACTCACATCAGAAACTTTCTTCTTATTTTATCCTTTTAGGAAGTTCTTCCTCACTGAGGTGCTTTTCCCTTTTCCACTTCTGCCACCTTCACTATTTTCTGGCTTCTTTTTGTTGCCTTTGCCATCTCTGCTTTGGCCATATAGCTGCCCCACTGCCTATGTCTCTGAACCTAATGGTGTTCCACAGCTTAGGATGGCAGAGAAGGGCCGGGCCTGTTAAGGTAAGGAAAGCGTTCCAGGAAGATGGAATCCAGTGAATGCACTTCCACTTGGTGCACCCAATGCTTTCAGGGCTGTGAGAGGTGCTGGGCTGCCAGGCCTCCATCTGTACCAACTTCCTGCCTACTACCTGTTGTCCACTGAAGAGCACTTGAAATTCTGCAAGAGGACTGAACTGAATAGATCAAACATCTGAGCCTAGGAGGCAGGATGATGCACATTTCTTTCCATAAGGCAGAGCTGACTGCTGCCAGGTCACTGGGAGTGACTCAGGGAAACCAGAATGTTGGAGGGGTGGTTGCTGGAGCAAAGAAACTTGAACGTATGATGGCATCTTTAGTCTCTTCCAAGGCCAACTGTCTATGACTCCATGAGTCTGTGACACAAAAGGAAAATTTGATTTTCTAATATTCAAGAAACTTTAAAAATTTCCTCCCAACAATTAGTTTTGCTAAAGATTTGCAGTCACTCACCTTTTGTTTCTTGACTCTAATCGGCCCCAACCTTCTCTTTCATAATACCACAGTCTAAAGATAGACTCATCCTTGAGTCTATACCAGAAATTGAAAATGAATTGGAGTTATCAAAGAAAGTATTAATATAGTGGCTTCTTTCTTTCTTTTGTTTCCCATCTTGCCTGCAAAGTTATAAGTTAGAGATTTTGAGAAAGACTTGTGAATGAGGAAAGCAATTAAGTTTTAAGCATTGAAAAAGAATTTACGTGAGATAAAAAGTGACCATGTGAAGTCAATTCCCCTTTGTTCTTCTGAAATTGTTCTGAATAACTCTGGCTTAATGAAATTGGCCAGCAAGACCCTGTTGCTTGAAGAGAAGGCTCTGGATTCTTTGTGAAATTATAGATTTTTAACTGAACATCCTAGATCATTCTGTTAAATAAACTTTGACTTCTTGGTTTCCATATTTTTCAACAGCAAGCTTATTTACTGAATTAGCTAATCAAAACAAAGTGATATCATAAAAATGTTCAAATATTGTATGTAAATCAAAAATAAAATTAATGAAAAACAAACAAAGCAAAGCAATAAATATTTGGATTCATCTTTGATAGTGTGTCTTTACTTTCTGTGTGTGTCTTGTCACCAGGTGTGGTGGCTAGGTGACAAGTCTGCAAATACCTGTGCCAGAATGCCATATCTCCTCTTGCTGCTCCCTCTCCATTCCTCCTTTTTAAACATTTTTTTGGTATGAGGGATTGAACCCAGGTGTGCTTAACCACTGAGCCACATTCCTAAAATTTTGTATATTATTTTTAGAGATAGGGTCTCGCTAAGTTACTTAGGTTTTTGCTAAGTTGCTTAGCCTGGCCTTGAACTCATGATCCACCTGCCTCAGCCCCGTGAGCTGCTGGGATTACAGGTGTGTGCCACCACAACTGGATCTCCATTTCTCATTGATATGTCTGCCATGTTACTTCCCAGAGTGGGCAAAATGAGCCTGCCAGCCTTCTGATAGAAAATATCTCCCTGAGATGCCCATTTGCCCATCTCATGTACCTGGTCCTCTGGTCACAGCAGGATCACCTTCCTTGGATACCATCCCTGGTTCCTCCCCTTCTCTTCCACCTCATACAACACATCACCAAGCCTTGATGTGGTACTTCAGAAGCATTTCACACCTTGGGGCTCCTGGTAACTCCTTAATAGCCACATTCACATCCTTCAATGCTCCTGGTACTTCCACAGTCAGCCTCAGACTCCTTGCCATGGGTATCAGGCTCTCCACAATGCTCCTGGAATTTTTCTCCCTTGTCTGTTGCTGCACCTAACGACTCAGCAGGATAATTCTGGCCCTCCAGACCTAAGTCAGGCTGATCTTCCTGGAGAAGACCTTCCCTGTCGCTTTAGGTTAGGCTGGTGTGACTATAAAGCCCTGGGAGACTTGTACCAGATGCTTATCAGAGAATCATTGTCATCTTCCTGTCTATAGGATTTGAATTGCATTTGTGTTGTATGCTGTCAAGGGCAGGGACCTTACAGCTATACCACTGGTCACTGGATCAATGACTGACCCTTAGCAGATGCTCAAGCTCAAATACATTTTTTTTTCTTTTTTATAGCTGATCCTACTTTTCCCTGTCTGGAAGCTCTTCTCCATCTGGTGAAATTATTTCCATCTTTTCCCTCCAATTATGATATTCACTAACTCTCTAATGAAGTCTTCCTTAGCAAAGCTCAGGCAAAATTGTTGACTAGATCAAATTTGTTGGGATATTTAGTTTCCTGCAACTTTAAACACAGCCATAATTTTCCCCATAGTTGTATGTATATATGGGGCACATAGTAATGTTTTTATGTATATATATATATGTTTATATATATGCATATCAAATCAGGGTCATTATCATATCCTTGACCTTCAACATTTCTCACTTCACAGTTTATGTGGTCAGGAATTCCAGTATAGCTTGACTGGCTCCTATGCTCCAACGTTTCTCCCAAGCTGCAGGCAAGGCTGAGTGTGTGGTCATCTCAAGTCTTGTTATGGGGAGAAGCTACTTCCAGCATCACTCATATGGTTGATGGCAGAATTCAGTTCCTCCTAGGCTGTTGGAATGAGAGCCTCAGTTCCTAGTTGGACTTGCTTGGCCTCCTTCAGTTCCTTGCTCATGTGCCTCCCAACAAGGCATATGTTTTTATCAAGACAGAAAGGGAGGATGGAGGAGAGGCAAATGTCAGTCTGTTTTTTGCTGCTTCAACAAGATACTTGAAACTGAGTAATTTATAAAGAACAGAGATTTCTTTCTTACAGTTCTGGATCTGGAAATTCCAAGGCCTATGAGCTGGCATGTGGCCAGGACCTTCTGGTGGAGTCATTCTGTGGCAGAAGACAGACGGGCAAAAGAGTATACTCAAGCATAGGAGAGAGAAAAAAGTAGGGAGAGAAGGGTGGGGAAGTGAAGGGGGCCAAACTCATCTTTTTATCAGCAACCCACTCCAGTGATAATTAAGCCATCCTGAGTTAACAATATTAATCCAATCATGTAGGCAGAGCACTCCTAACCAATCACCTCTTAGAGGCACTACCTCTAAATACTGTTGCACTGGTGATTTAGTATTTAACACATGAACTTTGGAGGACAATTCAAACTCTAGGAGCAAGTGTTTATAATCTAAGTGGGAAGTTACATTCCATCACTTTGGTGATATTATTTGTTAGGGGCATACCACTAGTGCCAGCTCATATGTGAGCATATACCTGAGGACTGAATGCTATGTGGGGGACATATTTAGAAGTTGTTTTAGAAGGTAAGGATCACAATCTGCTTTTTGCCTGTCCCTCTTCTAAGAGAAAAGTGAAACATGGTCTCTGAAACCAAGGTGATAAGCCCTAGAAGATGCAGTAGTCATTAATTAATATAAATACCAAAATAGATGATTATACAGGCTCAGATGAGTCATTTGTGGAAGTAGAATGAAAACATGTTCTGCAGCAATGTTCTACAGGACCTGGACTGAGGTCAGAGGTCACCAGAGGGTTCCTTGAGGAACTTGTGAGTTCTGTAGGAATGAGCAGAGGTCAGCCAGATATGGCTGGTATGTTCAAGGCTCCCTCAACAAAAGTAAATGGCGGATACAAAGGTCTTGTGCTGGATGTGCCAGGGTGCACCCCAGAAACTCCAACAAGGGTAAAATCCCATTGCTCTGACCAGGGGAAAAACTGCGGAAAGTTAGTTGTTTATGCTCTGTCTTTATTAGTTTCCACACAGCCTAATAAGATCTCTTCATCCATTTTCTCTTTTTGGAGCACTCCTAGTGTCTCCTGCAAGATAAACTATCTAGAATAAATGAAATGATATATGCTTTGGCAACAATCAATTTAAGCAGCTTTCCCCTAAAGCACAAAACCATAAATCTGCTGAAATTGCTAGATATCAGAGGATGTCGGCAACAGTACTACTCTACTTTTTCAAAAGCAGATGCACATTCAGTGAAGATGAAAGAGAAAGGAACTAGCGTTTACCAAGTTTCCAATGTGTGTTAAACAGTTTGCACATATTAGCTCATTTAGTCCTTGTAGAGCACATATCAGAATTTCTGACATCTTTTCAGAGATAGAACCAAGGGCAATGAGAACATGGCCCAAACTCATATACAATGTGTATGTGTCTTGGCTCCTGAAACTCTGACTCACTTTGCAGCAAAACTGAGTGCACCAATGGACCAATTGACCCTATTTGCATGGAGAAACATCAGCTAACTTCAGAACACTGTTTCAGTCTCCCTGGAAGTAATGATGCTAAATGTATTTGCTGTGCCAAAGGAAGCAGTGGACTTAGATATGAGAACAATAGAGGGTTTCAGGTTCAGATGGGAGCATCATAAGTAAGGGCTGGGGAATAGGATGGGATGCTGTTGAATCCTTATACCTCTTAAAAATTATTTCTGCTTTCTCAGTGTCTCCCTATTCAGTCATATTTTCTCTAGCAACATGAAAATAGCCATGGATCCTCCTAGAATGTGTGTTCAATCTCTGCACATTGAGGGGTTGGTCTGGTCCATACTTATCATCTTATGTACACACTCTCCTGCCTCTTTCATCTTTGTTTCAGAGTTCCATGTTGCAGGAAAAAGCCAATCCTTTACATTTCTTTTGCTTTTTAATATATTAGTAGCACATTCTGTGAACTCCAGTTTCAAAGTCACAGGGTATTGGTGTTTCATTGCTCTTGAATATATGAGGTATGTTTTTCAGAGATCTCAAAATTGTTACATGCCTTTAAAATATCACATTGGTCTTGGAGGGGAAGAGAAATCTTGTGTCATCTAGCTTTCTCCTTTTGGAGGTAGAATACAATCAGGCACATCTGTAGCCCTCCAACAATTAAGAGTAACTTCATGTCTTCAAGTAACATATCCAAGTGAAAGTGTTTTTGTGGCTACATTTATTTCTTGCTTTATAGATTTTATTACTTATTTTAAAAAGTTTTTTTTAGGTGACTGTCTTCTCAACACCCTGACACAGTGAAAGACGACATAAGATAATGTCTTCCGTGGGACCATATGGTATCAGTGGCTTACTCAGTTAGTTGGTGCATACTTTTTCATGCTTCCTTACTCTCCAGAGATAAGCCACCACACATTCATTTAAAACTCAACATGGAGTATCTTTAGGGTGCTGCGTTCTGAAGGCACATTCCGAATATGTGTTTCTGTATTCAGTGAGACTCTTCAGCCTTGGTGGTTACATTATAGAAGGCTATAAAAAGCCCAGGGATGCACTTTTGCCTTGTTTTAAGTGCTGCATATCATCCCCACAGGGTCCATAATTATCTGTAGAATCATTGAATTATTCGAGGTTCAATTCCTTCATTACTGCCATTCCTTGGCACTGACTTATTTTGATTAAAAAGATGTGCCCACAACCTGGCTTAGAGGAAGCCCTGAGGTCATATTATAATTAATTATAAAAATCAGATATGTGTTCATGATTCTTAGTTCTCAGTTATCTGCTGCATGTGACAAAGTTCAGCCAAAAGAAAAGGGCAGTCAGTTCCCCTTGTATCAACGTTCTGTTGATTGAATAAGGGAGAGGAAAATTTCAATCCATGGCACATGTTGGGCAATGCACATTTTTAAGGTTTTCAGATTTGTACTTTGCAAAAGTTTTTAAAACACTCAAGTTTTAGCTCCTAAGAATTATGATGAGTCTCTGCTTTAAGCAACATGAGATGAAAATGATACTGTACTTGCTCTTGGGTTGATACTGACTTTGCTGATCTGGGCGAAGCCTTGTGAAATCTATTTCTGAGCTAAAAGTGGAGTCAAGATGGATTACCTCTGTCTAGGAGACAACCTTTAATTGTGTACTTTGTCTTTATTTGGATCTATTAGGTTTTAATTGGAGGTCATTTTGTTAAATGTTTTGAATCCAGATAAGAATTTAATTTGTGAAATAAATGAATTACAGAAAATGAGAGGATCAAATGAACAGGGGTCTGAGCAAATGTATAGAGAATAACTTGTTTACATCTGGTAAAGTTATAACAAACGGTCAATGAAGGAGGGCTGCTCTGTGCTGTCCAGCCTGGGAGGAGGTACCAGGGAGGATCCCTGCAGGGGAAAGGATGGAGATGTCAGTGCCCACAAACTACATCTGCACTATCCTGCCCAAGAACTCCATCTTCACTGCTCCCAGAAGTAGAATTTGTGTTGCTCATGTGCTAATTTCCTTTGTTGAGGGCATGGAGGCCCAATTTCTCTCTTCCTAAGAGGTGGCACTAGCCTGGTTTCCAGGCTAGCCCATCCTCTGATCTAGAACCTCTGGACTTGAACCAGGTAGACATCAGAATCTTTGGAGAGATATTCTTTAACTCCAAATGCCAGGGCCACAGTAGACCCCATGGGCAGATGCCTAGATAGTTATGTTCAGAGACAGGGCTTTTGACTGGTCCTTACTGGAGAACTCGGGCTGAGAGCTGAGGCACCTGCTGCCTAAAGAGCCAGATCTTGGACCCTCCACAAGGATTGCTGGAAGGGCAGCTGGGGTTTCTACTTCTCTCCACTCTTAAACCTAGTGCCTGACTTCATCAAAATGAGGATCTTAGCTGTATGAGAAACATATGCAAGTTTCAGCCCCCTAATACTGCTATTGTCACTAATCACACAGAACCTTGAGATCGTTAACATCTGTCTTCTCCCCGAGAGAGAGCAGGCATTGTAATATTCCACCTAAATTTTTTCTTCCTCTCAAATGACCATCTGAAATTTGCTTTAAATTTAAATCTTTCCCCAAGAGAGATAGGGGATTAAATACTGTCCCCATGATGTAACCTCTTGTGGTTCAGAAGCCTCGAGCTAGGCAAATGCAAGGCCTTGCCATGGCCCAAAGAACAGGGTCCTGCTGCTCACAATGCCTGCTGTCTCTGTATCTCCTCCACTCCCTCCCCTGACCCTTGCAAGTGGATGCAAGTCCCCATCCTCTCCAGATTCTTCTGGTACAGCCAGCTCCTGCTTTCCTCCATGTGCCTAGGTGCTGCTACTCACCACACCAGGGACCCCTCATGCTTCTGACTCTGTCTCTGCAAGATTTGGCATGCAGCCCTTTTGGAGACATCTGCCCTCAGACACTGGAGAAAGAATGTGGCTTGGAGAGGCCAGAGACTGAGAGGTCCCCAGCTGCCTCAGGTGGGACAAGGGCCCCAGGGGCTTTAATGCTCTGATGCCTCTTCTTTATGATTTTAACTTTTGAATAAGGAGACTGACATTTTTTATTTTGTACCAGACCGCACAAATTCTGTAGGCAGCCCAGCTTCTGATGAATCTTTACCTTCAAATGACTCCTGCTTTCACTTTACATGTGTCCACAGAGTATGATCTTAGTAATTACAGCCGCACTGATGTAAACTATCATGCCATCATACAATTTCAAGATCTTTTTGGAGAACCTTTTAGCTATCTTCTCTTCACACTGTCTTCATGTTTTCCAGTTCATAATCTTAGTGCTTCTAACATAGTAGCTGACCTCCTTCCCAGGGACCTTACCAATCATTCACTTGACCTGAGGACTGACTATAGAAGTCCCCCTCCCCACTTCTCCATGGTTTTGCCTTCCACAGTTTCAGTTACCCATAGTAACCTGAGGTCTGAAAGTATTAAGTGGAAAATTCTGGGAATAAACAATTCACAAATTTTAAAATGTATGCCATTCTTAATATCTTGATGAAATTATGTGCCACTCTACTCCCTCCTGCCTGGGACTTGAATCATCCCTCCATCATGTGTCCAGGATGTATATGCTACCTGTCCTTAGTCACTTAGTACTGTAACAGTACTTCAGTCTTTGTGTTTAAGAAGTCTTTATTTTACTTAGGCGTGGCCCCAAAGCACAAGAACAGTGATGCTGGTAATTTGGAGGTGCCCAAAAGAAGGCATAAAATGCTTCATTTGAGTGAAAAAGTGAAAGTTCTCTACTTTAAGAAAGAAAAAAAATCATATGCTGAGATTGCTAAGATTTACTCTAAGAACAAACCTTCTACTCATGAAATTGTGAAGAAGAAGAAAGAAAATTATGCTAGTGTTGCTGTCACACCTTGATTGGCAAAAGTTATTGCCATGATGCATGATGAGTGCTCAGTTAAAATGGAAAAGGCATTAAATTATAGGTCTTGGTACTACCTGTGGTTTCACATCTTCACTTGGGGTCTTGAAATATGTCTTCTGTGGATAAGGGGGAACTACTATGTAGTAATTAGAGCCACAAGCATGGTTGGCATACCTGCATAGTGCAGAACAGTGATGCTGAGATGAGAGTTATTGTGAGTGGCAGACTAATGCAAATCTTGGTTCCAATTCTATCAAATTCTACCTCCCAATTATTGAACATTATTCTTTTAGCTTCCCATATTTGAGGAGTTAGCACAGTAAAACATACATCAAATATATTTAGGAATTACACCAAATATACATAAATGGATAGTATATTTGGTTCAGTCACTACTCTCTGAAAGGAGTAAGTGGAAAGAATGAGTGATGTGTGTGAGCTGGTAACACGGGAAGAAGCAGGGTACAATGGGAAGTTTTAGTTGGTAGGAGGAGGCAGAATGCTGGGAGAGATCAAAGGCTGTGTCCAGCTTGTGACACTAGGACACTGTGTCTCCTCATCAAGCCTCAGGCAGTTTATATTTATTAAACCTCATCGAAGATGGGCAAAGTGCGGGTTAAGGAGATATTATGTCAAGTGCCTGTTATGTTCCCTGACATATGTTAGTAAGAACTATAATAAATGTTTCTCTTCTCTATCCTGAAATGGGCCTTTTTAAAATGAAGAGGAAGCAAGAATCTTTTGGGTATTGGAAGAAGGTTTAAATTTAAGGTGTGACACATCCAGTTCTGACACCTACATATATGCAGATGCCTAAGTGAGATTTAGTCTCTTTAATGAACATGGACTCAGATGGTGTCCATTTGTTCTTTGATGACACATGGAGAGATTAGCTTTTGTGAGAAAACAATATTTTATTTCCTGTATGAAAAAAATGCATTTCCATTGAACTGTCTCCTTCCTATTATGATTCCATGCCTGAAACTGTGTCCCTTGGCGCCTTGGTTTAGTGATGGTGGCTCCACACCATGCTCCCCTGGGTGGGTGGAGTCACTGACTTGTCCCCAGCAGGCAAGGCCATAACATTTCAGGGTTTCCAGCAGAAAATAGCTCTCCCCCTTCACCTCAGTGGTAACAACAGCCCACCACACACTCCCAGAGGACACACCCTTCCATCCTCCTGCTTTGGTATAAAATAGCATCTAGGAGGTTTGTAAGAGGATCTATGGATTTTACCAAGGGTGAATCTGTTACTAGAAAAAGGGAGCTATCTCAAAAGGCTAGGCATGGAACCACCATTTGACCCAGCTATATCTCTCCACACTATTAATCCTGAAGAATTAAAGTCATCTTACTGTGGTGATACATGCACACTCAGGTTTACAGCAGCACAATTCACAATAGACAGACTGGAACCAGCTAGGTATGCATCAATGGATGAGTAGATAAATAAAATGTATATATACACAATGCATTTTTATTCAGCCATAAAGAAATAAAATTATGTCATTTGCAGGGAAATGGATGGAACTAGGGATTATCATGTTAAGCAAAATAAGTCAAACTCAGAAGGTTAAAGGCTATGTTTTCTCTCATATGTAGGAGCTAGAGAGGAAAAAGGAAAATGAAAGTGAAGGTGGATCTCTTAAAATTCAAAGGGGGATCAGTAAAGGAAAGGAACCAAAGGGTAGGAGGTTGGGAGGGTGGGGGGAAATGCAAGGGAGTGGTATTGGTCAATTTATAATGTTATATTGTGTGCATATGCAAAGATGTAAAACAAATCCCATTATTATCTACAACTATAATGTAACAATAAAAATGTAGAAATATTAAATAAATCAAGAGATAAAATCTGAAAAAAATGAGAAGCAGAGTTAGATTTCCTCAAATAACTAAACAAATTCATGTAGGTACAAATAACTGAACAATATCAGGTAGATGTACCTGCATTAAAACTCTTAAGATTCAAAATTTCTAGAGTTGATTATTCTCACACAAAGGCGTATTATTTTGAAATGGATAGGAAAACATTTTTATAAGATTTTTAAAGTCTAATTGTAATATGTTTTATTTTATGTATTATCTTACTGTTTATTTTAATAGGTTATAAAATAATTTACAATTACAATGAAATTTTTATAATAGTAACAATATTACTTCTAATTAGTATTTGTTATATATTAAAGTTGATTGCTAATAACTTTAATAAGTATGCTTATAATAGAATGTCTAATATAGTGGTCTTTCTATTGTTAAGCTAATCCACTTAGAGTAAGTTCAGTGTTTTTTAAAGTTATGTTGAGAAAACTAACAGTTGTGTCCATCATATATAGTGAAAGCAAAATCAGTCAAATATTGTCAGATTTCTGTCTTCAGCTATTAAGTACCTTTGCATACAAATGCTGTACAGACTTTCAGTGTACACAGCTACTGTGAGACTGCAGAATACATTCCATAAATTTATACGGTTATCATGTGACTGCAGGGCAGTTGTTTTTTTTCCACTTTTCTTTTAAATTCTATGGGTTTACATCCCAAGCCCCAAAATATAGACAAGTTACAGTTCTTGTCTTTCCTGAATTCAGTCATTTTAGGCAGTAATTAGATCTGTGGTCTCCATCCCTAGACATACTGCAGTTTTACAACTTCATAAGAAATGCAATGTATTGATTTTTATTTTTTATTGAAATCATGTCCCCAAAAGTGCATCTATCTATAAATGTTCATTCAAAAAATAACTGAACTGACCATTTAAAAATAACAAATTAAAATAAATATTGTTTTCTTTTCCCTCTCCATTTCCTTCTCCTTTGGAGTGCTGGGGATCGAGCCCAAGGCCTCCTGCATGCATGCCAGGCAAACACTCTACCGCTGAGTCACATTCACAGCTCTGTTTTCTTGTATATGCATATTATGAACTGAATATTTGTTTTCTCCCAAAATTCATCTATTGAACCCTAACCCCCAAGATGATGATATTAGCAGATGAGGCCTTCTGAGGGTGATTGGGTCATGAGTGTAGAGCCCTCATGAGTGGGGTTAGTGCCCTTACAAAAGAGACTCTGGAGAGCTGCCTTGTCCCTTCCACCATGTGTGGATACAGCATAAAGTCTCTCTGTATGAGTCATCCCTC
This sequence comes from Xerus rutilus, assembly GCA_028644305.1. Taxonomy (NCBI): domain Eukaryota; kingdom Metazoa; phylum Chordata; class Mammalia; order Rodentia; family Sciuridae; genus Xerus; species Xerus rutilus. The sequence goes on along the minus strand of CM053401.1, from coordinate 111,439,851 downwards.
ATCAGACACCAAATTTGTCAGCAGCTTAATCTTGGACTTTCCAGCCTCTAGAACTATGAGAAACAGATTTTTGTTGTTAATAAACAACTCAGGTTATGGTATTCTGTTATAGTAAACTAAACAGACTAAGGTGGTATTAGACATATCAGACATTTAACCTTATTTCCCTGGCTGAAAGAAGTTGTAGACCTGAAAAGTGGGGTGTCTGGTAGAAATTATGTTGGTTCCCTCATCTCACCCTCAGGAAGCTCCTGACATGGGTCAGTCTTGCTCTGTCTATTGAGATGCTGCATTGTGTCCATCACAGCATGTCTGACCACCTTGAGAAGAAGACTCACTTCTATGCCTCACATGGAAACCAGGTCATGAGTAAGGACTTAGCCTTCAGACACTGCCATCACGACAGCCTTGGGATGTGGCCCAAGAGGAAGAACAACTCAGTGTTCTGTTGTCCAATTTTGGAACGTTAAGCCTATCAAATCACAGAACATTTGAGAATGTGCTTCCTAAAACTCCTTAATAAAGCTTCCAGTGCCCCAAAACTCTCCTTGATGCAGACCTCTTACTTCCCCTACTGTTTCTATAACACAATTTTACTTATCAAGACAAACAAAAATAAATGGTCAAAAAATTCAGCAAATGGATTAGCAGTGAAGAAAGTATCAGTGAATAGCTATGCTAACCATTTGAAATGTCTAGATAAAATGAACAATTTGGGGAAAAGATAAATTGTAAAACTTGGATCAAGAGAAGAGGCAAACAATAATATTAGGAAAATTATAAAAGTAATCTAAGAACTCTCACAATAAATATGCCCAAGCCAAATTCATGGTGTTCAGATTTGTCTCAGGATCCATACTCTCAGGGCTATAAGACTTTATGGAACACTACAAGAAAAACAATAATGCTCCTATTTTTCCTGTGGTGCTGTCATAACCCTAATCCAGAATCCTGATATGGACAATGGCTCCCTGCAGATTATCTAATAGAATGAATATAGAGCAAACTAGATAAAAAGAATTGTGCTTGAAAAGAAAACATCATATTACCTTGAAAAGACACTTAGTGGATCCCAGGGAATTCATGATGATTATATGGTAGGTTTGCATTGAAAAAGAAAGAGCAATCCTGCAACACATGAAAGTTCTAAGACCAAAGAGGAAGCATTTAAATCCACTGAGATCAACTCCAAATCCTGAGTTATTGTCCTTATTCTGAGAGGTATTCAGAGAAGAGCTTCTATGGGATGAGTGTCACCCTTAAAGCAAGGCCATGAAAGCTGAGTGAACCTGAGCAAGGTTGGTGAATCACAGCCCAAGGACCAAATACAACAGAGATCTGGTTTTCTTAAATGGTTTGCCAGTTAAGAATAATCTTTAGATTTTAAAGGATTATAAGAAACTATAAGAATAACATAACAGATTGCTTCAAACAAAAGAAAAACGTGATAGAGACTCTATCTTACAAAACCTGACATATTTACTATTTGGTCTTTTGTAGCTTGTTTGCTGGCACCTACTCCAGAGGCACTCCAGCCTTTTACCTGTGTTAGTTAACTTTTTGTTGTTACAAAATACTTGAAAAACTAAAGGAAGAGTGGTTTATTTTGGCTCACAATTTCAGAGGTTTAAGCCCATGGTCAGTTGGCTCCATTCTCTCAGAATCTGTGGTAAGGCAGAACATCATGGTGGAAGATCATGGCAGAGCAAAGCTGCTTACCTTATGGTGGCCAGGAAGCAGAGAAGGGGATACAGGGATAAAATATAGTCTCTAAGGACATACCCCTAAGGACCTACTCCCTGCATCTAGGTCCCACCTTCTATAGTTTTCTTCACCTCCTAGTAATCCATTTAGCTATGACTTTCTCTGTGTATCAGTCCACTAATGAAATCAGAGCCCTCATGACCCAATCACTTCCTAAGAGCCCCACCTCTGAACATGGCTACCATGGGGACCAAGCCTTCAACATATGAGCCTTTGGGAGACATTCCAGGCCCAAACCACAACACTACCTTTACATTATAACATCTTTTTGGATGCTAAGATGAATCAATAAAAAGTAGTCTAAACTAGAAGAAGCATAACTTTGAGAAATTAATTGTAAAATCTTGGTTATTTGATATCTGATTATGTGTTTTGGAAACTGAATGAAGTCATTACATAATGATACAGATTATCAAAATTTTGAGAACAAATTAAAAGGGCTCTCAAAAAATGAAGGAGGAGACACTATCACTCCAGAAACAAAAGGAAACTAGAGCCAGGCGTGGTGGCGCAAGCCTGTAATCCCAGCACTTTGGGAGGTTGAGACAGGAGAATCGCGAGTTCAAAGCCAGCCTCAGCAACAGCGAGGTGCTTGGCAACTCAGTGAGACCCTGTCTCTACATAAAACACAAAATAGGGCTGGGGATGTGGCTCAGTGGTCAAGTGCCCCTGAGTTCAATCTCCAGTACCAAAAAAAAAAAAAAAAAGGAAACTAGATTTTTAAAAAAATTGTGAGAGAAGAACCACAAATATATATAAAATGAACATTGAAAATGATGATCAAAGAAAGTCACTCATTTAAAATTATATGTGGAAACCTTCTCTGGGTCAGCCATGGTTTTGGGTGCCGAAATGAAAATTAACACCTAACATTCAGCCTGGGACTTGACAAAAGTATCCTCAAAATGATAGCACCGTGAGAGAAAGATATGTGGAAAGAACTGAGAAATATGCAGTGTTGGGAGAACAAAGCTGTGGTGTATGGAGGTCAATTTCCAGAGGCCCTCATCTGGAAGTCGCTCAGGTCATGCCCATGAGCACTTCAAGCTCAAGGTGAAGGGCAACTCCTTGAGACCCTACTCTCCCACAGTGGCATCTATAGCAAACAGAAAACCAGTAAACATGCAGAGTGGGAGAGAAGCTTTTTCATTAGAGTTGTCATTTTATTCTTTAATAAATGAAACTCAATATGCAGTTGATTTTCAAAGGTGGCTCTGGCATTTTCTTCTTGATTTCTTCATTGACTTCTTCCTCAACCCCAGACTTAAGTCAAGAAAAATTAACAACACATTACCCAGTTCCTCTGTGTCCTACATGTGCTCTCACCCTTCTTAAAGACACATGCTATGAAAGTGTTGTCCCCTTTTCTCCTTCTCCGGGCTCTATACTCTTCCTTCCTTATTGAGAAACTAGAGACAGGGTCTTGAGTAGATATTGTCCTTCCATAGACATTGTCTAAATGGAAAAATGAACCCTAGAAAGTGACCATAAGTTTATGACCCAAGACCCCTCCTGAAGGGTTCAGTACTTGATTCCATTTTCTTGGTGATCCGATTTTGTTTTTGAGGGGAGGACATGTGCTGGGGATGAAACCCATGGCCTTGACCCATGCATGCTAGGCAAGTGCTCTACTATTGAGCTGCATCCCCAGTCCAGTTATGAGATTTTTAACTGGTACTCTTCCCAAGAGTAGTTTTTCCTTCCTCGTTGGGAACATATAAAACTGATTTGATCTAGAAGAAACCCATTCAGCTTTCTGTGCTCTGAAATGTCCAAGAACTTCAATAATGATATTTACTATTGGGGCCCTGTGCTCAATACCAGTCAGGACAGATGTCATCGGACACACAGTTTTTTATAAGATTTAAATGTTTCTGCTTTTGTAGTTCCAGAAGAGAATTTTTTTTTGTATTTAATGAACACAAAGACTTAATGGCTATGGTTTATTATGCTTTTTTGTCTTTAGGAGAAAATGGCAAATGACAAATACGTAGATCATCTAAGATTTATTAAAACAAAAGAATTCAAGAGAATGAATCATGGTGTCATTTGAGGTTTGTTCAATTTCCTGTGTCTTGTACATTTACAGGACTGCACAATCATAAATATTGAGTCTATTCTGTCTAGAAAGACCCACTGCGTCAGAGAACACTGGAGATGGAGAGAGTGTGTCTTAATCATGAGGTAATCCTCAGTCCTGCCTTTGTGTGTGCCCTTTGTAGTATTCCATACATAAAATGTGTTTGGAATAATGTACCATGTCCTTGTTCATTAGAAACTTACCATGCTGGTAGGTAGTGGCTCCAGGCAGTTCAAGATGTTTGCCATTTAATCTCAACATGGCAAAGCCAAGTTTACAAGTGAAGCCTAGAAGATATCCCAGTGACAAAAATAAAAGAAGTTTCCCCATATATCCAGGACAAAAGTCATTTCATTCAGCTTCTGTTGCCACGTTAGGGGGACTTTTGCTGTGCTTCACGCAGCCTAGCTTGTTGCATGATGTGAGAGCACACGAAATCAATTGAGATGTGTCCTGTTTATTTTTACTCTCAGTGAATCTGGGAAGATAGTTCCCAAAGCTGAAGAAGCATATAGATTTTTGCAAACAGATGATGAAGCCATGGGCTGTAACTGCAGAGCATGCTAATCTGCTCCATCTGCAAAAACGACCTTTAAATTTAAAGTCCTGTCTTACTCGATTCCCATGGTGACTAACAATGATAGGACATCAAACCATACAGATCTTAAATCTGCAGGAATAAACCAAGAGAAATACATATTTCTCCCAGGAAGTCCAGGTGTCAGGTTATACCTGTCTGAGAATGAAGTCATGATGACAGGGATCCACATCCAGCACTCTCCACAGAGCTGTGCCCAGTGGAATTGCAGATGGCAGAGCCCTAGTGATCAATGTGGATGAGGGTCAAGATTTTTCAGAATGTTTTTAATTTTCAATTTTGGATGCTTAAACTTAAAAGTCTAATGGGTGAAATGCTCAGCAGAGATCTGAAACAGCGACTGACTAAGCTTTGAGAAACCTATTGAACAGGAAGTGAGCTGTCATGCTTACTCAGAAGACATAGTATCTCTGTAGTTTTGGAAATTAATTTATAATTCCCTAACTCTCCACCTACTTGTCCAATATCTGGTTTTTGTTTTGATCTTTTGTAATCTGTCAAAGTACTTATATATCCAAAGTACTTATATATCCAAAGTACTTATATATCAGTATGTTGAAGAGACACCTATGTTCCTGTGTTTATTGTAATACTATCCCTGGTAGTCAAGTTATAGACTCAAACCAAGTGTCCATCAACTGATGAATGGATAAAGAAAACGTTGTATAGATCCACCATGTAATATTATTCAGCCATACACAAAAAATGTGAAATCTTGTTGTTTGCAACAACATGGATGAAACTAGAGAATGTTATATTAAGTGAAATAAGAGCCAGGCACAGAAAGACACATATCACAAGACCTAACTTATTAGTGGAATCTTAAAATGTTGGTCTTATAGAAGTTGAGAGTAGATTAGTGTTTGCCAGGGACCAGAGGAGATGAGGGTAGAAGGAGATGAGATGATGTTGGCCAGTGCGTACAGTGTTTTATCTGGGGATCTATCTGGTGTATATTGAACACTAGGATGAATATAGGTGGAAATCCTACACTATATATATCGAAATATTTAGAAGAGCAGATTTTTACATCACAAGATATGTTAAAAGTTTAAGGTGATGGGTATACTAATTACCTTTGCTTAATCATTCCACAATATAGACATATATCAAAGTATAACACTACACTCTGTAATATGTACAATTGTGCCAATCAAAAAATAAAAATAATAAAGACAAAAAATTGAAAATCAAAGTGCCATATTTAAAACTAATTTCCATCACCTTATAAACAATTAGATTAGAGATGTACTATCTGAAGTTCCTAAGACTAATTCACTCTGTTATAATCTAGAAAGGTCATTGGCTTTGTCATTTTGTATAAAGTAAAATTACTTTTTTAAACTGCCTTTGTATTTCTGCAGTATACATTTTTAAAAAACTCTTTGGATACATGCAACCACTGCCACCATTTGCCACCAATAAAAAGATTAAGGAACGCTACACACAAATAACTTTTGGATTATGTGGACACTGTGAAAATAATTTTAGACCTTGATTAGTCAGTTAGGAAGTGCCAAGTTGCTGTAACAAGAGACTCAGAGTAATTCAGTGATTTGAAGATTATGGACATTTTTCAATAAGAATTTTGAGGCTGGTAGGCTGCTCTAGTCTCCTCAGCCATTTGGGGAAGATATTGACAGGAGGCTCCATCATTTCCAAGATGAGGTTGCTCAGTCATCTTTGCAGTCAGAGGGAAGGTCTGCAAACACAGTTTCCTGTGTCAAGCCTTGAGCATGTGTCCTCAGGGAGGACTAATCCAGCTGTGGACTGAGCAACTAGCTGCCTATGGATCTAGGAAATGTTATTTCTGCCTGGCAGATTCCTCTCTCCCACTTGAAACTCTATAATTACAGAATATGGGGAAAATGCATCTTGGTGGACAAAGAGTAGTCTTCACCACTGTTGAGTTATTTTATAGATTAAATCCAAGTTACAAGAATATTATGTTCACCTGTAATTTCTAAATTGCTATTCATACTAGGATAACTTCAACCTTTATTCCAATTTGAAAATTAGTGTCAATAAGTATGAAGTTAAAGATGTATTTACAAATCAATAATGTATCTCCATTTTTTTATTAGTGCATTATAGTTATACATACTATTTTCATTCATTTTGACTTAATCATAAAATCTTGGAATGTAATTTGCTCCACTTCAATCCAAGTACTTCCTCTTTCCTTCCCTTCCTCCTGTTTTCCTTCCTTTAGTCTGGTCTTCCTTTTATGTGTTTATTTATTTTTTATTTATTTTAAAATTTGTGTGTTATAGACACACATAAAGGTGAAATTTACTGTGGCATATTCTTATATGCATAGCATAATTTGGTCGGTTTCATTCCACTGTTTTCCCACTTTATAGCAGCTTGTAAACCTGAGCATCTCAGTACCCTTCTTTCACTGTCCCTCACTCAAGGAGGTCTTATTCCCAGTGTAGTGATGTCAGTGACCCGTGGTGGTGACCAGGGGACCAACTCATCTGGTACAGCTGAATCCTTTTCATTTCTTCCTTGGCAAAGTGCACCACAGCTTCCAGATATATAAAACTCTGTTGGTGAAGGTATGTCTGATTGTTTTCAGACCATCTGAATCTATTTTAAAAATGATACTAACAGAGGGGATTTGGCTGACCAAACCTAACATCCTCTTGGATGCCATTGGTTAGTTAGATGGTTCTTCTAATGACTAGTCCTTAGGATAAGAATAGAATTCTATTGCCAATTGGTATTTTGATACCACCTGCACTTTTATCTTGTGAAGAAATTTAAGGATATTTAGAAAACAACTTTTGTTCATTTCTGACTGAGTTGTCCGAGAGAGGAAACATGTATTTCAAGACAGGAGTCTTGAGATGGGATGGATGTATAACACAGTGAAAGAATTTGTAACCAAATGCAGAACTTTTCCCTGACACTGAATAAAGATGCAGTTAGATGACCTAACCACTAGGTGACACCACACAGAATATAAATGTCTGCCCCAATCACCAAAAGGTTGCAAAGATTTGCTCTTTATTTGTAGTTCACAGTAGTAAAATGTAGTAATTCCTACTATCTTTTTGACATCAAAGTTTATTGAAAAAATTTTCCTTTCTAGTTTTTTTCTCGTAAATACAAATTAACAGATGATGTCATATTTAATTGTAACCTTTTATCAATGCTATAAAATCAAATTGTGAACAATGTGACTATAACCAAACAATGAAGAAAAATGACAACTACGTTATTTTTAAATGTGTACTTAAATTTTGGTGACATGAAAGGGGATTTAAAATCCAGTTGGTATGAGACAGGAGAATCACGAGTTCAAAGCCAGCCTCAGCAACAGCAAGGCGCTAAGCAAATCAGTGAGACCTTGTCTCTACATAAAACATAAAATAGGGCTGGGGATGTGGCTCAGTGGTTGAGTGTCCCTGAAGTCAATCTCCAGTACCAAAAAAATAAAAAATCCAGTTGGTTTGTGAAATTTCTGTGTCAAACCACTTGAGGTCATGAGCTTTCCCAGGAGAGACTGCGTGAATCTGTTAAGCATTTTCTGCAAAGGGAAGCCCTATTCTTTTTGCTGCTAGAGGGGATGGAGTGGTACCTATTTGAGTGCGTCTGCCAGCCTGCCATCTTGATTCCTCATCGGCTGCCCTGGCCCCTGAATAGGGCTGAAGCTTCACTTGGCCCACTGGTATATATAGTCATGGCCTGCTGCTTGGGAAACTGCTCTTAGACAAACAGCTGGAAGTCCAGAGGCTCTCAGAACTAACAGACTGTGTCATTGCCACATGTTTCCAAACAGTCCCTTCCCATAAGGACTTCACTCAGTTTTTAGAAGATCCCTAGGACTTCTGGAATGTCAGTGGATGCATGCTTTTTTGAGCCAATGCAATTCAATGAACATTTGTGGAATTACTCTGAGTTAAGTGTTTGGTGGGGTCGGATGATGTGTCCCTGCCTCAAATACCATCAGTTACAAGCAGAAAGTGTCATGTGCTAAGAAGTATAGGGACTGAGATGTATAGTCATAGGAAGGACAATTTTCCTTGGGCAACTCCACATTGCCAATCTCACTGATTGTTTTGGGTGATTGAAAATAGGCACAAAGCTCCCTCCTTTCTGTAAAGGAAACCATAGGATAGGTCACATTTCTATATTTTTCTCTTTAGCTCTCCTGAATCCTCTCAGCAGTTCTGATTATAATGGTATTGTTTCTCCCATTTGATTGAAATAGGCCTGTGAATTTCTAGGGAAACTGCTAAATACAGTCAAATACTCTGAACTCTTCTTAATAAAGCAATGGGCAGTGCCTCCATACAATTCCAATGAGTAAAACAATAAACAAAACATTTTGAGTTTAATAGATGGGAAGATCATAATGCAAAATAGGAATATATTAAGAACAAGGTAACTCACCATTGCCCTCCTGTGTTTTATATTTCTTCTTCCAATAAGGGTAAATGAATAGAACAGTGTATCTAGGCTGACAAGAAGTAGATGACCAGTTTGTTGAGACCTTATTGAATACTTGTACTGATAATGAGAACTTTCACCATATGTATGTTCCTACCTCACTAGTGCAACGAGAAGTAGTTTTATTGCTCGGTGAAGGAAGCCCCAGAGCTTAGTGGCAGCAGAACACTTCCCTGTTTGGCCTCATACCATTGGATGACAAACTCTGTCCATCCAACTGATTTTTAATATTCCTGTTGTAACAAAACAATGTTCCATTTTGGTAAATACTTTTTTTGTTTAAATTAAATATCAGATTTTGCTATCTAATTAAAAAACAGTTTGTTCAGCTATATAAATACAACATACAGATTATGATCGCAACTCTCTCTCCAGTTTAACCCCAGCATTTATTAGTAATGTTCTTACCTGCCAGTCAGAAACAGTAAAGATTTATGATTAGTACCAGTTTCAAAGAAAATGCTCAAATTGATTTATAAAACCAATGTTAGCAGGCGCGGTGGTGCATGCCTGTAATCCCAGCAGCTAGGGAGGCTGAGGCAGGAGGATCAAGAGTTCAAAGCCAGCCTCAGCAATGACGAGGCACTAAGCAATTCAGTGAGAACCTGTCTCTGAATAAAATACAAAATAGGGTTGGGGATGTGGCTCAGTGTTCGAGTGTGCCTGAGTTCAATCCCCAGCAGCGCTGCCTACCACCAAAAAATAAGAAAAGAACCAGTGTTTTTTCCTACTTTCTTACTGCTTTTCCTACCAAAGGGGAAAAGAAGTGTTTCTTCTGCTGACTAAAATGCTAGCTCTGACCCAGCTTAGTCGATAAACACAAGTAAATTACATTCCAGCAGCAAGCCCATTTTTAAAGGGTATCTCAGCCCTGGAGGAAGCTTCTGCATCAGTTCTCCTCCACTGTGCAGAAAGCCCACTGCACTGTCTCTGAGAGGTATCTTCTGCTTCCTGTTTTAGCATTTGTAGGAGATACTTCTATCTTGCACTATTCTAATAACTAAAAAATTCCTCTCATGAAGCTGAAATGTGCCTCTTTTTTCCCCTTCTGTCCACTGACCCTACATTTTACCTTCTGTATTCTTACAGAATAAATATAACTCATCAGCAGCACGTGTCTTTTACACAGTTGAAGTCAGTTGTCATGTTCTGGGGTCCCTCCTCTCTTACCTGCTCATCTTAGGTTTCCTTAGTTACTCACTCAAGTATGGAGTTTAAATTGTTTTCTCTTCTAAGGAGGCCTAAGTCAGCTTTTTCACTGCTGTGACTAAAAGGCTTGACCAAAACAATTGTAGAGGAGGAAACGTTTATTTGTGGGCTCACGATTTCAGAGGTATCTGTCCATAGACAGCCAGCTGCATTCTTTGAGGCTCAAGGTGAGGCAGAACATCATGGTGGAAGAGTGTGGCAGAGGCAAGCAGCTTACGTGATGATCAACAAGCACTTGCCAGATTCAAACTATATACCCCAAAGGCATGGCCCCAATGACTCATCTCCTCTAGCCACATCCTACCTACCTTCAATAACCACACAATTAATCCCATCAGAGAATTTATTCACTGATTGGGTTAAGGCTTTCATAAAGTTTGTTATCTAAACTTTCTTGCATTATCTTTCACATAAGCTTTGAGGGGATAGATTACATTCAAAATATAAAACATAGGTTTCAGACAGTCTCTTTGAGGCACCTGTTGTTTCCTTTATACTTTAAAATAACTAATACTAAGCTCCTCTCAACTGATAAGTTTTAGGAGACAATATTCATTTATGGCTGCATGTCTTGTACTTGGCATACTGAATGGATTAGAAAATGAATGAATAAATGTAACTCTGAGTAAATGAAGATACACATTTGGTTCTTAATTAATTGTACAGCAAAATTCTTAAGCAGATCTTGGCTGGTCGCTTCTGGATTGGAGCTTTCTGCTAATGCAGAATGGAGATAGATTCATTAAATATTGGCAGACATTCATCTGTAATTTTTAAAGCTTGAAATGATAGTAAATTGTTAAATTATAATGGCAAAAATTTAAGGCAGAATTCCAGGAATATGTAAGTTTTCATTTGGTTGTTTGGTGATGTTGTGTTTTACTCAGTTTTTCATCACTATGACCAAAATACCTGACAAGATCAACTTAGAGGAGGAAAAATTTATTTTAGCTTATGGTTTCAGAGGTTCAGTGCATGGTCAGTCAACTCCATCGCTCTGGGCCCAAGGTGAAGCAGAACATCATGGTAGAAGGGCATGGTGGAGGAAAGATGCTCAGCTCATGGCAATGAGAAAGCAAAAGAGAATGTAAGGACCCAGGGACAAATATATAATCCCCAGGGTACACTTCCAGTGAACCAGTTCCTCCAGCCACCCCCACCTGCATATTTACCACCCAGTAATCTGTTCAAATTGTTAATCCATCGGATTAATCCACTGATTGTATTATGATTCTCATAATCTTATCATTTCATCTCTTGCATTAACATAGGAACTTTTAGGGAACCACCTCTTAAGGATTAAAGAGGCCAATTTATCTCCTTTTTCTTGGTCTCCTGAAAAACTATTTTGAGCAACAGATAAGACTAATCCTTCCATTCATGTCACCACATGAGTTTAGATGAGAAGTTTTTTAAGGAAATTGGGAGTCAACCTAAATTATCTTTACATACTTTGTGTTGTTTTGGTCAAAGATGGGTAGTATAAGAGTTTTGTTTCCAAGGAAGTAACAAAGAAAGAGAAAAGGATAAAATAGAACTTAGCTGTCTTCCAAGCAACATTCTGGCAGTCACTGGGGTCCCCTTGATATTACTGTTAACAACCAAACTGCTCACCATGGGCCACAGCACTTCACATACTTCTTTTAGAAAAATAGTAGAAAAATAGCCTGTGCATTCTTTTGGCTTTTATCTCCACTGGAATCCTCTGTGGGGAATTTAACTAGACAGCTACAACATTGTGTGGACTTTCGTTTTCATATAGAGAAAATCCTGGTCAATTTAGATGTGTCAACTTGGATTTATACTTTAAAAGGGAAAAACACTCTCTGCGGGAAGGTGGCATTTGCCTCCTGTTCTCAGAAATGACTAATTTTGTATGATCATAACCCCATGCTATTGCTCAATGATAGCTTTAAATAAATGAGCTGAAGTGGTATTGACTATTTGCAAGGATTCAAAATTGGGTTTCTGGGAAACATGCTTTGATTATTTATATTCACATTTCAGACTTCCCTGAGATTTCTTTTTTTTAAACCCTGATAGAGTTAGCAGTTCCTACTATGATATAAAGTTAGGTTTGTGTGAACCTCATTTAATACTAATTGTGTATCTTTTTTTTTTTTTTTTTTAAATTATTTTATTTTTTTTCCCATAAGTTGCATTTTAATACATGTTGGCAAACATAACAGAAAAAAAACAAATTATCAGAAGCTGTACACACTATTCACTGAAAACATTTGTTGAGGCAAATAGAAAAAAATTGTTACTCCTCTGAAAGAGAAATTAGAAAAACTACTCCATTCGCAATAGCCTCCAAAAAAATAAAATACTTGGGAATCAACTTAACGAGAGAAGTGAAAGACCTCTACAATGAGAACTACAAGACACTCAAGAAAGAAATTGAAGAACATCTCAGAAGATGGAAAGACCTACCATGCTCCTGGATTGGCAGAATCAATATTATTAAAATGGCCATACTACCCAAAGCACTATACAGATTCAATGCAATCCCAATTAATTGTGTATCTTTTGAGTATCAAAGATGTTCTCTGCTGTAGGTTCCCATCCTTTTCTGAATGTCCGTGCATTCATGGTGACCTTTTATTTTGTGTATAGGCTTTGGAGGGAGAGTGTTGCTCAAATGTTGCTGTTGAATGCTCTGAAAGAGTGGTTTGCTCTACACCTCGACAAAACATCAACAGCAATAACACAACAAAACACAGCACAAACAAAAACCACCTCACCAATATTTTGGAACAGTTGGGGGTGCTTCTGATGAGATACTAATACCTGTTTTATGTTGCACCTTAAATATTCTTGGAATAAAAAGGAAAATTGGCACCATCAGAATGGAAGCAATTAAAAGTAGACTCCATGTTACTTGAAGGACTTTGAGAAAAAACAAATGGGGCCCAGAGTTTCAGGGAAAGAACTTGTAATCTCAGAGTGGACATTATGGAACTAGTAGGCCAACCATCCATCATAGGAGAGGCAGTGTTAGCTGGAAGAGAGGTGTGAGCCTAATCAGAATCCAGGGGCCACACATGGGTCACTTTTCCTGGACACCCACTCCATCTTACCTCCCCAAAAGGCATTGCCTTCATTTGCATAGTTTCAGAATCATTCCTTTCCTGATTTTATCCTGTCAAATTCTCCATTTCAAGTTCTAGGAGTGAATAAATTTATATTTATTTAAAATATCACACAGCTATAATCATGGTATTTATTGAAATGTTGAGACCTAGCATGTCAAGAGTGAGCAAGACAAAATCCAAAACCATTAACAAACACACACAAATAACTTCAACATGAACCTTACTTTGAGGGACATGAGTATTCATTTGAATGCTAGTTTTTTTTCTAGCCACAGATAAGGGAAATGCTGATAGATACATGAATTAAATATGTCTGGGCTTTTAAATTACACAAACACATCAGAACATAATGCATCCTGAGTCATCTTCCTCCTGCAACTCCGCCTTTCCTGCCAAAGGAGCACTGCTGTATGGTTCACCCAATGGGAGGATCCAAGGCTTAGTAAAAACTCAGTGGCTCCTGAAGCCAAATGGACCATCAACATTTGTTTCAAAGTAATATATGTGTTTACTTCATGGATGGCTATGGCAAGGCTGTGCCTTCCATCCTCTGTATCCCATTGAAGCTCCTTATTTCCATCTTATTACTCTCAAAGTGTATTTTATGGGAAGCTGCAGCTGTATTGCCTACAAAGGGCTTACTGCTGCCCCTCTCCAGAGAACATGAAGCCAACCTGTCTGAGAGCTTTTGTACTACCCTTCCAGGGTAGCTGACGGTGAGGGTTGGACTGAGAAGTGGGCACAAGGCTGACACTTTGCCATAGATGGATAATTCTGTGGTCCCATGAACCTCCAGTACACCCAGATTATTTCCAGCTAGGGCCATATTCTTGCTCTCACGCTATATCCCTCACCCTGCTTTCCTGCTCTTGATTCTCCTCAGATTCCCCATCTCAGGCCTACTTTTAGGAAGCTGGATGCAAGTTTGGGATTACCCATCATTTGTAACACCTTGAACCCTTGATCTGTCAATTGTCTCTCCCTTCTAAGCCCAGCTTTCCCCTTCATTCTGTAAAAGACCAAATATCCTCTACTAATCTCTTTTCTGTTCTTGGATACTTAGGATTGACAGTTTTTGCTCGCAACCATAGAACTTTAACAGCTTTATGCCTGTATCTATCAGGATCAGATCAGGAGAGAGAAATTGTACAGTACATTAACATTTTAATATAGAGAATAGCTAACTGTAACAGAAGATTAGAGTAAAGTGGTACTGTCTAGTAAGATGTAAAGAGAGCAAAGAACAGTAGAGGAATTGCAGATAACAGGAGACAAATCGTGAGGGAAAAGACTCCAAGGGTTGAGTTGCAGACATTGTTGAAGAGGTCATTGCTGTTGCTCAGTGGATGGCAGAGAGGAGCCCCTGTGGTACTGCACCTGTATAATTCACCAGATGTCTGCAGTCCATGCTGCTGGAGGAATGGAGGTGTTTCACTGGTGGTTTTCCACCAGAAAACCACTCAAGGAAGGTGATGGGGGAAACTGCTGGTCACCAGGTGCTACTGATTGCAGTGAACTACAGGATATAAGAGGTAGGGGACCCAACTACACAGTGGAAGCCAAATATTGGGGAAAACTGCTTGTGCTGAAGGATGTGGAGATGGAAAAGCCATGTCCATTGCAAAGAACTGAGCACTGACAACATTGCTACACAACAGGAACTGGGAACTGGAGAAACCAGTCCTGCTGCAGGGATCTGCTTGCACGCATCCGTTTCCTTTGCCTCTCCTGACAAAATTTACAGCCAGTGGGCAAAGAAAATATGTTTATAGGGCCCAGATCTGTTTTCATGAAACAGGCAATAAAAGAATAAATTCAGAACTGAGAGATAATAAGTCAATAACTGGAGCAATGTCTTATTTCCTCACATGATGCACTGACAGGAACTCTTCCTTGGTCACAGATGTGATAGGTAGCCTATGATAAATACACAATGGAATTACAAAAAAGGAGGACATGCAAGGAGATAAGTTATAACTCTTTGAGAAAGGGAAGTGGCTGGGGCTACATTTCAGTAATAGAGTGCATGCTTAGCATGCACAAGGCCCTAGATTTTATCCCTATCACAAGAAAGAATGAGAGGAAGACAAGGAGGGAGGAAACAAGGATAGAAGAGAAACTATGAAAACACTTACCTTGGAACTCTAATAAGGGCATTTTATTTATTCAAAGCTACTTAATTTCTCCCTTTGCCAATCTCTCTAAGCCTTCTGAGATTGATGACACCTGGTGGTCTGGATGCCACATGCCACTGTTTCCCAGCAAACACACAGTTCAGGCATGGCTGCTGAAACTCCTACCTTGAAGTTGAACATTGTTTTTCCTCCTGTCAAATAGATCCCGCCAGCCTAAAGAGAAAGAAATAACTGAGAGGAGGGATACTCAGTCTTTGCATCAAATCATTTTGTTGTTCTTCTTATTTTCTGAATGTGTAGGTGTGCATTATAAAGTGGCTGACTAGGTGCAGGGTGCCTTGAGGCATGGGTCTGCTCACAGAACTCTTAAGCAGCTTGACACTTTTTTTTTAACAACGAGTCATAATTCTGAGTTTAAATTTGACATATGAAACACTTGGCCCAAACATTCACACATAGTGGGGAGAGCATTGGACTTGGAGGGAGACTGCAGCCCTCACTTCTCAGCTGGGGCACCCTGAAAAGCCTCTTGTTTTCTATTTTATTTGTTGTTGCATTCATAAAGTGAGTGACTTGTATTTAAAAACTCTAAGATATCATGTGTTTCCATAGTTTGTGTATCAAGAACTTGTATACTATTAGAAAGACTAGTGCAAGAATCAAAACTGCATATACCACCACTCGTTCACTCTCTGTGCATAAATATATGTAAGTATAGAAGGAAAAGGCTGGCAAGGTGTGGAGGAAAATATTAACTGAAGTTATTCCAGGATATAGGGTTACATATGATTTAAATTTCCATCTGTCTACCTTACTGAATCTTCCCAAATGTTACACAATCTGGATGCATCACAATTATGATCAAGAAAAGTAGAACTGATTTAGAAGTAATATTCACTTCATCACATTGTAGAGTATATCTACATGTTAAAACTTGTGCAAAAATAAAATGCCTTGATCATCCATACTTACCAGAGGGATCAGAACAGAGAGCCTGCAACAGGGTCTGTAGATCTGTCCTTTATCCATGTAACATTTTGTTTTCTAGACAGAAGCCTCTTTCAAACACCCTCCATTGTTTATTATCTCATTAGTAATTCCATCATTCCCATAGGAGTATGATAGAGACTGTGCTTCCCAGAAGAAGCAGAAAAAAGTGAGTAAGGAGGAAGAGTGGATATCCAGTACCCCTGGTAAGGAGTCATCCCCCAAGTGAGGAAAGGTGTCTTAGTTTAGTCCATTTCTACTGCTATGAAAAAATATTTGAGACTAGGTAATTTTAAAGAACAGAAACTTATTTAGCTCCTAGTCTGGAAGCTGGGAAGTCCAAGAGCATAGACACGGCATCTGATGAGGGCCTTCTTGCTGCTTCATGACATAGTAGAGGTCTCATGGGGTGAAACAAAGTAAGCATGCAAGCTTGGGTCTCTCTTCATCTTCTTGCAAATCCACTAATGCTATCATGGGAATCCCACTCCCATGACCTCATCAAACCCCAGTTACCTCTCAAAAGGCTCCCCTCCAAATACTGTCAACATATGAATTGGGGGTATTAAGTTTCCAACACATACATTTTGGGGGAACATACTTAAAAAATAGCCAAAGGGAAGTGTCCAGTTTTCACTAACATCACTTATCTGTAAAACAAAACATTTTGCAACATGCTGAAGGTAGCTCAGACCTTTCTTTCTGTCTTTAGTGCTGTACAAAAGGAGACAGAAAATTGATTAGAAATATTGCTTCTCATCAGTAAGATGTGCACTTGGTATGGAGCACAGGCTGTTCTGGAACATTGTTAAGTGGTATGTCCTGCTGTTCATTTGTGAATATTTTATCATTCGGAACTCGCTCCATGTTGTACTTTCTTCTCTTCAATCAGACTGCATTCTATAACATGAGTGAGTTGTTTTAAATGTAAGTTTGTATTCATAAAATTTCTTCTCCCACATCTTTGGGAATGGAATCATGCTTGATATCAAGACTCTGAAGGGCATTTTTTCAGTTCACATCCCTGACCTTTCTTGCTTTAGTGCTTAAAATAGAGGATTTGATCAAATTTTAAGATTTATTATAATGAGTCATTCACCACATATGTCACATGCAACCTATGACTGGATGTGGTCCTATGGTGCTACTGAAGCCCTTCTTAGATTCAGTACAGCCTAGATGTTACACGATGACAAGATGTACCCAAGAAAGCATTTCCTAAAATGTGTCTCCATTAGGGCATGACTATAAATGAAAATGTCAGAATCTGTTTCTGCTTGACCTTAAGTAAGCAATGACTTTAGAGGTATCTGGGAAGCCAGAAATGGAGAGAACTGGCGTGGTGTATTTATTTAATAACTAAGACTATTTGGAATAAATCACTGAGGT
This sequence comes from Xerus rutilus, assembly GCA_028644305.1. Lineage (NCBI taxonomy): Eukaryota > Metazoa > Chordata > Mammalia > Rodentia > Sciuridae > Xerus > Xerus rutilus. The sequence goes on along the minus strand of CM053401.1, from coordinate 111,422,136 downwards.
AAATGTCTCAATGATGGATGGCCATATTTCACTCTGAGTTTCTTAGAAATTACTATCCATTTGACTTCATTGTGTTCTAACATAGACCCTCCTGGCTGTCCACAACTGGCTAAACCGCCTCTATTTTGCAAATGTAAACAGGAATGCAAAGTCCTTTTCCACCTAAGGCTCTCCCGTAGCTCCAGAGAATCACTTGGCTGCTGCATTGCAATTCTTCCATCTGACTAACTTAAAAGAAGTCTGATCTTGCATTCAGTATATGTGCTGTTTTTCAGAGTCTGGGCTCCCTTGTATCCTAGGCAACCATTTGGAGTAGGGATAACCCAGAGTGAGGCCTCCTGTGTGTTTATGTCACAACCCTTAGTTTCTTGGTAGTGACTATGTTGGTATTGCCATTGTGACCCTTTGGGGCCAAAGCTGCCAGTACTCAGTGGTGTTTGGTGGCATTATATTACACATGGAGACCAAAGTGGGACATTTCTACTCTCTTATTACTCTTACCCCTCCTCCTCTCTTTTCCTTTTGCGTAGTCCTCTTGCCCCAAATTGCAGCAAGGCGAGGATGAGAAAGTACTGTGCTAATTCGGTAGTGACTGATGTCCTTCCCTCCTCAGACTTATTGTCCTCACTGGTGAATGCACCAGTGATGAGGCGAACTCTAGTGCTCCCAGTTAGGGGAGCCCTTTTACAGTTCTGATGTGGCATTCTAGCTTGAAAAATAATCTGCCTTTCAGTGCCATGTCCAAAAACTGAGATTGCTTGTCACTAACTGGAACAATCTGAAAACTGTGGTAAGGACAAACACAAACATTGCATGGAGTTCTTTTCCTCTTCTGGATTTCGAGTGGTTGAAATGGACTTTTTTTGTCTCCATGATAAGACAATATGCACTCTAATTATCCTGAAGATCTTGTTTTCCAGAGATGCCAAAGATGTCATATGTGCAATTAGATATAAATATTTACTCTGAGTTTGGGTTGTTAAGATGCTACCTTCTCAAATTGTGTCTTAGAGCTTGTACATTTTACTCAGGAGTTCCAAGACAAATTTTTTGGTGAATAGTGATGACTTCACTCTTTCACAGCTTCAGAAATTAGGAAAAACTGTCTTGACACCTCCTCCTAGGCTGAAAGGTTCAAGGAAGTGAAAACCTCATTGATTCTTTTGTCATTGGCCAGTTTTAGGGTATGGATGACAAATTGGGTCATGTCCTGCTAAATCAATACAGCATTTAAGCCATAAGCAAAATTCAATTTCAGTTCATACTTCATTGTTTTCTCATTCTACTCTTTGAAGTAGGAACCAGTTATACCAATCTTCTCCAGTATGCTATTTGGAATGGCAGCTCTCTACTTCTCCTTGTCTAGACCCCTGAAGGACAGGTGCTCTCTTCCTAAGTCCTTTCTGATCTGAAAACTGTGACCTGCAAGGAAACACATTATTTGTTTTTCATTGTGTGAAAGGAATTTTACTCTGTCTGGACCCAATGTATTTTTTAATATCATGAGGTAGATAACATTTGTCTTTATCATGTATCTCTGAAACATTCTCCTCATTCTTTGAAACTCATTCCCAACCACCTGTATATTCATCTTATTCTAGGAGTCTGTGGGGCATTCAAAAGAGCCCCAGATATCACCTCTCTCAAATGGACTTTTTCATGTCATTTCATATCAGCCTTTGGGATTCATAAATAGATCCCAAAGTACAGAATGGTTTAAACAACAAAAGTCTCTTTCTTGCTGAAGTCACATATTGGTGAGCAATAGGTCAATGGTGCAGCAATTCAATAAGTTGACATTGAGAGAGAAGACTGAGGGAGGCTTTGAGGTTTTCCTTGGTGTTTTTCCAATGCCAGGCCACCACAAGGAAGAAGTGCAATTTTCAAAGGATGCTCTGGGTCAGGCTAGGAAGAGCCACACCCCTCTTCCACCAATGGACTCACCCCACAGCAAGGCAGCCTAAGGACAACCATACCCAGTGGATTGAGAAACATGGACTTCTGATGAGTCTTTGGCCATCACTGTGACAGTCTCATTTTTGGCCAACAAATATTCAGACACCACACAAGAACATTCCTACACTGATGATCACCTTCTTGTTCAGTACTGTTTCCAGTTCAAGGTCCAAGATGTTTGGGCCAGCTGTCCAGTCTGATGTGACTGATTCCTAGAAATTTAAGACTCTCAGCACACCCATGCAACATGCAATGGTGCAACAGAGACAGATTATCTCTAAACATTCCTTTGAGGAAAACAAAGGGCAGAGATGCACACAATCTTTAGGAATCTGTCCTCATGAGACATGGAGTATCTCTGCTCTGGGAAAAGAGGAAGCCCTCAACATAGCTCTGCTCCTGGGGGGTTGTCCTCATCCAAGGTCTTGACGGAGATCCTCCACAACCTCCAGTGAGGTGGCATTGGCAGCAAGCCTCCCTGGAGCTGGTACAATGTGGTACAGTGTGTGCTTCTGTCAAAGCCATTCAAATCAAGAAGCTTGATCTGAAGATGTATCTTTACCTTATCATTTGCAAAGTTCTGGTTACTGTGTCTGACTGAGAATTCTTAATGAGCGTTTATAGTGCAGTCTTTCACACTTTTACTTCACATCTTGTGGCTCCAGAAGCAGTTGATTTTATTGTCCCCAAAGGTCCCACATTTCCAGATTCCCTTTGTCTTTAACCATTTATTTCTGCTTTTGTGCAATATCTGAAGGAACTCACCTTGCAAACTAGTGAGCTGTTGCTGTTTAATAATATTAACAACAGCTTGATGGTTTAGGAAAACATCCACTTATTAATTCAACATCTGAGGCACAGGAGTTCAAGCACTGCTGAACTGGGCACTCTACAAGACTGAGTTCAAGGTGAGAGCCAAGGCTGAGGTTCATCTGAAGCCTCCACTGAGAATGGATCCACTGACATACATAGGTGACTTGTCCTTATGTGACTCCTCTCAGGCTGCCGCACTCAAGGCTTCAGTTTCTTACCAATTTTTGGCCAGAGTCTGCTACATAAACTTCTCTAAGAAGGCTGTGTCATCAGAGTCCCCAGCAAGACACATATTGTAATCAGTCACCACAGTGGCATCCTGTCCCACTATGTGTGCTGCTGTTTAGAAGAAGTTCTGAGATCCTGCCCACACCAAATGGAAGGAATTACACAGGGCAGGCAGACCAGAAAGTGGATGCAACTTCAGGCCAGCCTGGAGCCTTTATTAATTACCTACTGTGTGTGATGACATTTACTTTCTACAACAAAATTTGAAGCAGCTATTATTACTCTTGCCTCATAGATAAGAAAAAACAAAGTTCAGATTGATTAGTATCTGGTGTAGCTGGGGTTCCAATTTAGTATTTAGTATAACACATTTAGGTGTGTGTGTGTGTGTGTAGTGTGTGTGTGTGTGTGTGTGTGTGTGTGTGTTCAGTAATTGAAAGCAAACAGGTAGAAACTACAAGGAGGTGAAGCTGAAAAGAACTGGGGTTGTTTTGTAGAAAATGTCACACTGAGGCTTTATTCCAAAGCTCCTGAAAAAGCTGTTGTGTTTGAAAGATGAGAATATTTGCCTTCCTCAATTAGTTTTAAGTAATAGTCATAGTCACATCTCACAGCTTATATTCAAATCTGATGTACAAGAAAATCTTTGCTAATACTGGTGTATGAGTCTGAAATGATCAAGTTCAAGTGAAATATAAACATGATTTTTAAAACATTTTTAAAAACTTAAACAAATTAGCTAAGATAAGCTTAGTTAATTAGCTTAAGTTAGCTAAGATAAGCTGTCAGTCACTTTTTCTCATTTGTTTGGAGTATATAACTATTGATACTTCAGATTATATGAAAATTATTTTACAAAAATGTTTCCCTCTATTGAGCAAATCACCTCATGTTATTAAGTGGGATAGATTTGTGTTAGTTTTAAAGGATACTAAAACTTCTCAAATATGCTTTTAATTGCAAATGTTGTGTGCAGGCTCTATGTTGATGGAGTTGCATCAACAGGAAAACAAATGGAATCTTGTTTAGTTTGCAGCCCAGCATCAAGGACAATGTCTACCACATCATAGGCATTCAAAACTGGCTCATAGAAGAAATAAGTTATATAATGTATCCTCAGTCAAGCACAAAAATGAAGGCAGACCCCAGGAGCAGAGAGCTTTGGGTAGCCAACAGAGAACTTTTTCTATGGTGTCTGCATAAGAAATCCATTCTGTCCTCTGAATAATTCATTACATTGAATGAGTGAAATAATCCCAAAACAAAGGAAGAAAGCTAGAAAAGTCAAAGTTGTATAATGTGAACAGTGTTTTAAAGTCACATAATAGGGAAATGTGAGCTTTACTAGTCAATGGATCTCAAGTCATTTTTTTGAGGAAAAGCTGAATTTGCTGTAGAAGTGGTAGGTTGATTTCTCAGTGGGGATGGTATTTGTGTTTGAAGGGCAAGTTCCCCCTCAGATCTTGGAAAGTGTGATGGATTCCATGATAGGAACCATAGTATGAAGGTCCTGATGCTGGGAACTGTGGCCCAGATGCATCTGTATCTGTTCTAGTATGTGCTAGTGCCTTTGTCCAGGAAATGAGACTCATAGAGTGGACATGCTCTTAGTGTTTGCTCAGCATGTACAGTTGTGGGTATCCCTGTGCTATGTATTATAGACCTTCTTACCTAGGCCTCTGCCAGAGGCCAAAAGGTGGTGTCTTCAAAATACCTACCTTAAATTCCTGGAAACTGGGGAGTGCTGATGTATATATGGAAGAGCCTTTGTGGAAGGGGTTGAGTTAACCATCTGGAGGTCATCCTGGGTTATGTGGTGAGCCCTACATCCAATGGCAAGTGTACTTGTAAAGGAGACAGAGGGAGATCTGAAACATCTAGGAAAGGAGAGGGTGACCATAGAGCTTGGAGTGACATGTCTGTCAGTCAAGGTATGCCAGCAGCTACCAGATGCTGGGAGAAGACAGGGAAGATCTTGCCCTAGAGCCTTTGGGACAAGTGTGGACCTGCCAACAACTTTATTGAGGAATTCTTGTCTCACAGCTATGAGGGGAAAAAAAAAAACTTCTGTTACTTTTAGCCACCAAGTGTGTGATATTTCATTATGACAACCACAGGAAGCAAATATATATTTCTTATTGATCAATGGAGAAACTGGTTCCAGAGAGCTCAGATGGTTTGCCCCAACCTGAGGCCTTCCCCTGGGTCGACCATAAATAGACCTATGAGTTTAGGTTCTGTAACCAAAGTTCCACACCTGTCATGTTTATCTTCCTTTTCAACTTTCCAGACCAGGCCATCCACTGAGCCCAAGCAGCGTGCAGTCTTAGCAAGACAATGGCTCGATGTTGGTGGAGAAGCATCTGCTGGAGAGGTGTAGTCTTTAGCACGCTCCTGCCTTTCCAGCCTCAGCAGGCAGGCACTGTGCTGCAGGTGTGTTTGTGGGGGACACTTCATCATCTGTCTGGTTCCAGTTGGCCTAGCATCTGTTTCATGACATCCTTCTTTTAAAGACAGTTAGTGCTAACAGGCCCACATATATCCACGTACTCATGGAGCCACACACTGGTTTATTAGGATCCTTCCAGCCTGCTACATTTTCCTGATCAGCTGGACTCTTATTCTCTCATTATTTTTTTTTTTTCTATTCTGTTCTATTCTGGGCTACATTATCTTTAGAAATGCCAAGACAAATGGGGATTAATTTGCAAATGCCCCTTACAGCTGAATAGATTGCTTCCTGCCCTGACCTTTGTGGGAAAGAGAAGCCAGCAGGAAAATGAACATCCTCCTCCTCAGGTCCTCTGCGAGCCTTCTTCCCTGTCACTCTGTCGATTGCCAGGATATTTTGAGGAAATTGGGTAAAAATGAAAGAAAACCATATTCTGGGATGGCAAGTGATTTTCCAGGCTTTGTAATGATCACCTGATCTCTCCTCTTATTTCACTGCAGGTCACTCTGGAAATCAAAGGAAGAACTTTTGCTCTTATCTCTTAAACAGTGTTTAAGGCTGAGCCCTGCAAGCATCAGCAATAAATATAGCACTCAGAGTGAAGCACTCTGGAGGGCAGTTCTGGGCATCACCCACCCAACAGGTCCTTGTGAAATAAGTGGACAGTATTGGTCAGGCCCGGGCCTTCTGTTGAGCCAAGGTCTTTTCTAATGCTGAAACATATGCCATGGTTTATTTTCCTCAGGTCTCTTAGTGATGCCTAATACACATGCTGTGGGTCTTCCTTGTGTGATCATTTCTTGCTTTCTTTTTCTTGTTTTGTTTCAACTTGACTAGGTCATGGGGTTACCAGACATTCTGGATGTGGTTATGAGTATCTAGAGTATCCAACAAAGGTTCATGTGTTAAAGGCTGGGGTCCCAACCCAGAGCACTGTTTGGGGGTTATGAACACTTTAAGAGGTGGAGCTTCATGGTAGGACCAGTGGCCTGTCCTTGAAGAAGATTGTAGGACCCCAGCCTCTTCAGTTTACTTGTCATTGTTTTTGCCATGAGGTTCATAGTTTTATTCCTTGCTGCCTCCTGATGTGCTACCTCACCGCAGACCCAAAAGCAATGAGGGCCAACCATAATGGACTGAAACCATCAAAACTGTGGGCCAGAATAAGCCTTTTCTCTTTATAAGCTGATTATCTCAGGAATTTGTTACAGTAATGAAAACCTGACTAACATAGGTACTTCTGCATGAGATTAACATTTGAATCAGTTGACAGAGTAAAGCAATTATCCTCCCCAATGTTGGAGGACCTTATCCAAATAGTTTTAGGCCTGAATAGAACAAAAGGACTGACTCTTCCGTAAACTAGCCATCTGCTCTCCTGGGTCTCTAGCTTTGCAAACTCACCCCAAAGATCTTAGCACTTACCCACTTTCATAATTGTGTGAGCCATTTTCCTATAATACATCTCTCTTTGAAGATACCCTATTGATTGTTTCTCTGGAGAATTTTGACTAATAAACCTTGTTTTACCTTATCATTTGAGGTCTGGATAATTTACTTACTGCTTTAGTCAGTTTTGTGTTGCTCTGACAAAATACTTGAACCTGGGTAATTTTTAAATAAGAGAGAATTCTTATAGGTCTGGAGGCTGGGAAGTCCAAGAGCATGGTGCCAACGTTTGGCTTTTGTGCTGCCTCATAATGTGGCAGATGGTGTCACATAAGGAGAAAGTGCACAAGAGAGGGAGAAATTGGTCCCAACATATTGTTTTCAGGAATCTTCTCCTAACTAACCCATCCCCATGATAGCAGCTGTAATCCATTCATGAGGGTGGAGCCCTCATAACCTTATTCTTGAATGTCCCACCTGTTAATACTGTTACTATGGCAGTTAGATTAAACTAACTAAGGCAGTTAAACTAACTCAGGCAGTTAAACCTGAGTTTTGGAGGGGGACATTCAAACCATAGCACACACTTCTTACAATATTGCTAAAGCTGGAAAGCCAAGTTCTTAGCTATTTTCTGTTATATGTAAAACCCCATTTTTATAAAGGAAAAAAAAACCCCTTTTATCCCAATATATTAAGAATCGTATAGAATTAAAGCAGAGAAACTAGAACACATGCCATGTATATTAGCATGTAGAGGTTAAGTTTTTGCGGGAGCCAGTTTTAGGCTAAGCCTAGTCTCTAGGGATGAGGTGAAATGCCAGGTGGCATGTTAACATTTCAAAGTAATCAAGTGCATTTGGGAGAAAGTAATCTTCCCAGAATAGATACATTCTCTCTCAAGTCCCAAGGCTTGCAAACCACTTGGGGCCTACTTGCTATATATACAGTCCAGGAAATCACTCTGGGGAATGTGTAATGAATGGCAGCATTATTTTTATTTATTTTTCACCCTTTAAAAATTTTGTTTATTTAATTTTTAAATTGAACATATTTATGGGTTATAGTGTGATAATTCTCTACATGTGTACAATGTGTAATGATTAGTCTATTTAGTATTTCAATCACCTGAAACATTCATCATTTGTTTGTGTTGAAAATTTTCAACTCCTCTTTCATAGTTCTTTGTAAAATACATAATAAGTTTTAAACTCTAGTTACCCTACTGTGCTATAGAGCAGTCACAGTTATTCCTTCTAACAGTACTTTGTTACCTATTAACCCTTCCCCTTTTTCCCTCCTCCCTATCCTTCCTAGTCTCCAGTGACCTCTATTCTACTTTCCATTTCTGTGGGATCATTTTATTTAGCTTCCACATACAATTAAGATCATATGGTGTTTCTCTTTCTGCAACTGCCTTATTTCATTTAACATAATGTACTCTATTTCCATCCATGTTGCCACAAAGGGCAGGATTTCATTCTTTTTTATACTCAATAATATTGCATCATGTGTGAATATCACACACCAGAGGACTAGAGGAAGCTGGTTCCTTGGTAAATGTCAGAGCATATACATGATGTAAAACACTCCTCTCCTCTGCAAGCTAAGAGGGAGAAAAGTTGGGACAAAGGCTGGGTAACCAGGCAGGAGTGAGGTCCTTTCCATCCTGATATAATATCAACAGCATGCTCTTCTCAGAACCAGGGTCTAACAGGCTATAACTGAACCCATCTGCAGTAACTGACCCTGTTCACTGGGAAGACATGTTTCAAATGTCCATAACTTCACCCCATGGATATTAAATAGATTTTTAATTTCAAAGAAGGACCTTAGAACTGTACTTGCTGGTGTGGCAGATCCCTCTGGTGGCCATCAACTGGGTACACTTCATTGAATTGAGTTTTAATCCTCAGTGAGAATTCACTTTAGGACCCAAAAAGTGTTCAGTTATAGGCTTTATCACAATACCTCCTGGTGAGTTTTCAGTGGTGAGGCAAGAAAAGCAGTCACACTATATTACAAACAGCATGCCTTGCTATCATCTTTCTTTCTGATTCTGAAGATACCCCAAGTCCCAATCTGGATTAGAGGAGTCTAGACTCTGCTCTGGCCCTAGCATGAGGTCCTGTCCTAGGATGATGGAAGCAGTCCTGCTTGCTACCTCACTAAACTACATAGTACCAGGCACAAAAACACTGTGGAAAAATAAGTTACAGTGTATTTTACCTTGGTCTTAAAAACCTGTGAAATTCTCAAATGAAGTTGAAGATGTTATTTTGCTTTTAGTCAAAGATGAAGTTGCATGTATAATTATAGAAGGGAACCCAGGCTTCTTGAATGCATAACCTTATACATCTGGGAATAATAAATACATGAGCTTGCATGACATTCATCAGCATTCATAACTGTATTTTAAAAATAATAAAACAAGAAACTTCTGTGAGCAAAGTTTCAGATTACAAATGTTTTGGGAGGAATCATGATGAACTGTGCCTGCATTAAGTGGAACCTGATTCAAAGTTCCTCTGACAGGGCTGGGCTTGCTTCCCACTCCCACAGCTGAAGAAGCATGTCATAATTTACGATCAAGGCAAAACCACAAAGTCATTAAGTAGTGGGCAGAAAATGTGATTTATGTGGAGCGGATAAAGAGAGAAAGCTTATTTAGCTCATAGACAGAAGGATGACAAATAATACTCAGAGACTACAAGATGCCTTTTAAAGTTCCCTGCAATGAAAGCCTCTGTAGACCCCAGGCTTGGGCAATAAAAACCAGCTAAGATAGTAGGAATTTTGATGAGCCTGCTAGGGCTCGGTTCCCTGGCAGTACTTGCTCCATGTCTTCCATTTCCTTTGCCACGTCTCCTACGGGATAGAGTCCCTTTGAGCTCCTGTAGCTCTGCCCCTCATACAGGGTTCTGAGCACTGTAACTTTTATCCATTAACCATTCTTTTATGATTTAAAAAGACTCTCCCCCCACCCCCTCTGTGCATGTGTAATGTAATTTAGGCTTTACCATTATAATTGCAGTTTATACTATCAGGAAATATCAAACCAGCCTAAACCACCTAAAATATATTTTTCATGTTTTTAATATTAACAAACTGGGCTTATGTAGTATAAGATAAATGATACAGGGAAAAGATAGAAAGCAGTTTTTATTACTAAAACAATACTTGCAGACAAGCAAATAATGTCCATTTAACAAAGAGAATTTTTCCTGAATTTATTTGTAAAGGAAGCTACATAACTGCATCAACATATTAATCATCTGAATGGATGGGTCACAAAATTTGAATTACTGAAAAATAAGAGCCACTGGCTATTTTTTAAAGACGTTTTCCTCAGTTCCAAGTACATGTAGTTAGATGCAAGGCCAAACAAACGCGATATCATGAAGGATATCAAAGTCTCCAAACAGATTCTTTTCAGAGTATTACAAAGCACCAGACTCCATCTGCAGTATCATTTTACCATAAATGTGGAGTATGGGTACTTTAAGAGTCTGTGAATAGAATTTAAGTAAATGTTTGCTTTTTACACTTTTCATGATATTTATTCAACAAACTTCATTTTTACATGCTGTGAAGGCAAACTGCTAAGCTTTGCCTGTCCATACCATCACAATTTGTCTACATAGGTTGAGCATCTCTTATTCAAAATGCTTGGGACCACAATTGTTTTGGGTTTGGGATTTCTTTTGGACCTTGGAATATTTGCATCAACATAATGAGATATCTTGGGAATGGGAACCAAGTCTAAACATGAAATTCATTTATGTTTCACACCTTATATACTTAGTGTGAAGGTAATTTTGTGCAACATTTTAAATAATTTTGAGTATGAAACTAAGTTTCATGATGTGGAGTTTTCCACTTGTGGCATATTGTCAGTGCTTAAGAAGTTTCACATTTTTGGATTAGGGTTGCTCAGCCTGTACTAATAATTTGTCCATTGCATCATCTATAGCAGAGGTGTATAGAGGGAAGCCTGGCTTGGTAACTTGGCTGAGGGTGTAGTGGAGAGGCTCAGCTTCTCTCTTAGTCCTCAGGGACCCTGAGTCTAAGTAGGATCATCTTGTACATACCCAGCCCTGCTCTTGCCTCAGTCACCATGTGCACATCTCTTCTGATTAAAAACCTGTCTGAATAAACTGACCCCACTGAAAATGCTCATTCTCTCAGTCCAGACTCACATGCTGCCTTGCCCTTGGGACTGTCTGATTATCCCCACCTGATGTCTTTCAGTTCTTAGTTCTCACAAGCCATTATATCTTTCTGAGACCTTTTGATAGCAATTTTTGTCTTTTCCTCTTTAGCTTCCTGAAAACATTTCTCATTTTCTAGATAGGATAAAATTCTTAATGTCTGTGTTTCCATGTACCTGGCATCGCACCTATAGTCCCTCTAAATCGAAACAGATGTCTCTTCCTCCCTGACCCTGAGCTACATCAGTGGCATACAGTTGAGGTTACCCTGGGCTTTAGTCCAAGGAGCTTTTGTAGTGAGACAAACAGAAAATCAAGACCAATATGGACATGGGATACTTTGGGATAGCTTAGGGCTGGATGATACAAGAATCAGATGGTTTCAGAAAATTTAAGGTTCGCCTGATAAATGCTTATCAGTCATATGTGTATTTTTAGATTTTAGAAACTAAATGCAGACGCTCCTTGACTTAAAATGGGGGTAATGTTCTAATGAAACTACTCCAGTTCAAAGTAATGTAATTAAAAATTATTTTAACACTCAACCTATTTAACATAGCTTAGCAGACCATTATTACTATAGACCATTAGTTGTTTCTTCTGGTGATTGTGTAGCTGACTGGAAGCTGTTGCTTACTGATATTGCCACATTTTGAGAGAGTATCATAATATCTCTAGTCTGGGAAAAAAATCAAAATTCAAAATTCAAGGTCTAGCTTCTACCATATGCATCTGAATTCTTTTCTTTTTTATCTGTTCTACATGACAGTAGATTGTATTTTGACATATTATAAATACATGGAATATAACATTATAATTAGGATCCAATTCTTATAGTTGTACATGATGTGGAGTTTCACTGGTCATGTATTCACATATGAACATATGAAAGTTATGTCTGATTGATTCTTCTATCTTTCCTATTTCCATCCTCCCTCCCTTCTCTTCATTCTCCTTTGTCTAATTCATTAAACTTCTATTCTTCCCTCCTCTTCTCCTTCTTGTGGGTTAGCATTCACATATCAGAGAGAACATTCAACCTTTGGTGTTCTTAGGATTGGCTTATTTCACTTAGCATTATAGTCTCCAGCTTCATCCATTTACTGACAAATGACATAATTCCATTTTTCTTTATGGCTGAGTAATATTCCGTTGTGTATATATGCCACATTTTCTTTATCCATTTACCTGCTAAAGGGCGGCCAAGTTGGTTTTATAGCTTAACTATTTTGAATTGAGCTTCTGTAAACATTGATGTGGCGATGTCAATGTAGTATGCTGCTTTTAAGTCATTGAGTATATAATGAGGAGTGGGATAACTAGATAAAATGGTGATTCCATTCCAAGTTTTCTAAGAAATCTCCCATACTTCTTTCCACAGTGACTGCACCAATTTGTAGACCACCAACAATGTATGAGTGAACCTTTTTCCCCACATCCTTGCCAACATTTATTGTTATTTGTATTCTTGATAATTGCCATTCTGACTGGAATGAGATGGAATATCAGTGTAGTTTTAATTTGCATTTCTTTAATTGCTAGAGATGTTGAATATTTTTCCTATTTGTTGACCATTCATATTTCTTCTGTAAGTGCCTATACAGTTCCTTTGTCCATTTATTGATTGAGTTATTTGTTTCTTGGGTGTTAAGTTTTTTGAGTTCTTTATATAATCTACAGATTAATGCTCTCAGGTATAGGTGGCAAAGATTTTCTCTCTGAATTTCTACTTTTACAACATTGAAAAACAACAACAACAACAACAAAAGGAAAGGAAAATGAAGTTAAGCCATCATAAATTAGAGAACAGGTATAAATAGCTAAGAAACTTCAACACAATGTAGGAAAACCACCCTCAGTTACATGGAGAAGACACGAAGCTATCTTGACTGGACTCAATGAGTGATCATTGGTATTCATCACTGCTGAACCACATAACCAGAGCATATAGGAGGAAAAGCCACCGTCTGAAGAGCTGCTTCCTTGACTTCCTGAGAAGAAAAGCCTAACACAAACATGACTCGGTTCACTATTGGTGTTTTTTAATTGTCTGATTATTCAGCTCTTGGAGCCTGTCACAGTCCCTGGAACATTTATAATAATTGAAGGGTCTCTATACTCTCAGCAATTCATAGAAGTGATTTTTGGCAGAATTTGTCAAGAACTACTTGAAGCTTATTTCATACTCAGCAGGTATAGCTTTGAAGGAGCACAGAACACACACCACACAAAAGATTTCATTTTGAGGTTGGTTTGAGTGGTCAATATTACATTATCCTGAGCCCCTTGGAGGTTTAGTTAGGGTTGAACAGGGTCAAACCACATGGGATTACATATTGCTGGCTCTATTTTTTTTAATCTGTTAATTTGTTTGCGTCAAATAACATTGAGGCCCATTTGGTTTTGAAACAATAAATTACCTTTTATATGAAGTTAAAAGATCTGGCCCATTCTACTTAAGTGATACAAAATACTCTATAGCAAGGATATACTGTTTTGTAGCCAGTATGTTAATGATGGTGTCCCCAGTTTTTCTTCAAATAAATCTGTTGAAAATAAATACATGTACACAGTCACCTTGTATACATGTGGGGGACATTTCTGTAGATGTACCAAAAAATACAATTGTCATTTTTCTAGGTCTGTGCATTTAAATTTGTACAGTTATTGCCAAATTGCCTTTGAAAACACTGAAAAATTATGTCTCAAATCACTCCCATCAGCAATGTAGAGGGTCACTCTTTCCGCTATCACAGTCACTGGATTTCATACCCTTTAACTTAGAAATTGCTAATCTGGTGATCAGTGATGATCCTTTTTCTGCCTATGACCTGTGACCTGTGATAGAGAGATTAATGTGGTCCTGTATAGTTGTGTATTAGACAGAGAGAGGTAGTAGTGAATTTTAAAATATTAAATGTCAAATTTAAAATGCAATAAAATTATTTGCCACATATTTATCCTGGCATAGTGTTTCAACATATGGTGTGACCTTCTTTGGTCTGCAAACTTTCCAAGCAGGGTGTTCAAAAACAGCATGAAGAATGTCAAGGCCAGAAGACTGGGCAGTGATCAGGATCCCTTGGGCAGAGAGAGTCTCCAAGACTTGGGACCAGGATTCAGGAGGAACCCTGGAAAGACCGGGTTTATGGAACCCCAAAATGAGGACAAAAGAGGAGATATAGAAGACAGGAAGAACCCCCAGGGAAGGCAGTGATCTGGCCAGGTGTCTGAAAAGTGGAGGTCAAATCCATAGAGTGTAGGATGTGAGATTCACTTCTGATTGGAGAGGGAAGCCTCTTTTGGGGCATCTGGGAGGAATGAGGAGGACCCTGCTGCCTCAAGCTCTTTCCTTTACCTGTGGCACAAATGCTTTGGGAAATAAAAGAATCACACTGTGGAAGGCTGTGGGCTGCTGTGTCCTTCTAGGGAGCTTATCACAGTCCCTCTGACCCCATTCTAAGTTAGGCTAATCTCCAGAGTATTGGTGGGGGTCAGAAAGCTCCCCTGATGACTCTGGGGTACAGCCAAATTCCAGAGCCCTTAATTAGACTTGGAGTTCAGAGGTGGTTCACAGAGAAGCCTGTGGTTGCACAGGATTTCATAATGAGTGACTAGAGTAACAGCCCCTTTCCAAGCTTTAAAGTGGGAGGTGTGGAGAGGGGTTCTCAGACTGAAGAGTTCTATGCCTTGGGCCCACCAGTAGATTGTGCAGAAAGATTGTGGGTAGGAGAGGGAAGGCTGTCTTGCCAGGATGGCAAACACTAATCTGCTTTCTGTCTCTATGCTGAATATTTCATATACATGGATTCATACACTATGTGGCTTTTTGTATCTGGCTTCTTTGTCTTGGCATAATGTTTTCAAGGTTCATCCATGTTATAGCAGGTGTCAGCACTTCATTCCCTTTAACAGCTGAGTAATATTCCCTTGTATGGATTTATCACATTTTGTAAATCCATTTATCCATTGATGAACATGTAAGTTATTTTCACTTTTTAATCTATAGTTAATAGAACTGCTGTGAACATTGGTCTACAAGTTCTTGTTTGAATACCTGTTTTCAGTTTTTTCAAGTATATGTTGGTAGTGGAATTTCTGGTCCACATGAGTAATTCTGTCTCAGTCATTGAGGAGCTGCCAAACAGTTGTTTACAAAACCTACATCACTTTATGTTTCCACCGACAATGAATTCTCCACATTTTCAACAACACTTGTGGGTGTGAGGTGATATCTTTTGTTTTTGATTTGTATTTTCCTGATGATTAGTAAGACTGAACTTTTTTTTCATGTGCTTACTTGCTATTTGTATATTTGCTAGGAGAAATATCTATTCAAATCTCTCGTCCATTTTGAAAATTGGAGTTGTCTTTAATGTTTAGTTGCAAGAAAAATTTTCTTTCCTAGATATATTTTGGATACTTATCAGATACATGATTTGAAAAAATTTCCTCCCATTTTATTGGTTGTCTTTTCACTCTCTTTGTAGCATCCTTCAATGAATAAAAGTAACCTGTTTTGATGAAATCAGATACCTCTTTTTTCATTCCTTGTATTTTTGGTGTTTTATTTTTTAAAAAATCAATTGCTGGGCTGGGTTTGTGGCTCAGTGGTAGAGCACTTGCCTAGCAGGTGTGAGGCACTGGGTTTGATTCTCAGCACCACATATAAATAAATAAAATAAAGGTTCATTGACAACTGAAAATATTTTTAAAAAATCAATTGCCAAATTCTAGGTGATAAAAACTTATTGCTATTTCTTCTAAGAGTTTGATAGCTGTAGCTCTTAAATTTAGGTCTATGATCTACTTTCAGTTAGTTTTTTAAAAATATAGTGTGAGGTAAGAATCCAGCTTTGTTATTTACACGTGGATATCCACTTGTCCTAGCACCATTTATTGAAGATATTGTTATTTCTCCTTCACATGATATTGGTACATTCATTGAAAATCAATGAATCATTCATATATGGATATATTTCTGGACTCTCAATTCTCTTTCACTGATCTATATATCTATCTTTATGTCAATACTATATTCTTTTGTTTATTGTGTTTTGTAGTTAGTTTTGAAAGTGAGCAATGTCTGATATCCAAATCTGTTCTTTTTCAAGATTGTTTTGACTACTTGGATTCCCTTGAAATTTCTTATGAATTTGAAATCATCTTTTTCATATATGCACAGACCTTTGGTGTTTTCGGGGGGTTGCATTGAATCTGTAGATTGCTTTGAGTGGTATGTCCACTTTAACAATATCAAGTGTTCCAATCCATGAACATAAGATATCATACCCTATGTCCATTTATTTGTGTCTTCTTTAATTTTTAAGCAATGTTTGGTAGTTTTCAGTATAAAATACAAGTATCTTCTTCATTAAATTTGTTGCTAAATATTTATGGTAATGTAAATGGCATTGTTTCTTAATTACCTGTTCATATTGTTCATTGCTAGTGTATAGAAATGCAATGACATTTGGAGAGCTGGTCTTGTGTCCTGAATCACAGGCTTTATTAGTCCTTAACTCTGTGTTTGTATATATGCATGTGTGAAAATTTTATTGTTTTTCATATATAGGATCATGTCATATGTAAATAAAGATAGTTCTACTTCTTTAAGATTTGATACTTTTAATTTCTTTTTCTCACTTAATTGTGTGGTCTAGAACTTCAAATTAAAAGGTTTATTAAAGTGATAAAAGTTCATCCATGTCTTATTTCTGATCTTAGAGAGAATGCTTTCAGTCTTTTGCCACTGAGTATGATATTGGCTTCAGGTTTTTCATATGTGCTTT